>JAMPIV010006232.1:0-347500 GCA_024509875.1 Oreohelix idahoensis | reverse complement strand
GTTTATGGTAATTGGATTGGTCTTCATAACGCGAATGGTAATATGAAAACAAAATGTCAATAAACTGTTCTGTGAAAACGAACTACAACAGGTAGTGTTTGAACTGTTCACTCGATGGTAGTACACAAGTCGGTTGACTGTACATATAGTTTATTCAACATGGCACATACGAAGGAACGAGACGATCATAGTTACAGATTATAGGTACAAAATGTCATACTTTGAAGTTGCTGATAATACTCTCAGCTTCTTAGTGATTCTTCAAGAATTAAGTCCTATAAACATCCACAGCAATATATTCAGGTTAGAGTTCTGAATCGGCTAACCTCTCTTTACATCCGTGCCACGACTTTGGCATAGAAGAATGTACGGCATATAAAATATGAAGCATACGAATAAATAAACTGGTTTACACGTAGGTATTATTCCTCTACGGTAATATAATATGACCACCGACTCCGTCTGTCCATTCTAAGAAATTACATGCTAAGATGACTTCCCGCTAGACTACAACTGGGAGCGGCCTGATACTTTAGTTTACGGCAATAAATATACAAATATAACCGGGGCGACACTTACATGATCCTTCCATCATTGGCTTCGTCAAGAATACCAATTGAATCAATATAACATACTGGCTTATACAAAACTGCCAGAAAATTCCAATAATATATATCTCGGACATAACAAAGTCCGCACTGCCCCCGTTCAAAACATGACGTCACCATTCCCCAAACTAGGTTACCCGTGCGTTCCAAAGCAACTCACATTGCCTTGTGCACGTCAGTGCGTGAATCAATCGAACGCACAAATAATATAACTATATAAAACTGGTGCGTACATTTGGCAGGACCGAAGACTACCCCCTTAGGTAATAAATGTACGTAACAGCTACCTTATCACCTCCCCTTAAAAAAAATTAATTCTATTAATTTTTTTGAACTTAGTACCCGAGAGAGGTGAGTCAATACTACAACAAGATATGAAATGAACTAAGTTATATTATTTTAAGAAAAGAATATGAAACGAAATCAATGTAACTAAATGACAGTATGCATTAAAGCACACATCCACACTCGACCTACTTTGGAACGATGTGGTAATATTCGATGTAAAACAAGTTGAAAAGAAAATGAAAATGAAAAAAAAAACCATAAAAAAAAATGATAATAAAATTCAACTAAGTTTTCAACAAAATTTGAAACATATGATTTCAAAAATGAAAATGAACAGCAACACTGATGATGATCAATGACAAGAGAATCAATGAAACAGAAAAATTGAAAATACAATGTGCAAAAATGAAGCAATGCAAAATTAAACACTTTAAGAAGCAAAACACTTACTATTTTCTAACACTAGTAAGTTTGACTAGTTATCTAAAAGTGAGATATCATGTAGTGGGATACGTGAATACACGTATTGCGAGACACTAATAAAGTTAGTAGATGTGTGATTTATAATCAATCAAATTGATTAAATTGAATTATTCTAATTCAAGTACTTAATTACACACAAATAAATAACTACTAATTTATTTTAAGTAATTCTAATTTCAATCATTGTGAATATTCGTTTAAACTGTTTAGAATCGTCAAAAATATGTTCTCAATGTTCCATGCGCGAAATACGTTTACGAACACGATATGTAGTGTAATATGGTCCATAACAATAACGAATGTCTATTTGTCGCTTTTAACAATGTTTCCATACTAAAAGAAATGTTACTCTAATATCACTGTTCCCGTTCTAATAAAACGTTACGACACAAGAAGTAATGTTATAACCCATACGTAAGTATATTCTGAAAGTTATATTTATACGAATACTGCAGAACTATACATAGTCTTTACAGATGTACAATCAGTGACCATGTACAAAGTTATTCATGTTTCGGTGAAGATGTTTCTCCATCTGGAAGTGGTTTAGTTTCAACACGTTCACTAGGGCATCTTGACAGACAGTCTGCGAACACATTCTGTACTCCAGGAATAGCTCGTATCTCAAAATGGAACGGTTGAAGCGCTATAGCGTAACGCGCTGACTTTGATGACTTAACGTTCCCTGTGTTCAGTGCTGTAAGAGCTTTCTGGTCGGATTCCACCACAAAGTGTGATCCGAGGAGATAACGATCCAATTTAGTGATTGCCCAAACAAGAGCAAGAAGCTCTTTATCCAGAACGGAATATTTCATCTCGCTCGTCGTAAGCTTTCTGGATACGTACATAACCGGAAATAAGGTGCCTCCGTATTCCTGCATCAAAACTGCCGCAATAGCGTAGGAAGAAGCATCACTGCGAAGAACAAAGGTGAGATCTTTGTTAGGCAACCTTAAAAAAGGCTTATTTGAAAAAAATTGTTTTATATAGTCTAACGCCGTTTGGTGATCCTGCGACCACTTTATTACATTAGATGTGCCTTTTTTCAGTAGAGACGAAAAAAGTGCAGTTATAGTAGACAAATGAGGGATGAATTTAGAATAGAACTGTATTAGTCCTAAGAGCGACCTCACTTGTTTTTTTGTCTTAGGTGCTGAGATGTTTAAAATTTTAGAGACGTTACTGTCTTCTGTATACATTAAACCGCGACCTATACGGTGACCAAGAAAGGAGATGTCATGAAAACCGACAAAAGCCTTTGAAGGTTTCGCTGTTAAGTTATAATCCCGTAAGGTAGAAAGTAAAGATTTTAAACCCTGAATATGTTCATCCCAAGAGTCACTGAAAAGACAGATGTCATCTATATAAGTAATGACATCGGGACGATGAGACAATATGCGACGCATCATGCGTACAAAGGTAGCTGGCGCATTCATTAATCCGAATGGCATAAAATTCCATTGAAAAAGACCCCGTGGCGTCGAGAAAGCGGTGAATGGCTTTGCTTTAGTAGTGAGTGGCACTTGCCAATAACCCTTTGAAAGGTCAAATTTCGAAAAGAATGTGGCATGAGATAATTTCTCCAATAAGTCGTCTAAAAGAGGTAACGGTTCCGCATCGAATTTTGTAACTTTGTTTAATTTCCTGTAATCTACGCAAAGACGTATATTGTTGTCCTTCTTCCTAATGATTACCATAGAAGAAGAATATGGTGATGAAGATGGTTCAATTATATTTAATTGGAGCATCTCATCCAATTCCTTATCAACCTTATCACGAAAGTGTAAAGGGATAGGATATGGGCGAACTCGAATAGGCGTATCGTCAGTCAGAATAATGTCATGTTGGATGACTGACGTATGACCTGGGATGTCAGTGAGGACATCCTCATACGAGTGTAGAATATTAGAGACTTGCTGACGTTGATCAGCCGAAAGAGTAGATGAGATTGTAACATCATTCCATTTCTCAGTGGAATGGAGTGGTACAACTGGTATTGGTAGTTGTACATCATCGAAAGAAGATTCTTCTTCTTGGATGACTGACAAACTAGAATAGTGTTGAATAGGAGGTGTAGGATCGTCAGTTGCTTGAAACACTGACTGTAGATAATCAGGACGTGAGTAATACTCCTTCAACATATTAATGTGGAAGGTTTTATGTTTACCATTAACATCAACGATGTAGTCGACATCGGATATTCTTGAGATGATCCTGAAAGGACCTCTCCAGGTAATTAAAAGACGATTGTTATGCGCAGGTAGTAAGACAAAAGCTTCATCACCAGGAATAAGCTGGCGAAGACGTCTATACTTGTTTGCAAATAGACGAGCTTTTTCTTTGGCTTGTTCGGATGATGCAGTAGCTAGTCTACAAGCATCTATGATTCTCTTTCTAAGAGAGATCACATACTCATAAGATGATTGAGTTTCCTCTTCAATATTCTCATCAACCAATAAGTCGTGGATTAACGACATCGGACCGCGTGGTTGCATGCCAAAAACAAGCTGGAATGGAGAAAACCCCGTGGCTTGATTTTGTACTTCGCGATACGCAAAGAGACAAGCGGGTAGGACCCGATCCCAGTCTTGGGGATGGTCTTGAGTCATCTTACCCAACAACTGCTTGAGTGTCCTATTGAGACGCTCAATTAACCCATTTGACATCGGATGATAAATAGAACTAAGAGATCTGTCTATACCTAATGTCTTCATAACTTGAGACATGGATTCAGAAATGAACTGAACCCCATGATCCGACAAGATTTTCCGTGGAAAACCAATGCGTGAGAAGATTAACATCAATGCCTCTGCTACACTGGCAGATGAAGTGTTCTTGAGAGGGATGGCTTCAGGCCAACGAGTGCACATATCAATGCACGTAAGAATATGCGTATGCCCTCTAGCAGATGGTAGCATAGGACCAATAATGTCTATAGCCATTTTATCAAATGGTCTAATCGGGATGTCCGCAGCTTGAATAGGAGCCGCATGAAATGGACCCCGTACCTTAACTTCTTGACATATCAAACAGGACCGACAATAGAGAGTAACATCTCTATGAACGCCTGGCCAGTAGAATGCAGAAAGCACTCTGGATTTGGTACGCGAAAAACCCATATGGCCCGCACATTGCGAGTCATGAGCATGTCGTAATATACGAGATCTCATACAGGATGGGACCAGAATCTGAGAACATAAGGATGAATCCTTTTCCCGTATTACTCTAACCAAAATCCCATTTTTAAGTAAAAAGTCATGTCTAGATTTTGCAAGTTTGTTGCTGGTATTCTTTTTGTTCACATACTGAAAAAATTTTTTTAATGAATCATCATTCTTTTGCAATGTTGCAAACAACTCCCGTGAAATAGGAGCATCATCATCACAAGTGGTATGAACTGTAGGTTCAATAGGTGTATCATGCGACATATTAGTAGCTTGCGCTCTAGTCACTACTGCATTTGCAGTTTGAATATGTCGCTCTTCCCATTCAGCAATTTGTTGAGGTGAACACTCTTTAATACCATGTATGCGACCAAGTATTAAATCACAAATTGGATTTGGAAGAAGACAAGCCTGGATCTGTCCTGAAAAAAATGGTGTATGAAGTGTTATAATGGCTGTGGGAAATGTTTCCACAGTTCCGCCAAACGTCACACATTTCACAACCCTGCCCGTCGCACAACTAGGGTCGATCAGCGAAGTCCGGACGCCCACAGTAGTACAACCTGAGTCGAATAAAAGAGAGCATGAAATATTGTTAACAAATCCTCTGTTAATCTTAAGAGAGCCCTGTCCCTGGTGTACTGACGCAGCAGTGGCAATGCAGACTGCAGGTAGACTAGGCAAAGTATGTCCGCAACGCAGCGTCGTGATCGCCTTGGGCTGGAAAAGAGTAGAGCATTCTGAACAATCTTTGACTTGGGTACAATCAAGAGAACAACACATAGCATTATGAGTTTCAGCTCCTTTACCCTGTTCAATGTTAGCCTGTGTATCACTAAAAGCAACATTAGAATGTCTACCTGTATTACTCGACGATCTATCTCGTCGGCGCGATCGATTGTGATTTTTGTCATTAAAATTGCTACAATTGTCATTTCTGCTAGAGTTAAAATTTGGATGAGTCCGATAATTTGTATAATTAAAGTTATGATGTTCTTTAAAATTTTTATTCCAAGAACCTTGTCTGTTTTGCGGACCCTGAGATTTTGATCTCCAGTTTTGTCTATTATAATGTCCTTGATTATTTTTAAAATAATTGTTACCAAAATCTCGCGATCTGTGAGCTTGGTTCCAAGAAACATTAAATGGAGCAGATTGTTGAAATTGCTTCCCTTTGTAAAAGTTATCATTGTTAAAATTGTGATTATTTCCCTTATTGACATACCTGTCAGCACTAAAAGAACGATTTCGTGAAAAATTGTTTTGTTGTGCTGCAAAAGCAACAGGCAATTCACTCTTAATATGTGCATTACTTAGATCCATGGTTGGGTGAGCAGTACAAAAATTTTTTGCATGTTCTTCTAAGTCTTTTATTGATAAAGGTTTCCGTTCTTGCAAAAATGCGAGAAATGTAGGATTTACAGACGATAGTACCTTATCGCGCATCAGTAAATCGAAGAGACCTTCATATGACTTTTCAATTTTGGATAATTCAATCCATCTTTCTAGTGTTAGTCGTATTTGTGACAGAAAATCATTGAAATTTCTGCTTGATTGAGGTAGTAATGTACGAAATCTTAAACGGTATTCATCTTCTGCCATTTGGAATTTTTGCAGAAGTGCTGCTCTAAGAGCATTATAGTCATTTTTCTCACCAATGCTGGTGGTATGATAAACTGCTAATGCATCCCCTGTAAGTAATCTGGATAAATATGTACAGTATAGCGCTTTATCCACGTTATAAGACCTACAAGTGGCCTCAAACCTATCTAGGAAGAATATCACGTCATCAGACGGGGGATTAAATTTAGGTAATTTAAGGTGAATTTCCTTAAAATGATCATGTCTGGATGAAGTTTGGCTATCAAAAGTTCTCTGAGAATTAGCTTCCTGCGTTAACCTAAGTCTCTCATATTCTGACTCTGCTAATTTCAGTTCATGCTGTCGTTTTTTTTCATTCTCTTCAATCTCAAGCTGAAGTCGTTTTGTGTTTTGTTCAGCTATTAATCTTCTTTCTTCCATTTCTTTTTGTTTCTGTTCTGCCTCTCGCTGCAATCGTTTCTCTTCTAATTCAGCGGCTTGTTGAGCTATTAATCTTCTGTCTTCCATTTCCTTTTGTTTAACTTCCTGTAACTGTCTTTTTCTCTTGTTGAGGTGATCACTGGCCCAAGACAGTATACTTGTTGTTAGATGTGTAGTGCGAGCGTATGATGAACTGAGTGTGGGTGCGAATGAAGGCGCGAATGTGTTTAGGCTCGTATATATGAAGACCCTGCAACCCATACTCTCACATGCAGTAGTCAAGGATGCTTGGACACTGCAGGCATGTTTCAAGACATTTATTGACGAGGACACACATAGTATCAACAGGAACAGTCAGTGTAACAAGGTCATGCTGACCGGAAATCGATAGGTATACATTTGGCATTCAAAAAGGTAAACATCGGAACAGACGTGCATGGTCAATAGCAAAGTTCTTCAATAATGACAGTTCGTAGCGTCGCCCTTGGCACCTCTGACTAAACGCGTCAGATGCCTTAGTCACTTTGACACATAGGTGCAACTTGGCATTCCCCGCCAATTGCACATTATCAGGCTGTAGTATAATAGCCGAAAGCACAGGCCTCGTTCTGACGTCGGCTGTGTACTTCTGTTAAATAGGTTATCATCAACCCTGCAGTAATGCTTATTGTAGACATAAATCCCGCCAATCTGCGGTTCCCACAATATATCTTCGTCACTGGATTTCTGGACAATATAAAGACTAACAGTCTTGGATGGCTACCTCGAGCACAAATATATAAGTTCTGAAATATATAGGATCGGTGAGCTGCAGTTCACACTAAGTAATCCTTTTACATGTTCTGCCACCGAAAAGCGTAATAATGCATAAAGGTCGGTATTACCTCGAAAATGAATCCTCAGAACATAACAAGGAATTCTGTCGTCATCCCGACGCACAGAGATTCACTGGGGAAAACTGCCATAGCAGTTACTTCGAAGATTCTCCCCGAAAAAACAATGAACTCTTGGTCCCTTCAGAAAAACAGGACCTCCCCGGCTTGCCGGAAGTATATCTCTCCCGCTTAAAAAACCTTCCCATAGGCCTACGCCCGAACTGTCAACCTTTGACCCTAAAGGTCAAAACACAATGAATGAATAAACAAGGGAAGACAACCCCTAATCAACCTGACATCGCAGGTAAAGACACAATTATACTTATGATAAAACATAGGCAAATAACTTGACAGATGACTCCGTCGAAAATGACAGCAACACTTCCATTTCAATTTTAAGTCTTTCTTCAGCCTCCTTTTGCTTCTGTTCTGCCTCTCGCTGAAATCGTTTCTCTTCTAATTCAGCGGTTAATCTCATTTTTTTCTCCTCTTCCTCAGCTATAAATTTCCTCTTCTTTTCATGTTCCTCAGCATCAATACGTTTTTGATCTGCCTCAAATTTCATCTTCTTCTCTTGTTCCTCAGCCTCAATCCGTTTTTGATCTGCCTCAAATTTCATCTTCTTCTCTTGTTCCTCAGCCTCAATCCGTTTTTGATCTGCCTCAAATTTCAAATTTTCCAATCTTAACTTTTCAGCTTCCAATCTTTGAGCTTCCAACCTTTGAGCCTCTTTATATTCTGACATAGCGAATTGTCTTACCTCTTCAGCAGGTATTTGCAAAGCTTTTGCTTGCTTAATGAAATAATCGAGTGAATACATTATTCTATATAAGTAGTCACAGTACTCTAGATATTTAGAATGATAATTAATCAATATAAATTAGTTAACCTTGTTACTATAAGAAGTGTTCTTCGTTCCTGTCCTTAGAACGGTATAATGTTATCATATAATTATTAAATATGTTATTAATCAATAAATTTATGTAATCAAATGTCATGAAATGAACAACGAGAAAGACAATAGAAACATAACCGACAAGACATGATAAACTGGACGGGTGAACACAATAGTAGAAATCAAAAAAATAAAAATGTATAACTAAAATAGAATATCGTAAAAATATACGACGATAATTACGATCAGATAATTAACAGTACAATTGACAACACAGTGTAAAAACATAGGTTTTGTAAAAAACTGAACGACAGGAAAGGTGAGATGGACGCAAAATACAAACAAAATTCATCATAAAACTAAATTACGAATAAAAATAAATACGAAAACAACAATTAAAACTTGACACTACAGCTAAACAGTCAGGTGTCACATACCACCAGACACAGTGGACCTAGAATCCTTCTACGCTCACGCGTAGGAACATTCCACTGAGGGAAGTCTGCAAAATAATTCCTAAAGAACAGTCACGAAGGCCCTGGTGTGAAACTGGGATGTATCCTCCGTGAGTCTCCAAACCCTACCTCCCACAAAGAATACACAACATATAACACATAACACGGAAAATATAAAGGTGGACATAAGCAATTAAGGCACAGCTAATAATAATAAAATGTATAACGGATACAAGTTATACTTAGCTCGCGTGTGCCGGGAAAAAACAATGTGCCTCGTCTCCGTGGATGTACGTTTGAAGCTAAAATAATTCGATCTGCGAATACAGCATCAGCTCGCACGAAATGATAACGAAGGCAGTCAGTCCCTGTACAACCCGAAGTGAAGGTTGATAGATGACCTTGAGAATCTCGTAACGGTCAGTTGATTAAGATTCATTTTGACAACAAGTTCCAACTTGACGATGATGTCGCCTTGAAAGTACACATTCTATTTTCAAACGATTAATTTGATTGAGTAAGATCCTTTGAAATGATAAATTTCAGACCACGCTGGCGCACCAATTACTGTTGTATCCGTTTATGGTAATTGGATTGGTCTTCATAACGCGAATGGTAATATGAAAACAAAATGTCAATAAACTGTTCTGTGAAAACGAACTACAACAGGTAGTGTTTGAACTGTTCACTCGATGGTAGTACACAAGTCGGTTGACTGTACATATAGTTTATTCAACATGGCACATACGAAGGAACGAGACGATCATAGTTACAGATTATAGGTACAAAATGTCATACTTTGAAGTTGCTGATAATACTCTCAGCTTCTTAGTGATTCTTCAAGAATTAAGTCCTATAAACATCCACAGCAATATATTCAGGTTAGAGTTCTGAATCGGCTAACCTCTCTTTACATCCATGCCACGACTTTGGCATAGAAGAATGTACGGCATATAAAATATGAAGCATACGAATAAATAAACTGGTTTACACGTAGGTATTATTCCTCTACGGTAATATAAAATGACCACCGACTCCGTCTGTCCATTCTAAGAAATTACATGCTAAGATGACTTCCCGCTAGACTACAACTGGGAGCGGCCTGATACTTTAGTTTACGGCAATAAATATACAAATATAACCGGGGCGACACTTACATGATCCTTCCATCATTGGCTTCGTCAAGAATACCAATTGAATCAATATAACATACTGGCTTATACAAAACTGCCAGAAAATTCCAATAATATATATCTCGGACATAACAAAGTCCGCACTGCCCCCGTTCAAAACATGACGTCACCATTCCCCAAACTAGGTTACCCGTGCGTTCCAAAGCAACTCACATTGCCTTGTGCACGTCAGTGCGTGAATCAATCGAACGCACAAATAATATAACTATATAAAACTGGTGCGTACATTTGGCAGGACCGAAGACTACCCCCTTAGGTAATAAATGTACGTAACATGCATGTCTATACATATTACGTATTTCTTTTTTTTATTGTGTTATATTTTGCTGTGCGTGTGTGTTTTGTACACTAAGACCTATATTTTTAAAATTGATCTTTCGTATTTGTTCGAGAAAATACAAATATCTAGGTTTAGTACCAAACTCTATGTCTTAATGGGCGTGTTATGGAATCCTTGACCTTGAACGAAACTCTATGCTCTTTGTTATAGCATGTTGGTTGAAATGAAACACCGTGGGTGTGTGCCGTCTTTTACTCTTTAGCTCAAATTAGCATATATGTCTATTTTAAAGTAAAAATTCGACTTCGTATTTGTAGTGGATTTTGATGGTATTGTATGGTGGTGTTATCACCTAGTGTGATGTGTGAGGTCAGCTGTGAAGGCTCCTGAGATAATTGTAACTGTGAATATACAGAAGGCCCTTTCGTGCTACCACTTTATGACCTCACACATGTCTTTTTTTTACTAATGAATGTGGCTACGTAAAATCTAGGGTACTGAATGCAATGTGTTGTATGGACATATACACACACCCACAGATATTAATTAAGTCTAATACTATCAATAAAATTTATAACACAATGAACTAAATTCAGCTGGTTAAATTTAGAATAGAAAATCTTTTTTTTTTTTAAATTTATTTGTTCTGAACCAAGGTTTTATTTTGGCCAGAACTTATGCAGAGATTTTGAAATTTATGAATGAATGGCATGAATAAATGGCATGTTAAATGAAAGATGTTTACATATGCAATCTTCAAGATTAATTATAGTATTACTGTTCGTAATGTTAATTTTCCTGGGAAAACTATGAATGGATGTGCTGTTGGGGTGGCTTCATCCCTCCCTGTTTATGCCTACAAAAACATTGTCCATTAATGATGGAAGGAAATGGGATGCTTCAGTAGTAAATTCTCTTGGGTGCTAGTTTTTTGAAGTTGGTGTAAGTTCAGCAGGCCAGCTAGCCTACTTAACTTTGCCAGATTTGTTCTGGTGCTGGAATATGATGGCCCCACCTTTCCGTGCTTGAGCAATACACAGATGTTCTGTCGAAATGTACCCTGCACGGGTCCTCACTTCAATTATTAATCAGCATTTGACACCACCTTAGTGTCAAGATCGAACTCACAGCTCTGAAATAAAGTATTGGTTTTTGCTCAGAACCTTACCTAATAAGCCACTTCTACACATAACAAATTACAATAACACCACATAAACAGGGTCAGTTCTCTCTGACCAGACAGCACATCTTACCTAGTTGGTTTCGCATAGGGTAATTTTGTAATATTTCAAGCATCTGCGTTTAGCCGCTGAATTCAAATCAAAGGCTTGGTATCGCAAAGGCGTCCGTTTCCGTACCTCGTGTCAATTTGTGGGACGTGAATTTTTTTCCCCCCTTTCCCCCCCCCCCCCCCCAAGTGCGTCTCCTTAGCCTTGCTAATCTCACGCATTTTTTTTCAGTCATATTTTTTTTTCTTTTGATCCGCTGTTCTCATCCCTCCAAATGGTAATCGTTTTGATTTCCCGTCTAGCAAGTCAATTTTTATGGAGGGTGATGACCCGCGGTCAGGGCGATCATGTACTATCAGCAGCCTACGCATTATGTTTTTATCCTTACATTTTATCCTTTGGAGATATTTTTACGTTGTATCACTTGTTAATTTTATGACACATCTCCCCACTTGAAAACATGCCTACGGCAAGTTCTAAAACCAGTGATACACATAGATAAAATCTCTCCTCCCGTCTGCCATTACTCTAATTTTGATCACAGGGGTGCCGACTGAGGAAATCTGCACCGACATTCAATTTGCCTGGGATATATTGGATACTAAACTGATAAGGTTGAAGTAATAAAGACCACCTCAGCAATCTTGCGTTTTCATGCTTAGCCTGAGATAAGAATGCGAGAGGCTGATGATCCGTCTCCACCACAAAAGTCCTACCATACAGATAGATTTGAAACTTCTTTATTGCCCAGATTAACGCTAAACATTCTTTTTCGCTTGTGGAGTATCCTTGTTCCGCCTTATTCAATTTGCGGCTTGCATAAGCGACTGCTTTCAGTTCCCCATCAGGTGAAGATGATCTTTGCAACAAAGCCCCTCCGAGTCCTACATTACTTGCATCGGTTCTTAAGACAAAGTCCTGTGTCAAATCAGGCAGTTTGAGAATAGGCTTGCTAGTGAGTTTTTCCTTTAACTCTTGGAACGCTAGTTCACATTGTGCAGTCCAAATAATTTTATCTGGAAGTCCCTTGCGAGTCAGATCAGTCAGAGGAGCACAAATAGCGTTAAAATTTTTGATGTATTTCTGATAAAATCCGCATAACGACACGAATGATCGCACGTCCTTTTTTGTTTGTGGTCTAGGTGCTCTCTGCAGTTTTTCCAAGTTCTTGGGGTCAGGGGTCATGTTACCCTGATATACAGTGTGTCCCAAGAATTCCAACTCTTTGCATCCAATACAACATTTTGTTGGCCTAGCAGTTAAGTTCGCCTCCCGAAGTCTATTAAATAACATTTCTAGAGCTTCAATGTGTTCTTCAAATGTCTCTGTGGCGACGAGAATATCATCCATGAAATTCGTGATACATGGGTTATTCAGGGGATCCAACAATTTGCGCATCATCCTTGAAAATACACTCGGAGCATTTTTCAGTCCGAATGGTAGCATATTGAATTCATAATGTCCATCCGAAGTGCTAAAAGCCAAATAAGGTCTCACTTCAGGCTTCACTGGGATCTGGTAATAGCCTTTACTAAGATCCACCTTTGAAAAGTATTTTGCCTTGTTCAGTCTGGCAAATAACTGTTTTGTGTCTGGTAATGGATCCACTTGTCCTTCTGTGACAGCATTCAGTTTCCTGTAATCTATGCACAGTCTGTGTTCCCCAGACGGTTTTCTCAACAAAACGACACTAGAACTAAAAGATGATTCACTGTGCGAAATAATCCCCTCCTTCAACAAATAATCTATTTCTTCCTTCAATGCCTTCTCCTTCGCGAACGGAATAGAATAGGCTCTCATACAGATTGGGTTTGAGTCTACCAGTTTCATGTCATACTGTAGCAAATTTGTATGGCCTGGTTTATCTGTTAGTACATCTGTATGTTCCTCCAGAACCTGTTGAACTCTCTCCCTCTGGTTTTTAGTCAGGTGCTTACTGACTTTTACCTGTGCTGCTGTTTCACAAGGATGTAATGGGTATTCATGTGAGGTGAGTGGTTCCTTTTGCATCTGGGTTGCAATAGCCAAGGTCAATAAGGGGGTGCTTTCCTGGAGTGGTCTGTCCAGATACTTCTTTAATAAGTTTACATGATAAACTTTCTCCTTCCCCTTTTTGTCAATTTTATAGTTTGTTCTAGACACCTTCTCTAGAACCGTATATGGACCTTGCCAACCAATTTGTAATTTATTCTGGCTACCGGGTAGTAGAAGCAGCACCTTCTCTCCCACAGCTAGTTCTCGGTCCTTTGCCTTCCTATTAAAATATGCTGCATGTTTCTTCCTGGCTTGTTTCAAATTATCATTTGCCAGTTTCCATCCAGCTTTCAAACGAGTGGTCAGTTCGTTCACATATTGATAAGATGAGGTAACAGGTTCTTCCGCCTTCTCATCCGTCCAGGTCCTTAATAAAGCTTCTAAAGGACCTTTTATTGGCCTCCCAAATAGCAGAGTTGCGGGAGCCATCCCGGTTGAACTATGTGGTACCTCCCGATACGCAAACAATGCGGCGGGCAGGAATTGATCCCACAGATCCGGTTTTTCGTGTGCCAGCTTTCTCAGGATAGAAATGAGAGTCCCATTGAACCTCTCTACCTGGCCGTTCCCTTGTGGATGGTACGGACTACAATGAAAGTGTCTGGCTTGAAATAGTTTAAAAACTTCTTCCGTTAGTTTCCCTTTGAACTGAGATCCATTATCCGTCAAGATTTGATGCGGGAATCCTAATCGGGTGAATATTGTAAGTAGTGCCTCTGCTACATGTTTTGAATCAATTGATGGCAGGGCTACCGCCTCTCCCCACATAGAACAAGTGTCCACCAGAGTAAGGATGTAACTGTTCCTCCTCTTGGTCCGAGTGAGAGGTCCCACAATATCCACTGCAACCCTCTCAAAAGGTGTTCCCACTATGGGCATTTCCCCTAGAGTTGCAGGAGCAGTCCAGTGCTTTGGAGCTACCCTTTGACATTCAGGGCAGGATTTGACATATCTTTTTATATCCTCCGTTATCCCTGGCCAGAAGTAATGACAAGCTATACGCTGTCCTGTGGCGCTGATCCCCATGTGACCACTGAAGGGAATCGCATGCCCGAGTTCCATCACTTTATCTCTATATGAGGTGGGAAGAACCAGCTGGTTGTGACCATTTGTTCCAGTTCCGGCCTTCCTGTATAATAGTTTGTTCTTCATGAAATATTCCCCCTTGCTCGGAGGTGTGTGGCATTTGGGCAATTTTTTAAAACATGGCTTGAGTGTCCTATCCTCAGCCTGCGCCTTTCTCATCTCCTCTGGATGAGCATTTATAGGTTCACCTTCTTCCTCCTTCTTCTGTGACCTGGTCTGCACTGTCGCCATGATCACAGGTTTCTCGGGATTCCCCAAGAAGACGTATCTACACCCCAATATCAGAGGGTAGATTGGTTCATCTATCACTGCTGCTCTGATTTCTCCTTCCACATAGCGAGTTTTCACCGTTATCCTTGCGATGGGAAGTGTCATGAGTGGTATGTCCTTAGTCGCCCCTTGTATTTCCACTGTTTCTGTGGTATACTGACTTGGGTCCACTAGGCTAGACTTCACAACTGAATCATAATCCAAACCTGTATCATAAAGGCACCTTATGGTGACCCCATTACAAATAACATCCTCACAAACTGGGGGGTGATAAGGTTCCTGTTGTCCATTAGGATTAACCTTTAATCTTTGCGTCCCCGACTTCATTGCAGCAATGTTTGAAGGTTTCCTTCTACAAAATTCGGTGTTATGGTTATCTTTCTTGCACCATTTACACCATCTTTTTCCTTGGTTCAACGGTTTTCTTTCATTGAACTTTTGGTCATTGAACTGTGAGTTTCTGTCGCGATAGTCATTTCTTGGCCGCTCAAAGTTTGTCCTACCTTTATTTCCCTGCTCTCTATTATCAAATTTATTAAATTGCTGTGGAGCTTTAAAATTATCTATGTGCTTCTTTTTAGCACCACTTACCTCTGCCTGGGCTGCCTGATACCTCTCAGCGACATTTAAAACCTCTCCCAACTTCTCTGCACCTTGTTCCATGAGAAATTTTCTCATGTCTGGAGCCATGGACTCTCTCAATTGCTCAATCATGATCATTTCTTTAAGATCTTGGGTCTTCCCCAGAGCAGTCCATTTCTCCAAATAGGTTTCCAGTCTAGCAGAGAATTGGTGGTATGTCTCCCCAGACAACAGTTTGGCATTTCTAAATTTCTTACGATAAAATTCACCATTCTTCTCGTACCTTAATAACAAAGCCTGCTTTAACATGTCATAATTGTCTTGGTCTTCCCTGTTCATTTTAGCAAAGACTTCATAAGAAGTACCTCTCAGTCCCTGTGATAGCTTTAAACTCCACCTCTCTCTCTCTCTAACCCATATGTAGTAGCTAATAACTCAAAACGTCCTAGGTACCCCTCTATGTCATCGTCTTTTTCAACAAAATGGTCTAAATGAAACCCCATAGCTGAGTTTGAGGCTCCCAGACTAGGCGTAGCATCTGAGGCAAAAGGGCTGGCACCATTTTCAGGAGCCTGGCCTTGTAATTCCAGCTCCCTTAGTCGTAATTCGTGCTCCCTTTGCAACCTTCTATCTTCTGCTTCCCTTTCGGCCTTTTTATCTTCTGCCTCCCTTTCGGCAGTCAATCTTTTTTCTTCTGCCTCCCTTTCGGCAGTCAATTTTTTTTCTTCTGCCTCCCTTTCGGCAGTCAATTTTTTTTCTTCTGCCTCCCTTTGCTGTCGTTTGTCTTCTGCCTCAATCTGCAGCCTCTTAGTCTCAGCCTCTAACCTCTTCTCTTCAGCCAACCTTTCAGACTCTAATTTTCTTTCAGCCTCTTTTTCTAATCTCCTTTCTTCCCGTTCAATATATTTATCACATTCAGCCGTTACGTATTGAATTAAAATTTGACCATCCATTCCCATCTCCTTCGCGGTGAGCACAGCAGCTGATCTAAATTTTGCCAGCTCCGCCATACTTTATAGACAATATAATAATATACAAGCTAAATCTCTAACCAGTAAATACACTAAGTACTTCTTATGACTATAGTCTAACTAATTCCAACTAACCAGTTAACTAATTAATTATTACTGGCTGTGAAGATTCACCAACTTCTAATTGCCCTTTTAATTTAAAGGGACACTTTTAATTTTAAGGGAATTTTACAATTTTGTTCCCCTAATTTTATTTCTCCCACCAGGAGATCCTTATATTACTGTTGGGCTAATTATCCCTGGACAAGACCCCAATATATGTAGTGGATTTTGATGGTATTGTATGGTGGTGTTATCACCTAGTGTGATGTGTGAGGTCAGCTGTGAAGGCTCCTGAGATAATTGTAACTGTGAATATACAGAAGGCCCTTTCGTGCTACCACTTTATGACCTCACACATGTCTTTTTTTTACTAATGAATGTGGCTACGTAAAATCTAGGGTACTGAATGCAATGTGTTGTATGGACATATACACACACCCACAGATATTAATTAAGTCTAATACTATCAATAAAATTTATAACACAATGAACTAAATTCAGCTGGTTAAATTTAGAATAGAAAATCTTTTTTTTTTAAATTTATTTGTTCTGAACCAAGGTTTTATTTTGGCCAGAACTTATGCAGAGATTTTGAAATTTATGAATGAATGGCATGAATAAATGGCATGTTAAATGAAAGATGTTTACATATGCAATCTTCAAGATTAATTATAGTATTACTGTTCGTAATGTTAATTTTCCTGGGAAAACTATGAATGGATGTGCTGTTGGGGTGGCTTCATCCCTCCCTGTTTATGCCTACAAAAACATTGTCCATTAATGATGGAAGGAAATGGGATGCTTCAGTAGTAAATTCTCTTGGGTGCTAGTTTTTTGAAGTTGGTGTAAGTTCAGCAGGCCAGCTAGCCTACTTAACTTTGCCAGATTTGTTCTGGTGCTGGAATATGATGGCCCCACCTCTCCGTGCTTGAGCAATACACAGATGTTCTGTCGAAATGTACCCTGCACGGGTCCTCACTTCAATTATTAATCAGCATTTGACACCACCTTAGTGTCAAGATCGAACTCACAGCTCTGAAATAAAGTATTGGTTTTTGCTCAGAACCTTACCTAATAAGCCACTTCTACACATAACAAATTACAATAACACCACATAAACAGGGTCAGTTCTCTCTGACCAGACAGCACATCTTACCTAGTTGGTTTCGCATAGGGTAAGTTTCCCCAGTCTACAGATTCTGAAATAGGTGCATTATCTCACTGCCATAGAATAGGATAGGTGATATGATTCACTGTTCTCAACACTTGATCACCCCTTCCTAAACCTTGCTGTAGTTTATATATTGTTTGTCCCTAGACCCTGAACTAGGGCGGGGGGTCCAGAGCCAATCCTTACTTGTTTGTAAGGCTAGATTTCGATATGGCAGTATCAAATCACTCGGACATTAAACAATATTCAAAATATACAAAGAAATAATTTCAATCTTACCAGATTATGAATAAAGAACACAGAAATGCTAGCAAAACTCAGCTGAGCTGCTGGCTATAGTATGGCGTCCCTGAACTTATTTCAATTTATTTCATTTGGAAATCACCACACTTGAAATTTACTGTGTCTATCACTGGACAACTATTGAGGAATGGCCCCAAATGCGCGTCTGAGCGCCGATATGATTGTCTGTGGCCAATCAATGCCTTGGTTTTTTTTTTTTTAAATTCAAATTTCCTACACTAAAGTCATTTCAGTCATGCTTCAGTCAAGTATGGATTTTTATCTGTTAGTCTGTCCGTCTCTACTTGCGTTTTTACAAAAACGTACTTGATTTTTGAACCAACCTTTCTCTCCCCTCCAAAATTTTGTCGATAAAAGTTATTTTTAGACACAGCTTCCACCAATATCCCTTCTCTTCCATGCTACGTAGATTTGAACACCTGCGTCTCAAGATCGCGATTTTTTGTGCAAATAGCGACACTTTTTGATTCAATGCAGTCTTTCGCTGTTGTGAACAACACTGTCTTTTGTCATTATTTTCATTATTATCTATCCGTCTGTAAAATTAAAAACATATTATTTCACTGCTCAGAATGGGCCATCCGGCCAGCTAATTTTTATATTCCTAACATTAATATTAAGAAAAGTTACTTTTTAAATTTTGTAATATTTCAAGCATCTGCGTTTTGCCGCTGAATTCAAATCAAAGGCTTGGTATCGCAAAGGCGTCCGTTTCCGTACCTCGTGTCAATTTGGGGGACGTGAATTTTTTTCCTCCGTTCCCCCCCCCCCCCCCATCCCCAAGTGCGTCTCCTTAGCCTTGCTAATCTCACGCATTTTTTTTCAGTCATATTTTTTTTTTTTTTTTTGATCCGCTGTTCTCATCCCTCCAAATGGTAATCGTTTTGATTTCCCGTCTAGCAAGTCAATTTTTATGGAGGGTGATGACTATCAGCAGCCTACGCATTATGTTTTTATCCTTACATTTTATCCTTTGGAGATATTTTTACGTTGTATCACTTGTTAATTTTATGACAGTATTTATAATGGGTAAGTTGGAAGTTTATTGTTCGCTGCCATTTTATTTTTAAATTTATATAATACTTTCTATTGCAGTTTTACAGCAACCCTCTTATTTATTTACTTATAATTTGTCTTGTTTTTCGGATTTATTATGTATCTAAAAGGTGGGGAAAGGGGTGGGGTTACGGTTAGCCACCATCTTTGTTTATGTGCGGTCTATCCGGTGATGATGAAACTGCAAACAAAACATGCGATACAGTGATGTGGGCCTTATGAATAAAAATAATTAGCCTTCACCAATCTAAACAACATCGGGAAATCACTAAATAAAAAAAATATACTAGAAAAATTTATGTACTTCTGTACGGTGCCGAATTCTGGAGAGTAACAGAAAAGGAAATGTGCAACCTGTCCTCTTTGCACCCAACCAGCCTAAGGAAAATTCTTGCTAACTCAGAGCCACCAAGAAGACACGTGCACCATTACAGCGGGTAGATGCTGGAACTGGATTGGCCACATCTTCAGAAGAAACCCAGACGCCATCACCAGAACTGCCATGCTGTGGACTCCAGAAGAAAAGAGAAAGTAAGGCTGGCCAAAAGTCACTTGGCGGAGAACTGTGGAGCAAGAGATGCTAAGCATGGACCAGAGCTAGGGTACCACATGAAGGATGATTGCCAACCTCGGCAATATGAAGACAGGTTGTTGCTGCCCTACAAGATGCCACCAGATGTGATTGCCACTGATTGCTTTGTCAGTCGGCGGCCAAGGGCCAAAGAAGAAGTATTTGGGAATAAAGATATTAAAGAATGTGTGATATTAATATTATATATTATGAAAACAGTTAAAGGCTTTTTTTAAAATCTACTACTAATTAAAACATTGGATGGGTTTGAAAAAAAATCGAAAAAAGGTGATTCGTCTTACGAGGACAAAAGACAAAGAAAATAGTCTACGTTACGGCCACAAGGCCTTCGTCAGGAAAGGAAAGAAAGTGAAGGCTAGATAGGACACATAAAAACTAAATAAAATAAAAACTGGGTACTTCCCTGAAGGCAAGAACCGAAATTCTATCAAAATCGCTGTCTGTTGATGAGCGCGTGGTTGAACAGAAAGTGATTTCCGCCGCCGGATGTACACAAAGAAAAACAGATAGTGATTCTTAACAGATGCCCTCTCAGCTAATAACAGCCACCAAGTAAAAGGATTAAAAGGCCTGATAAACACACTTGAAAGCCTGGGCAAATGCTTCAACAAGTGCACAGTCCAGTGGATAGCAGCCCACTGCAACATTCCTGTCAATGGTTGCCTTTCCTTGCTCTACAGTAATGGACCAACAGTGGCCAAAACCTAGAGTATATAATGTGGGTCTTCAAAGGTGTCTACCTTCGCACACGATTACTCTTGGCAGAGTTGTAGATAGAAGGATAAGGATGCTTCTACCTCGAGGTAGTATTCCCACGATATTTCAGACGCCAAGAACAATGCTGAATGAGTATTAGCCGTTAATTTTGTATCTGACCCGCCGTCTTTTGTGTAGATGGATATAAATGATTTGCTCGTTCAAGCCCCCAGCTGATTTAATTAGCGAAATTCCTTCTTAGCTCGATTTAGATACGTATGTATGTATGTGTATATATATATATATATATATATATATATATATATATATATATATATATATATATATATATATATATATATATATGTGTATATATATATATATATATATATATATATATATATATATATATATATGTCTGGGAAGAAAAAAAAATGTCGTTTCCCAGCTGCTTGCGGGCGATCTTTGTCCTATCAAGACTGTGCGTGGTCCCGGCTGCCGGGTCTTCCCAGTTCAGAAGGGGCAGCGCTATGTGTCCGTTTAGACGAAGCCCTTCGGCAGTGGTAGTGGCTCGGTTGTGGCTGCGCCATTAACAAACAAGCAAATAAACATGCCGTGTCATGTCGAGACTGTGCGTGGTCCCGGCTGCCGAGTCTTCCAAGTTCAGATTGGGCAGAGCTATGTGTCCGTTTGATAACGTCCTTCTTCAGTGGTAGAGGCTCGGCTGTGGCTGCGCCTCCGCCTCCATACGATGCTACAGTGACTGGCTGCTCTGCCAGATATCGCATACTCGTCTCGGAGATATAACCCCCTTTGCAGGGTAGAGAACCTCCCTTCTCGTGGCATTGCACCCACACCACCCGACAGGAGATTCCCTGGGGCTGCAACAAAGCCCACGTCCGCTCCTCGCCTCGGAGATATAACCCCCATTGCAGGGTAGAGAGCCATAAAACATCGGAACATTGCACACACTCCAAAGTGGGACTGGTGCATAATGCCTCCGAGTCTAGGATGCTCCCTGGTGTTGCAAGAAAGCACACCTTTGGCAGCCTGGTGGAGGCGGTGGCTTCATCACCGCGACACTGTGCTGCCTTGCAGCTCGTGCCACGGCCGGTGATTGGATTGGCTGCTCGTGTCAGTCTTTTCTCGGAGATATAACCCCCTGCCCCGGGTAGAGAGTTATCAAACCTCTTGGCATTGCACACACGCTAAAGTGGGCCTGGTGCAACATGCCGCTGAGTCTAGGATGCTCCCTTGGGGTTGAAACAAAGCCCAAAAGTCACCTCCCCTAATTGGCTCAAGGGTATGAGTGAATAACTCGCACCCTGAAGGGCATAAGAGTGAATAACTCGCACCCTGTGATTTTCAATCAATCAATCATATATATATATATGTATATCTGCATCTTTGGGTCCCATATATATATATATATATATATATATATATATATATATATATATATATATATATATATATATATATATATATATATATATGGGACCCAAAGATGCAGCAATAGTGAATGCAGTCAGCGACCCATAGCTTGACTGCTTGCATCAGGACCAGCGAACCAGAGCTGGTCAAGACCGTACTCCACCTCCACGTGGTGGTCCTGGAAACAGTCTGCAGCAGTGCAGTCTGGCTGAGCGAGTACGGATCGAAGAGGGAAGGCAAACCCGGTCCCTAAAAAATGCCGTGCTGAAATCGGATGTGTCGACCGAAAGGTGCAGATATCACAGCTACGGCGTAAACAGACACAACGCAACCACCGTCCTTTTCAGGGCGAACGAGGAAGAAGAAGAAGAAGATATATATATATATATATATATATATATATATATATATATATATATATATATATATATATATATATATATATATATGTATACTAGAGGTTCTGGACCATACATATGCCTTTCTCTCTGTAATGATTAATCAAACTACGAATTTGTCAAAATCAACATATACACATATAATGCTCAATTACTTTGAAACAAATGTAAATAAATATGAAATGGTAATTATGAGAAATTATGGTTCATCATAGATCTCGGTTTGGGAGATGAAAATATAGTCTTTTGCGGTGGCCTGCTAAACTTATAAACGTATATGGAGTTGCTACATCCGACAATTCTTGATAATGTTTACGTTACAACTTCTTAAATTTTTCCTGTTCAGGTCGGAAGTAATTATGCAATCTTAAGCAAAAACTCCGTGTTTGCATTTTCCTGGAGTCAATGTGGTATTATCACGTTTTAGGGACCTAGTTAATCTCTCAGGGAAAACTCTACCTACATTAACATGGAAAGCCGGGAATCCCAGGAATCTGAACACAAAGTCAGAGTGGGAGCCTAGTGTAAAGTAATACCCCAGACCGCGTGTAAGAGGCATCTTAAACAAGTTGCTTAAACTATTTCTCTGAGCCAGGAGACAGTATTCCCAAGAGATTTTGGGGTAAGTTGTACATTTCATAATTCTATACTTTGCATTTATTAACATGTGAAAATTGCTAATGGATGTCCAGGTCATACGTGGCTGGCACCCTCAGCATATAGAATGATGATTTCATGAACCACCACTGCAAAAGCTGGTGACCGCTTTATGCGGGTTTCTCATAGAGAACCAAAAGCAGAAGTAGTCACAAGATCCATATGGGAGTGGATAATGATAGAAATGATGTACATACTTATTATATTAATCACCTTTTCAACCAGTGCAAATGTAAAGATATTCAATATAAATGTAATGAATGTTTTCCGCTCACTGGGATTAATATTAATGCTCAGAGAGGGTAAGATTGTGTGTCAGGAAACCCAATACTCAGGAGGGTATTTGTTTCTCTTCTTTCATAATACTAGTCGGTGGTACCAGTTGAGGGTGCTATCTCTGGAACAAAGTGTGTGGTATAAGTGGCCTGCTGTCAACGCTAGACACCATCATCAGACGGGTCTTGAAGACGCTGGACCAGCTTCGTGATTACTCCCTGATATTTCTTGGAACGTGTCACAACCTCCAGACTTGACCAGTGACGTGAGTGAACCAGTCCATAACCTGCAAAGAACCAAACATCGGCTGGAGCAGAAACCAACAAACTTACTGGCAGCTAAGTAGAAACGCAAAAGCTGCCAAGTGAACGTTCAAACAATTCCCTCAATATCTATAGCATCACCCTGTAATGATTACCTTTTTTTTTAAAAAAAAAATTATTCATTTTATACTGTTAAATATAATAGATTATTAAAATTGTTATTTGTATATATACAAATTTATAGTTGATTTAATCCTTTTGAGTGTACTGCACCCGTATGTCTCAGTCACCTTAAATACACTTAGAGCAGAGCTACTAAATAAAGATTTCACTGAGTTAAATCAGTTGGGGGCTTGATTGGTTTGGTTTTGGCTTTGGGTTTAAGGACTATCTTCATTGCACACGGACTACTCCTTCAGTGCTCCGATCTTCTCCCTTAGATCACACACGGAGAATCTCAGCACAGTGCACGAACTCCGTAGCACCGGCGAGGATCCCAATGTGTATCTACAGGAATCACACATTCTATAAATAGTTTTGTGTTGGGTAGGTTTCTAATTTTTAAATTGTGCCGCGGTAGCGGCCTAATAGGTTTACTCTTTACGATTTCCAACTGCCGTGGGATTTTTAACGTGCGCAACCTGCACACAGGACCTCCTATTTTTTTCGCCCTTATCCGAGAAGGCTAGTTATCCGATCTCACTACCCAGGAGACCAGGGGGGAAATGGCATCAACAGGACCACTGGTTCTGGAAAATAATTTTCATTTATTATATTCTCTATTATTAGAGTCATTAACGTAGCGGTCTGCGGGAGTTACGAGGAAGAAGAAGAAATATATTCCACCAGTTGAAATAAAAACAGATCTATGGTTTTCTCAATTAGTTTTCATCTTCGTACCGGTACTTTCTTCATCTGCAAGAAAAAAACCCATTCAGTCAGTCGTGAGTCTTCGTTTTCTTCTGGGTTTGTATCCAAGTTTGTTTCTGATGTTATTTTGTCGATATATATGTTAAACTGCATCGGAAAGAGCCTACAACCTTGTTGCACTCCTGTAATGAAGTGTATCTAATATTCGGAAACTACCTTGCGACGAACAAGAAAAAAAAATATCGCAGTACTAATAAAACTGAATTAACTTTAGCCAAGTAAACGTGTTGACATCTTGTGACATTAATATGTTGAAAATTTGCGTCAGAAAAAAAAAATCGCCATATGTTTAAATAACACGCGCAGTAGGGTGACAAACGGATCATAACTCAGTGAGGACAAAGAAGCTTCCTATTCATAGAAAGTTTAAATTAACACTAGCAAACAATATTTTACTTCGGGTAGGCAGACCTAGTTAACGGCGAGCTAAATGATTGTAGTAAAATCTGCGAGATAATCGCTCATTTCAGTAAGATTTTAGTCCTATGATAATAAATAATCCCGCCCGTATGTGTCTGACTATAATCATCTCACACGCCAGCATCGCGCTGAATTTTGTGCCATGGTAATGCTTAGAAACTATCCCGCCGTATAAACCTACTCGCTTTCCTTGTGACGTACAATAAACATTTTTAACATTTTGCCCAATCTGATAGAGACTGCGGCAAGACTTATAATTAACGATCTTCCAGAATGTGCCGCCAAACTACTGTCTGAATTAACGTAATACTTTAACTTTAACGCCTCTAATTGTAGTAATCCTTACATTTTTTGGTAGTGTAACACGAGGCAACAGTAATAATTAACGCCAATTCTAACACCCGCCGCGCAAAACCCCGCTTCGCTTGACACGCGGTGGGATTGGCCCGATGATATATACACACAGACAGTTTAAATTCTCGCCGAGTAATGTATTTCTGACGTCACTCAAACAAGTTAGTTATTTGAAAATAAATGCTAGAGAGAGATGAGGGGGGGGGGGGGGGAAGATGGCCGACTTGTGTAAAATTTATATTTGACGATTGACAGTGACAAAATTGAAAATCTAAACCATACTGAAACTGACCATAAAAATCATATGGTAGTATAGCTTAGAGTCCCCTGAGCAAAAATGTGCTTTAAAAAATATGGTAGTCCAAGTATTAGCCAAGTTATTGAGAAAATACTAAATGTCTACGGACGCTTGACCAGACAGACTGTGGTTCCTGCTTGTTTTTTTCATAACGTTAGTGGGGACGCCAGCTTAGAAAGAGGCATGGTAGTAATTCAAATTCTATTAGTTGGTATAGGAGTGAAAGGGGAGAGATAGGAAAAATGTAACTAAAAACGAAACATCTTTTTCTATTGGGCATAACTAACGCAGATTGACCAATCGACTACCAGACACAAAGTTTGTTTGGAATTTGTTTTTGTTTTTCAAAAACTATATTTGAATTCTGGTAGTCGCAAGTTTTCCATTGGCCAGTACTAATAGATATTAGCAAAAAGCTTTCAATGCTCATCGCCAGTTGACACAAACTTTTTCTATCAAATACGCTGAGATCAGCTGTGTTAATTTATAAAATAAAGAATTAATTCGCAGTCTGGGCAGGGCAGAGAAAACTGAGGCCATTCTTTGCAAGTCAGCGTTATTTGTTACATATTTCTGTGAAATTATGGTAAGAATGCTTTATGTATTAATATGTTTATTACAACTGCCAAAGTTAGATACTGCTATTGGGAAAAGTGAAGGACATGCCGGGAGCAGACATTGTTGAGTCCTCACATTGAACTGTATCTAACTGTTGTATATTGTCATGATTTTGTTTTAATATTATTGAATTAGAATTGTTAGTAAGCCTCCGTGTTCCATGAACACTGTTCAACATGCCTGGAGCGTTTATAATTTAAAAAAAAAGAAGAGCAAATCATACAAAACGAAATGTGGTTACTCCACGTTATTGTATTTAATAAAACTATGCAAAAGTACAGTGGCGTATCTGCCATAGAGACCTGAGGTGTGGTCACAGCAAGGTGTGAGTCATATAAAATTAGGGGCGAGTGCACCTGTATGCACGCGAGGCTGACCCCATACCACCATACGTAAATAATAATAATAAAGTATGATCAGATATAAAAAGGCCAGGGTGTCTTTTTATTGCAGAGGTTTTATTTCCTGTTACCAGCCGGTGACAGGAAACCTGATGAGTGAGTGTAACGCCAACAAGTCTCCGGTAAATCGTTTATGCTGTCAGCAGATAGCTGGAGGAGCTTGTGTGTGCTGATATATCTATATTTTCTGCAACTACATACTGAATTATCCTTCTACAAAGAATCCCAGGTGATGTGTTAGCATCTGGGTATATCTGACACTTCAGTTACAATAAACTTCGGTATTTCCAATCATACCCAGGATTTTATGGGGCGTGATGAAACTACAGCCCCTCCTAACAAATGACAAACCTATTAGATAATAAAGTTGTAATCTGTGAATACACCAACAGGAGAGATAGAGTGACTTTATACTTATTGGACAAAGTGTCCACACATTTTAGTTAATTCTTTTTATGTAAACTATCTTTTCCTCATTTTCAAAGACCTGTCCAAAAGAGATGGCGGGACAGGCAGATTAAATTGTAAAAAGAAAATATTCAATTTTAAAGAAAACCTTAACCACCGTTTTATTCATTTCCTTATAGTGAGTTAAGTGTTGTATGTTTATGTACCATCATTTTCATTTCTCCCCTAGACATTAGGTACATCATACACCAGACACTAGAGCCAAAATAGTGACCGTGTGAGATCTAGGGAGGTAGCGTTAGGTTCCCTGCAAATACCTCATCATCATCTTTTAGAGTCAGGGGCCTACATGTGCTTGACCTCACACGGTTAACACAGACACATATTTCTTTCCTTTTAAGTATAACATCATAACCTCCCCAGCAAATTAAACTTGCTACAATGATAGAACAAACAGATAATATTTACTATAACATTTGTTTCCTCATCTGTTTGAAACTTATACTACGACGCTGAGCGCCACCTTTCGATGACGCGTCGGTTGCTTTTAAATAGGGTGCGGAAAAACTGCCGGGCGGTGATCGTTGGCGCATGACGTCATGCAACGCTATAAAATTGGAAGATGATTTCTTCTTCTTCTTCCTCGTTCGTCCTGAAAAGGACGTTGGTTGCGTTGTGTCTGTTTACACCGGAGCTGCGATATCTGCACCTTTCGGCCGACACATCCGACTTCAGCACGGCATTTTTTGGGACCGGGTTTGCCTTCCCTCTTCGATCCCTACTCTCTCAGCCAGACTGCAGTGATGCAGCCTGTTTCCAGGACCACCACTTGGAGGTGGAGTAGGGTCTTGGTCAGCTCTGGTTCGCTGACTCTGACGCAAGCAGTCAAGCTATGGGTCGCTGACTGCATTCTCTGTTGTTGCGTCTTTGGGTCCCGCAAGATGATTTGGCTGACATTTATCGAGCACTAGAAACAGAACAAAAACATAAACATGACAATCGTTGGTGTATAAACTTACGTACTTAGTCGTTCACCTTCTACCGTGAGGTGTAGAGGTTGGTGTATAAAATGTTCTCAAATTACTCAATGCTTCAATGGAAGGTTGCTCTAACAGATATCAGAATCAATCGCTCCAATCCAATTTTTTATGGAGGCAAGCTTTTTTCAACAGTGTAGGCAGCACACTTTTATTTGCAAGCGCAGGCGAACAATCCAAATCTCATCAAGTCCGTGTGAGAATTAAACTATTATGAACTTCTTAATCTTTTGAATGATGACTACTGCACACAGAGATGTGACATGGGTCAAGCTGCCATCTTATCATCGTCATTAAAGGACATCCTCGACATGTTTATATTCATTAGGCATTACAGGAACGAAAATACAATAGAATAGTTAATATAAACAAAATAATAATAACAAAACACATCAAGAAGCGTAGTTTGTGTAACAGTCATCGTTGCTGCTCTCCAAGCAATCCATACGGGCTCGATTTCCAGCTGAGGCATGATATTTCCACTCAGTAATCTGTCCTTGGTGTTAACAAAAAGTTGTTATACAAAAAAAAAAAAAAAAAAAAACCGAAAGAAAATAAAGACAGAAAGAAAGAAACAAACAACAAAACAAACAAAGAAAAAAAAGAAGGCGGCAAAAAAAAAAGAATGGTATTGAAGTCAGTTTCGCAAAAGACCAATGTGGATTATTATTATTACTAGTATTATTATCATTATTATTATTATAGTGTAAAAGTGTCTGTAGGTAACAGTCCCCTCTATCAAAACTGCCGCACAGATGCGCTACCTGCAGGAGTAATGAAATTACACTCTATTTAACTTTGTTTGTTTGGTTTTTTTTTTTTTTACTTCTTTCCCTGTCACTGTTGACTGGTTTACTTGCTCGTTTCATTATATTAACTGACAGACCAGACATTCTGACACACAAATACCAAATTAACATTCTGCGTAGAAACAATTTCTTTATGTTTTTCGCAGATTTATATCAGGGCGCATCTGACAAACGCACGAATGTTTAACCAGAATTATTTGTCCCAACACTGTCATATTTAAACAGGCACTCAAGTATAAGTGACGGACCTTGTCACAAGGTTGAACACGACAAAACGGGGCAAAACAACGATTTTTAAAAAAAAAACACACACACACAGAGTTATTCCCCGAATGCAAACTTGTAAAACAGGAGCCTATAAATATTAGACAAACATAAAGGTATGTGTTACGTACATTTATTACCTAAGGGGGTAGTCGTCGGTCCTGCCAAATGTACGCACCAGTTTTATGTAGTTATATTATTTGTGCGTTCGATTGATTCACGCACTGACGTGCACAAAGCAGTGAGTGTTGCTTTGGGACGCACGTGTAACCTAGTTGAGGAGTTTGTGACGTCATGTTTTGAAGTGGAAACATGGAACTGGCTTGTGTCCATGATTGTAATTTTATATTGTGTATCCAATGGCATGTTGAAGGAAGCCATTTATTATTGTGATTTGTATTGGTCTTCAGGTCGAAGCCAATCGCAGTTATGTCACGTAAGTTATCGCCCACTTCTTATTTTTAATGCTGCATAAAAAGGCCGCTCTACTACTAATCTAGCGGGAATTTTATCATTCCTAGAATGGATCTACAGAGTCGCTTGCCTTTTTGATTTGGATCGTAGACGGAGAATTCCTACGAGTAGAAGAAGTTATATTGATTACCTTATGCACATGTTTTAAATGCCGTACATGCTTCAATGCCAAAGTCGTGGCAGGGATGTAAAGAGAGGTTAGCCGATTCCGAACTCAATAGCTGAATAGATTGTTGTGGGTGTTGATAAGACTTAATCACTTGAAGAATAACTAAGAATGATCAGCAACTTCAAAGTATGACATTTTGTACCTATAACCTATAACTATGATCGTATCGTTTCTTCGTATGTGCCATGTCAATAAACTATATGTCCAGCAATCACTGACTTATGTACTGCCCAGTTTACCATCGAGTGATCAGTTCAAACACTACCTGTTGTAGTCCGTTTTACAGAACAGTTTGTTGACATTTTCGTTCAGTTTGCCATTCGCGTTGTGAAGACCAACACCATTACCATAAACGGCTACAACAGTGATTGGTGCGCCAGCGTGGTTTGAAATTCAGTATTTCAACGGATCTTACTCAAGCAAATTAATCGTTTGAATATAGAATGTGTACTTTCAAGGCGACATCATCGTCAAGTTGGAACTTGTTGTCAACATGAATCGTAATCAACTGACCGTTACAAGATTCTCAAGGTCATCTATCAACCTTCACTTCGGGTTGTACAGTGACTGACTGCCTTACTCACCTCTTCGTCAGTACTACGTGCGAGCTAGTTTGATATACGCAGAGCGAAGTATTGCATCCTCTAACGTACATACACGGGGACGAGGCACTTTGATTTTTACCTGCACGCGAGCTAAGTATAACTTGTATCCGTTATACACTTTATTACTATTAGCTGTGCCTTAATTGATTATGTCCACTTATATATTTTCCGTGTTATGTGTTATATGTTGTGTATTCTTCGCGGGAGGTTGGGAGGTAGATCTGACGAACGAGATCCATCTCGAAGTCAATTCGGGCTCTTCGTCAGACGTTCTGTAGGACATTATTTTGCAGACTTCCCGCAGTGGAATGTTCCTACGCGTGAGCGTAGAAGGATTCTAGGTCCACTGTGTCTGGTGGTCTGTGACACCTGTCTGTTTTAGCTGTAGTGTCACGTTTACTTGTTGTTTTTGGTAGCTATTTTTACTTGTACCTTGGTTTTATGATGAATTTTGTTTGTATTTCGCGTCCATCTCACCTTTCCTGTCGTTTAGTTTTTTACAAAACCTATGTTTTTTACACTGTGTTGTCAATTGTATTGTGCATTATTTAATCGCAGTTATCATCGTAATTCTTTACGACATTCCATTTTAGTTTCTCATTTTATTTTAATTGGATTTCTGCGAACGTCTTCGTTTGTTTTGAATATCTTGTCGTGTCATTATTGTGCTATTGTCTGTCACATTACTGCTTTCACACCATTACATGTTATAAATTACATTATTAATTATTAATATTATTGCCTATTATATAAATTGATTTTACCGTTCTAGAACAGGAACGAAGAACACTAGTTGTAGTAACACTTTTAAGTAGTATTATTACATAATAATATTGAAATGGCTACCTTAGACTATTTCATTAAGCAAGCAAAAGCTCTTCAGATGGCTCCTGATGAAGCTAAAGCATTTGCACTGTCAGAATATAAGAAAGCTCAAGAAATAGAAGCTGATCAGAGAAGATTAGAAACTTTACGTTTGGAAAATTTGAAATTTGAGGCAGATCAAAAACGGATTGAGGCTGAGGAACATGAGAAGACGATGAAATTTGAGGCAGATCAAAAACGTATTGAGGCGGAGGAGAATGAGAAAAAAATGAGATTAACTGCTGAGGAGGATGAAAAGAAGAGGAAATTTATAGCTGAGGAAGAGGAGAAAAAAATGAGATTGGCCGCTGAATTAGAAGAGAAACGATTTCAGCGAGAAGCAGAACAGAAGCAAAAGGAGTCTGAAGAAAGACTTAAAAAGGAAATGGAACAGAAACAAAAAGAAATAGAAGAAAGGAGATTAATAGCTGAACAAAACACAAAACGACTTCAGCTTGAGATGGAAGAGAATGAAAAAAAACGACAGCATGAACTGAAATTAGCAGAGTCAGAATATGAGAGAATTAGGTTAACTCAGGAAGCTAATTCTCAGAGAACTTTTGAAAGCCAAACTTCATCCAGACATGATAATTTTAAGGAAATTCACCTTAAATTACCAAAATTTAATCCCCCGTCTGATGACGTAATATTCTTCCTAGATAGGTTTGAGGCCACTTGTGGGTCTTATAACGTGGATAAAGCTCTATACTGTACATATTTATCCAGATTACTTACAGGGGATGCATTAGCAGTTTATCATACCACCAGCATTGGTGAGAAAAATGACTACAATGCTCTTAGAGCAGCACTTCTGCAAAAATTCCAAATGACAGAAAACGAATATCGTTTGAGATTTCACACATTACTACCTCAATCTGCAGAAATTTTAGTGATTTTCTGTCACAGATACGACTAACATTAGAAAGATGGATCGAATTATCCAAAATTGAAAAGTCGTATGAAGGTCTCTTTGATTTACTGATGCGCGATAAGGTACTTTCGTCGGTAAACCCTACATTTCTCGCATTTTTACACGAACGGAAACCTTTATCTATGAAAAATTTAGAAGAACATGCAAAAAATTTTTGCACTGCTCACCCAAACATGGATCTAAGTAACGCGCAGATTAAGAGTGAATTGCCTGTTGCTTTTGCAGCACAACAAAACAATTTTTCACGCAATCGTTCTTTTAGTGCTGATAGGTATGTCAATAAGGGAAATAATCATAATTTCAACAATGATAACTTTTACAAAGGGAAGCAATTTCAACAATCTGCTCCATTTAATGTTTCTTGGAACCAAACTCACAGATCGCGAGATTTTGGTAACAATTATTTTAAAAATAATCAAGGACATTATAATAAACAAAACTGGAGATCAAAGTCTCAGGGTCCGCAAAACAGACAATTTTTTGGAAATAAACCATTTAACCAACATCATAACGATCATTCTACAAATTATCGGACTAATCCAAATTTTAACTCTAGCAGAAACGACAATTATGGCAATTTTAATGACAAAAATCACAATCGATCGCGCCGACGAGATAGATCGTCGAATAATACAGGTAGACATTCTAATGTTGCTTTTAATGATACACAGGCTAACATTGAACAGGGTAAAGTAGCTGAAACTCACAATGCTATGTCTTGTTCTCTAGATTGTTCCCAGGTGAAAGACTGTCCAGAATGCTCGACTCTTTTCCAGCCTAAGGCGATCACGACGCTGCGTTGCGGACATACCTTGCCTAGCCTGCCTGCAGTCTGTACAGCCACTGCTGCGTCAGTACACCAGGGACAGGGCTCTCTTAAGTTTCACAAGGGATTTGTCAATAATATTTCATGCTCTCTCCTATTTGACTCAGGTTGTACAACAATCGGTGTCCGGACTTCGCTGATCAACCCAAGTTGTGCCACGGGCCGGGTTGTCAAATGTGTAACATTTGGTGGCACTATTGAAACATTTCCCACTGCTATTATTGATCTTAACACACCTTTCTTTACAGGAAAGATCCAAGCATGTCTCCTCCGAATCCAATTTGTGATGTTATACTTGGTCGCATACATGGTATTAAAGAGTGTACACCACAGCAAATAGCTGAATGGGAAGAGCGACATATTCAAACTGCAAATGCAGTAGTGACTAGAGCGCAAGCTACTAATATGTCGCATGATACACCTATTGAACCTACAGTTCATACCACTTGTGATGATGATGCTCCTATTTCACGGGAGTTGTTTGCAACATTGCAAAAGAATGATAATTCATTAAAAAAATTCTTTCAGTATGTTAACAAAAAGAATACAAGCAACAAACTTGCAAAATCTAGACATGACTTTATACTTAAAAATGGGATTTTGGTTAGAGTAATACGGGAAAAGGATTTATCCTTATGTTCTCAGATTCTTGTCCCATCCTGTATGAGATCTCGTATATTACGACATGCTCATGACTCGCAATGTGCGGGCCATATGGGTTTTTCGCGTACCAAATCCAGAGTGCTTTCGGCATTCTACTGGCCAGGCGTCCATAGAGATGTTACTCTCTATTGTCGGTCCTGTTTGATATGTCAAGAAGTTAAGGTACGGGGTCCATTTCATGCGGCTCCTATTCAAGCTGCGGACATCCCGATTAGACCATTTGATAAAATGGCCATTGACATTATTGGTCCAATGCTTCCATCTGCTAGAGGGCATACGCATATTCTTACGTGCATTGATATGTGCACTCGTTGGCCTGAGGCCATCCCTCTCAAGAACACTTCATCTGCCAGTGTAGCAGAGGCATTGATGTTAATCTTCTCACGCATTGGTTTTCCACGGAAAATCTTGTCGGATCATGGGGTTCAGTTCATTTCTGAATCCATGTCTCAAGTTATGAAGACATTAGGTATAGACAGATCTCTTAGTTCTATTTATCATCCGATGTCAAATGGGTTAATTGAGCGTCTCAATAGGACACTCAAGCAGTTGTTGGGTAAGATGACTCAAGACCATCCCCAAGACTGGGATCGGGTCCTACCCGCTTGTCTCTTTGCGTATCGCGAGGTACAAAATCAAGCAACGGGGTTTTCTCCGTTCCAGCTTGTTTTTGGCATGCAACCACGCGGTCCGATGTCGTTAATCCACGACTTATTGGTGGATGAGAATATTGAAGAGGAAACTCAATCCTCTTATGAGTATGTGATCTCTCTTAGAAAGAAAATCATAGATGCTTGTAGACTAGCTACTGCATCATCCGAACATGCCAAAGAAAAAGCTCGTCTATCTGCAAACAAATATAGACGTCTTCGCCAGCTCATACCTGGTGATGAAGCTTTTGTATTACTCCCTGCGCATAACAATCGTCTTTTAATTACCTGGAGAGGTCCTTTCAGGATCATCTCAAGAATATCCGATGTCGACTACATCGTTGATGTTAATGGCAAACATAAAACCTTCCACATTAACATGTTGAAGGAGTATTACTCACGTCCTGATTATCTACAATCGGTGTTCCAAGCAACTGACGATCCTACACCACCTATTCAACACTATTCTAGTTTGTCAGTCATCCAAGAAGAGGAATCTTCTTTCGATGATGTACAACTACCAATACCAGTTGTACCACTCCATTCCACTGAGAAATGGAATGATGTTACTATCTCATCTACTCTTACTGATGATCAACGTCAGCAAGTCTCTAAAATTCTACACACGTATGAGGATGTCCTCACTGACATCCCAGGTCATACGTCAGTCATCCAACATGACATTATTCTGACTGACGATACACCGATTCGAGTTCGCCCATATCCTATTCCTTTACACTTTCGTGATAAGGTTGATAAGGAATTGGATGATATGCTCCAATTAAATATAATTGAACCATCTTCATCACCATATTCTTCTTCTATGGTAATCATTAGGAAGAAAGACAACAATATACGTCTTTGCGTAGATTACAGGAAGTTAAACAAAGTTACAAAATTCGATGCGGAACCATTACCTCTTTTAGACGACTTATTGGAGAAATTATCTCATGCCACATTCTTTTCGAAATTTGACCTTTCAAAGGGTTATTGGCAAGTGCCACTCACTACGAAAGCAAAGCCATTCACCGCTTTCTCGACACCACGGGGTCTTTTTCAATGGAATTTTATGCCTTTCGGGTTAATGAATGCGCCAGCTACCTTTGTACGCATGATGCGCCGCATATTGTCTCATCGTCCCGATGTCATTACTTATATAGATGACATCTGTCTTTTTAGTGACTCTTGGGATGAACATATTCAGGGTTTAAAATCTTTACTTTCTACCTTACAGGATTATAACTTAACAGCGAAACCTTCAAAGGCTTTTGTCGGTTTTCATGACATCTCATTTCTTGGTCACCGTATAGGTCGCGGTTTAATGTATACAGAAGACAGTAACGTCTCTAAAATTTTAAACATCTCAGCACCTAAGACAAAAAAACAAGTGAGGTCACTCTTAGGACTAATACAGTTCTATTCTAAATTCATCCCTCATTTGTCTACTATAACTGCACCTCTTTCGTCTTTACTGAAGAAGGGCACACCTAATGTAATAAAGTGGTCGCAGGATCACCAAACGGCGTTAGACTATATAAAACAAATTTTTTCAAATAAGCCTTTTTTAAGGTTGCCTAACAAAGATCTCACCTTTGTTCTTCGCAGTGATGCTTCTTCCTACGCTATCGCGGCAGTTTTGATGCAGGAATACGGAGGCACCTTATTTCCTGTTATGTACGTATCCAGAAAGCTTTCGACGAGCGAGATGAAATACTCCGTTCTAGACAAAGAGCTCCTTGCTCTTGTCTGGGCAATCACAAAACTGGATCGTTATCTCCTCGGATCACACTTTGTGGTGGAGTCTGACCAGAAAGCTCTTACCGCATTGAATACAGGGAACGTTAAGTCATCAAAGTCAGCGCGTTACGCTATAGCTCTTCAACCGTTCCATTTTGAGATACGAGCTATTCCTGGAGTGCAGAATGTATTTGCAGACTGTCTTTCAAGATGCCCTAGTGAACTTGGTGAAACTAAACTACTTTTAGATGGAGAAACGTCCTCACCGAAACATGAATAACTTTGTACAGTGTCATTAATTGTACATCTGTGAAGACTATGTGTAGTTTTGCAGTATTCGTATAAATATAACTTTCAGAACATACTTACATATGGATTATAACATTATTTCTTGTGAAGTAACGTTTTATTAGAACGGGAACAGTGATATTAAAGTAACATTTTTTTTTAGTATGGAAACATTGGAAAAAAGCAACAAATAGACATTCGTTAGTGTTATGGAACATATTACACTACATATCGTGTTCGTAAACTTATTTCGTGCATGGAACATTAGGAACATATTCTTGTTGACTCTAAATAGTTCTGAACGAATATTCACAATGACTGAAATTAGAATTACTTAGAATAAATTACTAGTTATTTATTTATGTGTAATTAAGTACTAGAATTAGATTAATTCAATTTAATCAATTTGATTGTTTATAAATCACACATCTACTAACGTTATTAGTGTCTCGCAATACGTGTAGTCACGTATCCCACTACATGATATTTCACTTTTAGATAACTAGTCAAACTTACTAGTGCTAGATAACAGTAGGTGCGTTGCTTCTTAAAGTGTTTAATTTTGCATTGCTTCATTTTTGCACATTGTATTTCAAAATTTTCTGTTTCACTGATTCTTTTATCATTGATTATCATCAGTGTTGCTGTTCATTTTCATTTTTGAAATCATATGTTTCGATTTTCTTTTGAAAAACTTAGTTGAATTTTATTATCATCTTTTTTGTTGATTTTTCATTTTCATTTTCATTTTCAACTTCTTTTACTTCGAATATTACCACATCGTTCCAAAGTAGGTCGATGGTGGATGTGTGCTTTAATGCATACTGTCATTTAGTTATATTAATTTCAAGTCAATATTCTTTTCTTAATATGATATAACTTTATGCATTGTATATATTGTTGTAGTTTTGACTCACCTCTCTCGAGTAATTAGTTCGAAAAAAATTAATGGGATTAATTTTTTTAAGGGGAGGTAATAAGGGAGCTGTTACGTACATTTATTACCTAAGGGGGTAGTCGTCGGTCCTGCCAAATGTACGCACCAGTTTTATGTAGTTATATTATTTGTGCGTTCGATTGATTCACGCACTGACGTGCACAAAGCAGTGAGTGTTGCTTTGGACGCACGTGTAACCTAGTTGAGGAGTTTGTGACGTCATGTTTTGAAGTGGAAACATGGAACTGGCTTGTGTCCATGATTGTAATTTTATATTGTGTATCCAATGGCATGTTGAAGGAAGCCATTTATTATTGTGATTTGTATTGGTCTTCAGGTCGAAGCCAATCGCAGTTATGTCACGTAAGTTATCGCCCACTTCTTATTTTTAATGCTGCATAAAAAGGCCGCTCTACTACTAATCTAGCGGGAATTTTATCATTCCTAGAATGGATCTACAGAGTCGCTTGCCTTTTTGATTTGGATCGTAGACGGAGAATTCCTACGAGTAGAAGAAGTTATATTGATTACCTTATGCACATGTTTTAAATGCCGTACATGCTTCAATGCCAAAGTCGTGGCAGGGATGTAAAGAGAGGTTAGCCGATTCCGAACTCAATAGCTGAATAGATTGTTGTGGGTGTTGATAAGACTTAATCACTTGAAGAATAACTAAGAATGATCAGCAACTTCAAAGTATGACATTTTGTACCTATAACCTATAACTATGATCGTATCGTTTCTTCGTATGTGCCATGTCAATAAACTATATGTCCAGCAATCACTGACTTATGTACTGCCCAGTTTACCATCGAGTGATCAGTTCAAACACTACCTGTTGTAGTCCGTTTTACAGAACAGTTTGTTGACATTTTCGTTCAGTTTGCCATTCGCGTTGTGAAGACCAACACCATTACCATAAACGGCTACAACAGTATGTTTTCAGGCACTCGTAAGAAATAAAGAAGTAGAACACTGGACAACAGAAAAAACAACAGACGTGGCTTACCCAGGACTCGAACAGAGGACCTTCCGTGCGACAACCCCGCCTAGCTATGCAAGCGAATTACACAGGAGCCTACAGGTTTAACAAGCCTAAAATGATTTATTAAATCCAAATAAGTCTGATTTTTTCCCTCTTCCTTTCTCTGTCTTCTTTTCTTCCTCTGTCTGCTTCCTTCTTTTGTAGTGTTCTTCTTCTTTCTGCTTCTTTCTTTCTTTCTTCTTGTTCGTTTTGGCCTTCTCGTCTTCTTTCTATTTCCCTTCGTCTTCTTGCTTCTTTTCTTCCTTGTGCTTCTACTTTATTTTTGTTTTCGTCCTTTTTTTCTGCTTTTTCTCATCCTTTCTTCTGATTTCTTTTTCTTCTTCGTTTCTTTGTTTCCTGTTCTTTCTCTAATACAAGCACTTTCAGAAGAAAGCCGTGGTTCGCTTGGAATTTTTTACCATGTCCATAGAACATCTCTTGCACCAGTACTTGTGATGGTCACACGGCTTTCTCTATTACTCATCTATTGGACTGTCCTGGAGCAGATATTTAGCAGTCATCTTATAAGCACCGCAGATACTTACATGTTTAACAGATAGCACCCTAATCGGATATGGCCGGTGGAAAATATGTCGGTTGTTCTTCAAATGCCATTCCAGACGGCGTTAAGTGATCATGTCTCTCCACAACGCCATGTTTACCGATTCGGTTGTTGACTTCTATCCATGCCACGATGTTAAACTGTGCACTGTCTATTCTATTTATCGTCCCCCATCTCCTTTTTCCTTCAGTCTTACCTATTGTCAGAATATACTCAAACATTCCGCTTCTCATACCGCATTCAAAGAAAGTGGATAGCTTCTTTATCGTAAGAGTAAGTAGCTTCTTTATAGTATGAGTAAGTAGCTTCTTTATAGTATGTGTAAGTAGCTTCTTTATAGTATGAGTAAGTAGCTTCTTTATAGTATGAGTAAGTAGCTTCTTTATAGTATGAGTAGGTAGCTTCTTTATAGTATGAGTAAGTAGCTTCTTTATAGTATGAGTAGGTAGCTTCTTTCAAGACACCCTCGTTACTCTTTTTTGACTGTCCATAGTATTCTTACACTTCATCTGCACCTCACAAGAACAGCTATGCTATGGACCCCTGAAGGAAAGCGAAAAAGAGGCCGATCAAAAACAACTTGGCGGAGAACTGTGGAGGCCGAGATGCAAAGAATGAACCAGAGCTGGGGCACTGCACGACGGATGGCCGCTGACCGTGCAAAGTGGAAACAGCTTGTTGCTGCCTCAAAAGACGCAACCAGGCGTGATGGCCACTGACTGCTTTGACAGTCGGCGGCTAAGGATCAAATGTAACCGCGTCTGGTCACGGTTGATATCACTTATAACACTAGGTGGCAGATGGCAGGCCTAGTGACGTAATTTAAGTTTACAACTTCTCTTTTTATCTTCTTTCTTTTATCTTCCAAGTTATTTAGTTGATATCATTACTGGCCATCTCCACCAGAAGTGTAAATTCCTGGATGATTGTCGCGTAAATATTATGATTAATAAATTTCAGATATCTATACTTTATTCTACACTGGTCTTTTCTTTTTTCGTCCGCTCTTTTACCCTGTTTCCGCTCTTTCACCTTTCTTTTGCATACGCTAGATTGTTAGCAATTCGTACCTTTGTCTTCTTATAATTTAGCAAGCATTTTATTGCATCTCTTTGATGTAGGTTTACGAGCAGACGAAATGAGTAGCGCCAGTCGGTTTCACGTTAATTTTAAAAGCCAGAGACCGAAGCGTGTTAACTCGTTCTAGACAAGTGATATAAGGGAATCTTAGATCTAAGACGAGTTCGCGTGTATTACGTTTTACGGCCATAGTCTGCAAGCAATATTCGTGCGATCCTGTAAGTCGAGGAAATCTTCGCACGGGGTCTGGTCTTTTATGTTACGTCGGTTCTCAAATGAGTCCGTACGCAACAGAGAGAGACCTGGTCGGCATTTGTGCGAAGTAATTCGGGTGAGGAGATGTTTGATTTTGCAGATTTGAATGTAAATCTGAACGTATGTGTAAACATCTGGATTTGAGTATGTCTCAAGTCTTAGACGTAACCTTTTTCCTTTCATCAGAGAGATATTTATACCTGAGCAGTTGAGACTCAGTATCCAGTATTCATTTAGACTCCGCAGTTCTCTAGACACATTCTAGCTTCGTTTCTAGATTTGCTGTATTAAGTAAAATCTCAGTTTTCGTCGGAGAATAGTCTTAGTAGGCTGTGCGAGGTAAATATATATATATATCTAGTAGTGATTGAATGATTTAAATGGTGATCGCTTATTTTATTTCACTAGTTTCTTTTGTGCAGAGTGAATAAATGATAAGTCAGTTATTTTTTCTCTAAATTACTGCATTACTGTGGGAAGCAGAATAAATTATAATTTCTGGCTAACCTCATTCTGCTATTAATAAATTTGATTAAACTGCTAGTAAACCAGTCAGAGAGTATTTTAACTAACTATTAAATGCACTGATTCATCATTGAGTATTGACGAGATACTTATGTATTTCTAATTCATGATGACTGATTTTTTAAATGACTAGAATTTATTTCCCGGAAGGTTTAACGACGAGACTAGCTCTAAGCGTGGTTTCTTATTTAAGTTGAATAACGAAGTGATATGATTTACGCGTAGGATTAGATATACTATTAGGGTTGAGTATTTATGTGTTTCTTTCTTCCCTATACAGTTCTTCTTCTTCTTCCGTCCTTAGCCAACGACCGGCAAAGCAGTCAGTGGCCATTACGCCTAGTGGCGTCTTAAGGGCAACAGCGAATAGATTTTCTCTGCCGTTGTTCCCATCACGCCTAATTTCGTCTTTAGGGCAACGACAAATCAATCCGTTTGCTGTTGTTTCCGTAATCAAAGTGACTGGCAAACGGGTGATCAGCCCGTTGGGTCCCTATACAGTATTCGGGTCATAAACCCTAAATCTTACCAGCGGCTTTCAGTACCTATGTAACTGAGAAGAACTTTACCTAAAGAACATTCTGAATTATAATTACCGGGTTTTACAAGTGACCTGTCTGGCTTAGTGTTTTACACCCAGGAGAACGACAGAGTGCTGGCCCAAAAGTAATATTAAGAATAAATGGTAACTGGACTTACTAATATCCAGATTTCTTTCTCAAGTTCATATATATATATTTCGCCTGTGGTAGCGACTGAAATAACATTTGACATTTCCCATATCAAGACCATTGTGTTGTGAAGGAGATTTATCCTAAACCGATTTATGTACCTGACATTCAACTTAACGAGTGAAGTTCCAAGCTATTGTACCCTGTTGTCATAAAATTAACAAGTGATACAACGTAAAAATATCTCCAAAGGATAAAATGTAGGGATAAAAACATAACGCGTAAGCTGCTGATAGTACATGATCGCCCTGACCGCGGGTCATCACCCTCCATAAAAATTGACTTGTTAGACGGGAAATCAAAACGGTTACCATTTGGAGGGATGAGAACGGCGGATCAAAAGGAAAAAAAAAAATATGACTGAAAAAAATTGCGTGAGACTAGCAAGGCTAAGGAGACGCACTTGGGGGGGGGGGGGGAACGGAAGAAAAAATTCACGTCCCCAAATTGACACGAGGTACGGAAACGGACGCTTTTGCGATACCAAGCCTTTGATTTGAATTCAGCGGCTAAACGCAGATGCTTGAAATATTACAAAATTTAAAAAGTAACTTTTCTTAATATTAATGTTAGGAATATAAAAATTAGCTGGCCGGATGGCCCATTCTGAGCAGTGAAATAATATGTTTTTAATTTTACAGACGGATAGATAATAATGAAAATAATGACAAAAGACAGTGTTGTTCACAACAGCGAAAGACTGCATTGAATCAAAAGTGTCGCTATTTGCACAAAAATCGCGACCTTGAGACGCAGGTGTTCAAATCTACTTAGCATGGAAGAGAAGGGATATTGGTGGAAGCTGTGTCTAAAAATAACTTTTATCGACAAAATTTTGGAGGGGAGAGAAAGGTTGGTTCAAAAATCAAGTACGTTTTTGTGAAAACGCAAGTAGAGACGGACAGACTAACAGATAAAAATCCATACTTGACTGAAGCATGACTGAAATGACTTTAGTGTAGGAAATTTGAATTTAAAAAAAAACCAAGGCATTGATTGGCCACAGACAATCATATCGGCGCTCAGACGCGCATTTGGGGCCATTCCTCAATAGTTGTCCAGTGATAGACACAGTAAATTTCAAGTGTGGTGATTTCCAAATGAAATAAATTGAAATAAGTTCAGGGACGCCATACTATAGCCAGCAGCTCAGCTGAGTTTTGCTAGCATTTCTGTGTTCTTTATTCATAATCTGGTAAGATTGAAATTATTTCTTTGTATATTTTGAATATTGTTTAATGTTCGAGTGATTTGATACTGCCATATCGAAATCTAGCCTTACAAACAAGTAAGGATTGGCTCTGGACCCCCCGCCCTAGTTCAGGGTCTAGGGACAAACAATATATAAACTACAGCAAGGTTTAGGAAGGGGTGATCAAGTGTTGAGAACAATGAATCATATCACCTATCCTATTCTATGGCAGTGAGATAATGCACCTATTTCAGAATCTGTAGACTGGGGAAACTTACCCTATGCGAAACCAACTAGGTAAGATGTGCTGTCTGGTCAGAGAGAACTGACCCTGTTTATGTGGTGTTATTGTAATTTGTTATGTGTAGAAGTGGCTTATTAGGTAAGGTTCTGAGCAAAAACCAATACTTTATTTCAGAGCTGTGAGTTCGATCTTGACACTAAGGTGGTGTCAAATGCTGAGTAATAATTGAAGTGAGGACCCATGCAGGGTACATTTCGACAGAACATCTGTGTATTGCTCAAGCACGGAGAGGTGGGGCCATCATATTCCGGCACCAGAACAAATCTGGCAAAGTTAAGTAGGCTAGCTGGCCTGCTGAACTTACACCAACTTCATAAAACTAGCACCCAAGAGAATTTACTACTGAAGCATCCCATTTCCTTCCATCATTAATGGACAATGCTGTGTAGGCATAAACAGGGAGGGATGAAGCCACCCCAACAGCACATCCATTCATAGTTTTCCCAGGAAAATTAACATTACGAACAGTAATACTATAATTAATCTTGAAGATTGCATATGTAAACATCTTTCATTTAACATGCCATTTATTCATGCCATTCATTCATAAATTTCAAAATCTTTGCATAAGTTCTGGCCAAAATAAAACCTTGGTTCAGAACAAATAAATTTAAAAAAAAGATTTTCTATTCTAAATTTAACCAGCTGAATTTAGTTCATTGTGTTATAAATTTTATTGATAGTATTAGACTTAATTAATATCTGTGGGTGTGTGTATATGTCCATACAACACATTGCATTCAGTACCCTAGATTTTAACGTAGCCACATTCATTAGTAAAAAAAGATATGTGTGAGGTCATAAAGTGGTAGCACGAAAGGGCCTTCTGTATATTCACAGTTACAATTATCTCAGGAGCCTTCACAGCTGACCTCACGCATCACACTAGGTGATAACACCACCATACAATACCATCAACATCCACTACACCTGTGAACATTAGATATCATAAGTACTTTCCTAACTGGACAAAAAAGTGAAGTGACCTTCATCAGCCTCCTATTTACAACAGTGAGACAAACGTTTCCCAACATTTTGATTAATTAGTCTTTTGGAGAAACTGGGGTTTGACTCACCAGTAACTCAAGCTTGGATGGTTGGTGAGTGACTGAACAATTTATTCCAGATGTTATGAAAAACAACGATTTGGTAAGAGTGCGCATGTTGTCTGTGAGCACAGCTGTCAGAGCGAGAGAATAACAGGGATGAATAATTCGTTTATGATTTAACCCATGTAATAACTTTGTATTTTCTCTTGTATGCAAGTTTTTTTGCTAATGCTGTTTTCCTCTTAGGATAGATTAATATATATAAACTCTGTTCTTTTACTGAGAGAGGGAAAACCTTGGACCTTAGCGTATGAATCTGTGACTCTTTGGGGCTATAACTTCTCTTATAACAGGATCTTGGCAACAGAGGGGGGAAAGAATTTCACCTATGAGTCTATCTCTTTAATTGATTCTTAACCTATGTTTATTGTATTTGATTTGATATTCAATATTGTCGATGTAAAGTTTCTTTTATGATAATAAACATTTACATAACTTTATTCACGTGTGGCGGTCAGTTTGTTCAAAATAGATTCTTATTTCATAGATATAGTTTTCACGTATGTGCGTCTAATCGCCGTCACTTATCTGTGTGTGTGTATAAGAGTGGTTGAATATATCAATATATATATTTATAGGAAACTGTCTGATCCAAACTCTTAGTCGTAATCGATAGGCTGGTTTGATTATTTATCAAATCCAGGGACAGATTTTACCTTTCACCATTTCACTTGTGAAATTCTATTTCTTTACCTTATTGCTCACTGAGCTATCACCTGTACTAGTCCTATTCAGTCCTATTCAGGAGGGACCAAAAGTGATCTTAATTACCCTATCGAAAATATACGACAATGATACTCTTATCCTTTTCTTGTATACTTCAGGTTCGTTCAGTTCCTTCTTTGATGTTAATAGTGACTTCGTATAGTGGTAGTTTAAATGTACATGGCATACGATCAGCAACTCATAAAGATGGAATCAAATTCATTCTGTTCCTTCAAACAAACTTTTAATAACTTAATAAAACAGCAAGCATAATGGGTCATTCAAATGATAGAGTTCTCATAGAAGCCTTTACTGGGTCTTTGGTACTTCAGGTTAACTCATACATGAATTCTATGTCTCGTAAACTTCCGTATCCCTCTTTAACTTATTCTTTACTCCGTAGACTTCCTTAGTCTTCCCAAAACCTGCTCCTATTTCCTCATATACCAATGCTCTTTATTAGCATTCCATATTTTATTTGTTACTTAAATATCTTCCTCGACGAACTGGTCAGACAGGTCTCTATAACTGCTCCTAGCAACAAAATTCATCTCATGCATAAATAATTGTATGCACACCCTTCTGGAACTTACAAGTGAGACAGCATATTTGAAGTTCTCCTATAAAAGTCTACACTCACTTTTTCTTGATAATCATATACAATTCTGGACACTTCAAACATTGTTCATTATGGTTCCTCTATAACCTCTCTCGTCTCCTTTATGTTTTTCAGCCTCTTGTTTACTTTACACATAGTCGTTATAACCATCCGTTTTCTTGGTACAAAATCGTACAGTTCTCTGTCATAAGAGGTTTTGATGTTATTAAAAGATGGGCTATCCTGGACAAATAGGTGTATCAGATGAAACCAGGACAGTGCCAGATAAGAGACTGGTCTTATAAGTAATACCCCCTTCTCTGAAAAGAGCAAGGGTGTATATATATCAAAGTGGGGTCAAGCTATGTAAGTTCTCAGAGTAGATGATGATGATTCTCTGAGTCCCTAACGGCTACCTCTCCTGATCCCAAATTGATTTAGCTACGGGTCTAGGGGAATGTATTTAATATAATTAATGATTTATTTCAAACAGAACTTCAACTTTAACAAAATTAGTTAAGCAGGGCTGTATGAAATTTTCTGTACAATTTAATTGTCCTGAACCTCAATCTTTCTGGTCAGGAATTCTCAAAATAAAGAAAATGCTTATTTACATAATAAAATAAATATTTTGAAAAATCTGTTCCATTTCTGTAAAGGGGTCACTACAATGACTACACACACAGTTCCTGTTCCTAATATTGATAATGCTACTAGTCCTACACTGTAAGGTCTGATACTCTCATCATACAACGGTGTTTAAGTTTTCTTGGGTGAATGAGTTTGGATGAACTGACATTGCCTTCTTAAAGGACTTAACTTTAGACTGTTGCTGCTGCTGTTCTTTCAATAGTAGTCAGGATCACCAACTTTGTGACTCCTGGCTGAGAAGATGGGGTCTATCTCCAGGCTTTATATGGAGCTCTCAACTCCCACACACTCCTCTTCTCACTTTAGTGCAGCCACGAGGTAACTTCGTGATATAACCTGGAATAGAAGGACAACCCATTCCATGTAGAGGTCTGATTCAATCAATTCACCCCTAAACCAAATTAAACTTACCATCGTCAGTTATTTGTGCTAATAAGTTGCACAAGACCTTGAATTCCGTTGTCTACAATCAGTTTCATGTAATCATTCTTTCTCTGTGTTGATTCAATGTTTGGGTCCCTCGTCCCTGTTTGGCTTCCATACAATAATCATGGCAAGTACAATACAGCATGTGACCTATTGATTACTTCATTCTAACCTTCCCTATATGTTTAACACATGATCTTTGAACAATGTGTTAGTCCAGAAGAAAATACTAAATTAAACCACTACTAACACTTACTGACACAATTTTTTTTCCAATTTGCAAACACTATACACCAATTTTTCATTTCGAACAAGCCTGCTTACTACACACATTCCTACTTAGGTCAGCGTGACACAGCACATCCCACCGGCAGTATTCGAATTAATATGGAACACATAGCCTGTTTACTTACAGGTCAATTATTTAACAAAGTATGCAAATAAAATTATCTTTCTTACCCTCAGGTAAATACGTTCACACACACACAAGCTGACTGGCCGTAAAAGGGTTCTTAGCACTGCTCTCTCAGTTCAAACGGCAAAGGCTTGGTCCTACTGTCTTTTAGGATACGTCAGCTCGGCGTGGTTTTTAATGATTCAATGGCGGAAAACCACAAGAGCTTGTTACTATTTATAGAACTACACTCGACCAATCAGAGGAAAAGTCAAAAAGTTAATTTTTGAGACTAGTACTTATGCGGTTCTAAGCGTGTCTGTATAATCTGACCATAATTGAAAATTGTATATTATAGTTATTAGTGGAACGATTTTAATTATCAAAAGTGATAATTAAACGGCCAATTTCTCTTTATCGTTCTATCTAGTTTTCCCTTAGTTTTTCCTTTGCATTTCAATCTGTGTAATTTTTAAGTAATTAAATTGGGCATTACCCTGATGTGAAAATATCACTAAATTAAATTTTTCTAAGTTAATATAATTTTATTACGAAGGAATCTTTATGTTTAGGTGTTAAGCAATATCAGCGCTATAATTCGAGATATCCCTTTCCTTTTAATTATCTTTAGTTATTAAGAAATAAATTATCTACGTTCGGTCAAAAACACAAAATAGGCATTATTTCCACGTCAACCAAAATTTTCTTGTCACTACAAGAAAAGGAAACGATTTGATTGGTTGTTAAATTGGTACTATGCCCTTAGATAAATTTTGGGTGGGCGGTAACTTTTGACTTGTTTCCTAGACAAATTTCAAATACTGTAGTTATTTATAGATTTTAAAAACACATTAACTAGTTTTTGAGCGGGGAATTTTTGAGCGTGTTGTCATACAGATTCACTTCACTACATTCTCTTAATGAATTGACAAATCGTACTTCTACTTGACTCTCCTGTAAACAAAATTCTACTCTGTGCAAATTATAAACTCAGTTCAATACTTACATAAAAGTACAGCATAGCCGCTGATCTCCTTTCAGAAATACACCTTAACTATGAACTACAGAATCAACTACTATCTCCCGATAGAATAACACTTGCTAGGGATGGCTGGACATCTAAATATATCTACTCTATCTGTATAACCACAGAAGGTACATCTACTCTATCTTTATAACCACAGAAGGTTCATCATGTCCGCACAGCGATCACACCTTCTTCCTGAAGCACAACTCAGGACTCACTGTCATCTAATGACCTCTGGTCATTTTGCGTGGTGTGTTTTTCTCGCCAACTCCGCCAATGCCGGTCCCAAGCCCGGATGAAAAAGGAGGAGGGCGGCCTGCATGGAGGCCGTAAGGAGGCAGCCCCTCCACCATGCAAAGGCACAACAGGCCAATCACCTGTTTGCTTTAAATCATGATTACGCGAACTACAAGAGAGAAAACCGGACTGATTCTAAAGGCGACGAACTGGAACGGACTACGGACTACGACTTATGGAACTTGGAACACAAGAAGTATAAATGGGAAGGAAGAGGAGCTGGTGGAAGAGATGAGGAAAGCAAAACTAGAAATCCTGGCTATAACGGAAACGAAGAAAAAAGGACAAGGAGTCATGGATCTCGATGGCAACACGTTGCTCTACAGTGGTGTACCCATATCTGAAAGAGCTAAAGGGGGCGTGGGTTGCATTGTGGCCCAAAATCAAAAAGATAGTATCAAGGGATGGAACTTTGTCTCGGAGCGCATTATGGTTGTAAAACTAAAAGAAGGAGAAACCATAGTCAACCTGGTCATAGTGTATGGGCCAAATGAGGATGAGAGAGCAGAGGTCAAGGAGGAATTCTTCGAGCTGCTTCAAAGGACAGTGGATGACTGCCTAGATGAAGTTATTATGCTCGGAGATTTTAATGCCAGAGTTGGAAATGACCATGCTAGATGGGGTGGAGTTATCGGAAGATATGGAGAAGATACTCTCAATGACAATGGAAAGCGACTCCTTAGATTCTGCAGTGAGCAGAATCTGATCATTACAAACACAAAGTTCCCCCATAAGCGCATACATGCATACACTAGATGTGAACCAACAAAGAATGAGAAGTCAGTGATCGACTATGCCATTGTTCGGAGAAGCTCATTCAGATATGTCCGAGATGCAAGAGTCTGGAGGGGGCCAGAGATTGGAAGTGATCACTACCTGCTAACAATCAAACGAACAACTGAAAGAGTTGCTCAGCCTAGGAACTGCCCAACATCACGCAAGAAACCAAGTAAACGAGCAGGAGAAATGAGCATTAGGACCTACAAGCTGAGAGAGCCAGAAATTAAGACCAGATATCAGGGGCTTATTGCTACAGCAGTGAGCAACACAGAAGAACGACCTGATGACTTGGAAACCCTCTGGAATAAATTCAAGGATATCATAAAGACAGCTGCTGCAGAAGCATGCGGTGAAGTCCGACTTGGGAACCAGAGAAAGAGGACACCTTGGTGGACAGAGGAAGTCAAAGAGAAAATAAGAGAGAAGAAAATGGCATGGAAACAATACTTAGGAGCTAAAAACACAACAGGACAAATGGAAAAATATAGAGAATATGTGACACTCAGAACAGAAGCAAAGAACAAAGTGCTAGCAGCAAAACAGAAGTCCTGGGAAGAATTTGGAGAAAAGCTAGAAAAAGATGCACAAGAAAACCAGAAATTGTTCTATAAGACCCTAAAGAACATGAGGAAAGAAAAACAATGCCCTCTCAAATTTATAAAGGACAAGCAAGGCAAATTGCTTACTGCCCCGAAGGAAGTAATGGAAAGATGGAAAGAATATTTCTCAGAACTCCTGGATGGTGAGCATGGTGAAGCATCAGAAATGATAACCACTAGCACAGAAGAGGAAACCAATGATGGTGAAGATGACATAAAGATGGAAGAACTGAGGGCAGCACTAGAGAAAATCAAGATGGGCAAAGCAGCAGGGCATGATGGTATAACACCAGAAATGGTTAAGTACATGGGAGCATCAGGCGACCTATTACTCTTAAAGGTCCTACAGGCAGCATGGTGCAACAAGACCATACCAAAGGATTGGGAGATTGCCATCATAACACCAATTTTCAAAAAGGGTGACAATCGACAATGTGGAAACCATAGAGGCATATCCCTTCTCAGTGTCCCTGGTAAAATCTACTCTAGAATCCTAGAGCAGAGACTCCGACGCCTAGCTGAGCCACAATTGGATGAGGTCCAGTGCGGATTCCGAGCAAACCGAAGTACTCAAGACCTAATCTTCACACTCAGACAGCTGAGTGAAAAGGCCCTTGAGTATAAGAGTGAGATCCATCTTTGTTTCATAGATCTGGAAAAGGCGTTTGACAGGGTCCCCTGGAGCAAACTTTGGGACTGTTTGGCAAGGAAGAATATTCCAGCACCTCTGATTCATGCTATACAGAGCTTCTACAAGTCTTGCAGAAATTATGTGAGGACAGCAAACCATAAGTCAGAAGAGTTCAGGACCACCACTGGTGTAAGACAAGGTGATATCCTATCACCTTACCTCTTCATACTCCTTATGGACGATGTCATCAAGGCATGTAAGGAGAGAACAAGAAAGTATTCAGTGGGGTACTGGAAGATGAGACAGGTCTATATTTCGGAGCTGGCATTTGCTGATGATGTTGCCCTGATTGCTAAATCAGAGGCACATCTCCAATCCAACCTGCAAGTCTGGAAGGAAGAGCTGGAGAAGAGAGGGATGGTCATAAGCAGCTCTAAAACAAAATCCATGGTGATATCACGAGAAGAAAGAAAACATCAGATTAAGTTGGGAGAACAGGTCCTGGAGCAGGTCGACCACTTTAAATATCTCGGAGCTATTATAGACCGAAAGGGAGGCATCAAAGAAGAGTTGGCCACTCGAAAAGCAGCGGCTGGGAGACTTTTTCAGGCCATAAATCGTGGATTCCTCAGCAAGAAAGAGGTTGGTAAGAAAACGAAGATGGCTGTATACCGCTCCACCTATGTCCCAGTCTTGACATATGGATGCGAGTCGTGGGCAATGACTACAACCCACAAAAGCCAGATCCAAACCTCAGAAATGAGGTATCTGAGGAAAGTGGTTGAAGTAACAAGAAGAGACATGGTCCGCAACCAGACGATCGTCAAGGCCTAAAATCCCATCCGCTGCAGACCCAAATAGAACAGTCCCAACTAAGATGGTTTGGCCATGTCTGCAGAATGGGAGAAGATCGGCTACCACGACAAGCATGGGAAACAAAGAGCCAGGGATCCAGACCTCCAGGACGACCCAGAGTCCGCTGGGAGGACAACATTAGACAATCTTTGAAGGACCGAGGACTAGAATGGAACCAGGCCAGGAAGAAGACAGCTGATAAAATGGTCTGGCGCTCTCTCTTCCAAACCTCTACACCTCACGGTAGAAGGGGAACGACTAAGTAAGTAAGTAGTAAGTGTTTTTCTCGCCACTCTTCTGATTCGCTGACCCAAATATTTTTACTTAAATTTATTGGTCAAGCCTTTTTTTTTCCTGTTCTCGAACATTCTGTTTACAATTCACTATAATCACTCACTATTAGTTAACACGAACCGGTATTCTGAACCGTTGTCAATTAGCAATACCATTATTTTCATTCATTATTTTCTCTTCTGAGCTGTTCCAACTGTTTATCTCACTTTAACAATAGTGTAGTGGATTTTGATGGTATTGTATGGTTGATGTTACCTAGTGTGATGTATGAGGTCAGCTGTGAAGGCTCCTGAGATAAATGTAGATGTGAATTACAGAAGGCCCTTCGTACTACCACTAACGACCTCACACATATCTTTTTTACTAATGAATGTGGCTACGTTAAAAGTCTAGGGTACTGATATGCAATGTGTTGTGGTAGATTACACACACACAGATAATTAAGAAGTCTAATAATATTAATAAACTTTATAACACACTGAACTAACTCAGGCTGTTTTAGTTTTAAAAGTTAAATCTTTTGATAAATTTATTTGTTCTGAACCAATTGTTTAGTTGGTCAGAACATAAGAAATATTATGGTAAGAAATATTATGGAGTTATAAATGGAATGCATATTCATATGACATAATAAAATGGAAAATGTGTACCTAATTATTTCAAATGACTGGTTAATAATAATTATATTAAGATAGTCCCAGGAGAACTTATTACTAGATATGCTGTTGGGGTGGTGTCATCACTCCCAGTCTATGACTACCAAACATTGTCCATTGACTTAGGGGATGAATATATAGTTTAATTTCCCCAATGGTATGGTGAATTAGTTGATAGGTTAGTGGGTAATTTGTTGGTAACTCAGTTGGTGAAAGTCCAGCAGGCCAGATATCACTTATCTTGCCTGCGTCGATCTAGTACAGAAGTCTGGTGGCCCCTCCTCTCCGTGCTGATGGATAATACACGGCCGCTCTGACACAATGGTAGACTGCACTGGTCCACACTTGTATATATTACTACAGCATTTGACACCGCTTTGGTGCCAAACAGAAACTCACAATTCAGAATTCAGAATTGAGAACACAGTTAAATTTGCTAGCAAAACTCAGCTGAGCTGCTGGCTGTATGATGGCGTCCCACTATATATTTGTATTCTTCAGGAATCAACACCACTATTAATTTAAACTGCGTCTCTGAACAGACTTATGTCAAATGGCAAAATTTCACCTCTCTGTCCCGCTACTATAAAATGCGTTGGCCAATCGCCGACTTCCCCCTAACTTTCAAATTACAACCAAAAGTCACTTCAGTCAAATCTCAGTCAAGTATGTATTACGGTCTGTTAGTCCGTCTGTCTCTACTTGTTTTTTCATAAAAACACACTTGGTTTTACATGTATTTCCTACACGAATCTGCCTCCTAAGTTATTTTTAGCTACAATTCTCCACCACTCCCCTCTCTCTAATTACAGCTCGATTTTTACGTTTGCATGCTCAAGGCCAAGATTTTCGAAACTTTTAGTGACATGGGTTAACAGTGCAGTCGCTCGTCTGATATGAACAATACAGTCTTTTGTCAATATCTTCCTTATTATCTATCCGTCTGTATAATTGAAAGCATATTATTTCTCTGCTCAAGATGGGCTATCAAACTAGCTAGGTTTTATTTTCATAACTCTATTATTAAGAAAAAACATATTTTTTTTCAAGTTTAGTTTTTGAAATTTGTTCGAGAACCTTCTCTCATGTGTTTTGCCGCGGCATTCAAATAAAGACCAAGTATCGAAAAACGTCCAAGAAATGACTGTCTCGAATAAGAGCTAAGGTCCTTTTCTTGTCCATTTCCTTACTTATGTCAACTAGTGACGTGAATTTTTTTTCCTTTCACCCCCAATTGCGTCTTTTTGCCGTTCGAACTTCTAACACGTGTTCAGTCATAACTTTCCTTTTTTGATCTCCGTTTCATTTCCCCCCCCCCCCGGTCTACAAAGGGTAAACGTTCCGTCTGCACGTCTAACTAGATAATTTGAATGGTGGCTGGAAAGGCTGGAATGGGCGAGCATGTCTCCTAGTATCTGACGCATTATTTTTAACCCTACATTTTATCGTTAATTTTGGAGATATTTTAACGTTGTATCATGGTAAAATTATCACACATCTCCCCACCTGAGAACATGCACTACGGCAAGTTCCAAAACCAGTGATACACATAGATAAAATCTCTCCTCACGCCTGCCACTACTCTAATTTTGATCACAGGGGTGCCGACTGAGGAAATCTGCACCGACATTCAATGACCCTGGGATATATTCGATAATAAACTGATAAGGTTGCAACAATAAAGACCACCTCAACAATCTTGCGTTTTCATGCTTAGCCTGAGATAAGAATACGAGGGGCTGATGATCCGTCTGGACCACAAAAGTCCTACCATACAGATAGATTTGAAACTTCTTTATTGCCCAGATTAACGCTAAACATTCCTTTTCGCTTGTGGAATATCCTTGTTCCGCTTTATTCAATTTGCGGCTTGCATAAGCGACTGGGTTCAGTTCCCCATCAGGTGAAGATGATCTTTGCAACAAAGCCGCCCCGAGGCCTACATTACTTGCATCTGTTCTCACCACAAAGTCCTGTGTCAAATCAGGCAGTTTGAGAATAGGCTTGCTAGTGAGTTTTTCCTTTAACTCTTGGAACGCTAATTCACATTGCGCAGTCCAAATAATTTTATCTGGAAGTCCCTTGCGAGTCAGATCAGTCAGAGGAGCACAAATAGAGTTAAAATTTTTGATATATTTTTGATAAAATCCGCATAACGACACGAATGATCGCACGTCCTTTTTTGTTTGTGGTCTAGGTGCTCTCTGCAGTTTTTCCAAGTTCTTGGGATCAGGGGTCATGTTACCCTGATATACAGTGTGTCCCAAGAATTCCAACTCTTTGCATCCAATACAACATTTTGTTGGCCTAGCAGTTAAGTTCGCCTCCCTAAGCCTATCAAATAACATTTTTAGAGCTTCAATGTGTTCTTCAAATGTCTCTGTGGCGACGAGAATATCATCCATGAAATTCGTGATACATGGGTTATTCAGGGGATCCAACAATTTGCGCATCATCCTTGAAAATACACTCGGAGCATTTTTCAGTCCGAATGGTAGCATGTTGAATTCATAATGTCCATCCGAAGTGCTAAAAGCCAAATAAGGTCTCACTTCAGGCTTCACTGGAATCTGGTAATAGCCTTTACTAAGATCCACCTTTGAAAAGTATTTTGCCTTGTTCAGTCTGGCAAATAACTGTTTTGTGTCTGGTAATGGATCCACTTGTCCTTCTGTGACAGCATTCAGTTTCCTGTAATCTATGCACAGTCTGTGTTCCCCAGACGGTTTTCTCAACAAAACGACACTGGAGCTAAAAGATGATTCACTGTGTGAAATAATCCCCTCCTTCAACAAATAATCTATTTCTTCCTTCAATGCCTTCTCCTTCGCGAACGGAATAGAATAGGCTCTCATACAGATTGGGTTTGAGTCTACCAGTTTCATGTCATACTGTAGCAAATTTGTATGGCCTGGTTTATCTGTTAATACATCTGTATGTTCCTCCAGAACCTGTTGAACTCTCTCCCTCTGATTTTTAGTCAGGTGCTTACTGACTTTTACCTGTGCTGCTGTTTCACAAGGATGTAATGGGTATTCATGTGAGGTGAGTGGTTCCTTTTGCATTTGAGTTGCGATAGCCAAGGTCAGTAAGGGGGTGCTTTCCTGGAGTGGTCTGTCCAGATACTTCTTTAACAGGTTTACATGATAAACTTTCTCCTTCCCCTTTTTGTCAATTTTATAGTTTGTTCTAGACACCTTCTCTAGAACCGTATATGGACCTTGCCATCCAATTTGTAATTTATTCTGGCTGCCGGGTAGTAGAAGCAGCACCTTCTCTCCCACAGCTAGTTCTCTGTCCTTTGCCTTCCTATTAAAATATGCTGCATGTTTCTTCCTGGCTTGTCTCAAATTATCATTTGCCAGTTTCCATCCAGCTTTCAAACGAGTGGTCAGTTCGTTCACGTATTGATAAGATGAGGTAACAGTCTCTTCCGCCTTCTCATCTGTCCAGGTCCTTAATAAAGCTTCTAATGGACCTTTTATTGGCCTCCCAAATAGCAGAGTTGCGGGAGCCATCCCGGTTGAACTATGTGGTACCTCCCGATACGCAAACAATGCGGCGGGCAGGAATTGATCCCACAGATCCGGTTTTTCGTGTGCCAGCTTTCTCAGGATAGAAATGAGAGTCCCATTGAACCTCTCTACCTGGCCGTTCCCTTGTGGATGGTACGGACTACAATGAAAGTGTCTGGCTTGAAATAGCTTAAAAACTTCTTCCGTTAGTTTCCCCTTGAACTGAGAGCCATTATCCGTCAAGATTTGATGCGGGAATCCTAATCGGGTGAATATTGTAAGTAGTGCCTCTGCTACATGTTTTGAATCAATTGATGGCAGGGCTACCGCCTCTCCCCACATAGAACAAGTGTCCACCAGAGTAAGGATGTAACTGTTCCTCCTCTTGGTCCGAGTGAGAGGTCCCACAATATCCACTGCAACCCTCTCAAAAGGTGTTCCCACTATGGGCATTTCCCCTAGAGTTGCAGGAGCAGTCCAGTGCTTTGGAGCTACCCTTTGACATTCTGGGCAGGATTTGACATATCTTTTTATATCCTCCGTTATCCCTGGCCAGAAGTAATGACAAGCTATACGCTGTCCTGTGGCGCTGATCCCCATGTGACCACTGAAGGGAATCGCATGCCCGAGTTCCATCACTTTATCCCTATATGAAGTGGGAAGAACCAGCTGGTTGTGACCATTTGTTCCAGTTCCGGCCTTCCTGTATAATAGTTTGTTCTTCATAAAATATTCCCCCTTGCTCGGAGGTGTGTGGCATTTGGGCAATTTTTTAAAACATGGCTTGAGTGTCCTATCCTCAGCCTGCGCCTTCCTCATCTCCTCTGGATGAGCATTTATAGGTTCACCTTCTTCCTCCTTCTTCTGTGACCTGGTCTGCACTGTCGCCATGATCACAGGTCTCTCGGGATTCCCCAAGAAGACGTATCTACACCCCAATATCAGAGGGTAGATTGGTTCATCTATCACTGCTGCTCTGATTTCTCCTTCCACATAGCGAGTTTTCACCGTTATCCTTGCGATGGGAAGTGTCATGAGTGGTATGTCCTTAGTCGCCCCTTGTATTTCCACTGTTTCTGTGGTATACTGACTTGGGTCCACTAGGCTAGACTTCACAACTGAATCATAATCCAAACCTGTATCATAAAGGCACCTTATGGTGACCCCATTACAAATAACATCCTCACAAACTGGGGGGTGATAAGGTTCCTGCTGTCCATTAGGATTAACCTTTAATCTTTGAGTCCCCGACTTCATTGCAGCAATGTTTGAAGGTTTCCTTCTACAAAATTCGGTGTTATGGTTATCTTTCTTGCACCATTTGCACCATCTTTTTCCTTGGTTAAACGGTTTTCTTTCATTGTATTTTTGGTCATTGAACTGTGAGTTTCTGTCTCGATAGTCATTTCTTGGCCGTTCAAAGTTTGTCCTGCCTTTATTACCCTGTTCTCTATTATCAAATTTATTAAATTGCTGTGGAGCTTTAAAATTGTCTATGTGCTTCTTTTTAGCACCACTTACCTCTGCCTGGGCTGCCTGATACCTCTCAGCGACATTTAAAACCTCCCCCAACTTCTCTGCACCTTGTTCCATGAGAAATTTTCTCATGTCTGGAGCCATGGACTCTCTCAATTGCTCTATCATGATCATCTCTTTAAGATCTTGGGTCTTCCCCAGAGCAGTCCATTTCTCCAAATAGGTTTCCAGTCTGGCAGAGAATTGGTGGTATGTCTCCCCAGACAACAGTTTGGCATTTCTAAATTTCTTACGATAAAATTCACCATTTTTTTCGTACCTCAATAACAAAGCCTGCTTTAACATGTCATAATTGTCTTGGTCTTCTCTGTTCATTTTTGCGAAGACTTCATAAGAAGTACCTCTCAGTCCCTGTGATAACTTTAAACTCCACCTCTCTCTCTCTAACCCATATGTAGTAGCTAATAACTCAAAACGTCCTAGGTACCCCTCTATGTCATCGTCTTTTTCAACAAAATGGTCTAAATGAAACCCCATAGCTGATGTTGAGGCTCCCTGACTGGGCGTAGCATCTGAGGCAAAAGGGCTGGCACCATTTTCAGGAGCCTGGCCTTGTAACTCCAGCTCCCTTAGTCGTAATTCGTGCTCCCTTTGCAACCTTCTATCTTCTGCCTCCCTTTCGGCCTTTTTATCTTCTGCCTCCCTTTGCTGTCGTTTTTCTTCTTTGTCAGCCTCAATCTGCAGCCTCTTAAGTTCTCTATCAGCCTCAATTTGTAACCTCTTCTCTTCAGCTACCCTCCTATCTTCCCTTTCAATATACTTGTCACATTCAGCAGTTACATACTGAATTAAAACCTGACCATCCATTCCCATTTCCTTCGCCGTTAGCACAGCAGCTGATCTGAACTTTGCCAGCTCAGCCATCACACAAAATAACAATGATCAAGGTAAAATCTAACTAATCAATAACCAAAATAATTCTAATTAACTATTGACTAAAGTAATTCTAATTAACCAATTAATTAATTAATTACCACTGGCTGTGAAGATTCACCAACTTTTATTTTCACTTTCAAATTTAAGGGACATTTTTAATTTTTACAATTTGTTGCCCTGATTTAATTCTCCCACCAGGAGATCCTAATATTACTGATAAGCTAATTATCCCTGGATGAAACGGGTCTGTATTTCGGAGCTGACATTTGCTGATGATGTTGCCCTGGTTGCTGGATCGAGGGCACATCTCCAGTCCAGCCTGCGGGTCTTGGGGGGGAGGGGGAGCTGGAGAAGAGAGGGATGGTCATAAGCAGCTCTAAAACAAAATCCATGGTGATATCACGAGAAGAAAGAAAACATCAGATTAAGTTGGGAGAACAGGTCCTGGAGCAGGTCGACCACTTTAAATATCTCGGAGCTATTATAGACCGAAAGGGAGGCATCAAAGAAGAGTTGGCCACTCGAAAAGCAGCGGCTGGGAGACTTTTTCAGGCCATAAATCGTGGATTCCTCAGCAAGAAAGAGGTTGGTAAGAAAACGAAGATGGCTGTATACCGCTCCACCTATGTCCCAGTCTTGACATATGGATGCGAGTCGTGGGCAATGACTACAACCCACAAAAGCCAGATGAAAACCTCAGAAATGAGGTATCTGAGGAAAGTGGTTGAAGTAACAAGAAGAGACATGGTCCGCAACCAGACGATCCGTCAAGGCCTAAAATCCCATCCGCTGCAGACCCAAATAGAACAGTCCCAACTAAGATGGTTTGGCCATGTCTGCAGAATGGGAGAAGATCGGCTACCACGACAAGCATGGGAAACAAAGAGCCAGGGATCCAGACCTCCAGGACGACCCAGAGTCCGCTGGGAGGACAACATTAGACAATCTTTGAAGGACCGAGGACTAGAATGGAACCAGGCCAGGAAGAAGACAGCTGCTAGAATGGTCTGGCGCTCTCTCTTCCAAACCTCTACACCTCACGGTAGAAGGGGAACGACTAAGTAAGTAAGTAAGTAATTATCCCGGACAAGACCCCAATATATGTAGTGGATTTTGATGGTATTGTATGGTTGATGTTACCTAGTGTGATGTATGAGGTCAGCTGTGAAGGCTCCTGAGATAAATGTAGATGTGAATTACAGAAGGCCCTTCGTACTACCACTAACGACCTCACACATATCTTTTTTACTAATGAATGTGGCTACGTTAAAAGTCTAGGGTACTGATATGCAATGTGTTGTGGTAGATTACACACACACACACACACAGATAATTAAGAAGTCTAATAATATTAATAAACTTTATAACACACTGAACTAACTCAGGCTGTTTTAGTTTTAAAAGTTAAATCTTTTGATAAATTTATTTGTTCTGAACCAATTGTTTAGTTGGTCAGAACATAAGAAATATTATGGAATTATAAATGGAATGCATATTCATATGACATAATAAAATGGAAAATGTGTACCTAATTATTTCAAATGACTGGTTAATAATAATTATATTAAGATAGTCCCAGGAGAACTTATTACTAGATATGCTGTTGGGGTGGTGTCATCACTCCCAGTCTATGACTACCAAACATTGTCCATTGACTTAGGGGATGAATATATAGTTTAATTTCCCCAATGGTATGGTGAATTAGTTGATAGGTTAGTGGGTAATTTGTTGGTAACTCAGTTGGTGAAAGTCCAGCAGGCCAGATATCACTTATCTTGCCTGCGTCGATCTAGTACAGAAGTCTGGTGGCCCCTCCTCTCCGTGCTGATGGATAATACACGGCCGCTCTGACACAATGGTAGACTGCACTGGTCCACACTTGTATATATTACTACAGCATTTGACACCGCTTTGGTGCCAAACAGAAACTCACAATTCAGAATTCAGAATTGAGAACACAGTTAAATTTGCTAGCAAAACTCAGCTGAGCTGCTGGCTGTATGATGGCGTCCCACTATATATTTGTATTCTTCAGGAATCAACACCACTATTAATTTAAACTGCGTCTCTGAACAGACTTATGTCAAATGGCAAAATTTCACCTCTCTGTCCCGCTACTATAAAATGCGTTGGCCAATCGCCGACTTCCCCCCTAACTTTCAAATTACAACCAAAAGTCACTTCAGTCAAATCTCAGTCAAGTATGTTTTACGGTCTGTTAGTCCGTCTGTCTCTACTTGTTTTTTCATAAAAACACACTTGGTTTTACATGTATTTCCTACACGAATCTGCCTCCTAAGTTATTTTTAGCTACAATTCTCCACCACTTCCCCTCTCTTTAATTACAGCTCGATTTTTACGTTTGCATGCTCGAGGCCAAGATTTTCGAAACTTTTAGTGACATGGGTTAACAGTGCAGTCGCTCGTCTGATATGAACAATACAGTCTTTTGTCATTATCTTCCTTATTATCTATCCGTCTGTATAATTGAAAGCATATTATTTCTCTGCTCAAGATGGGCTATCAAACTAGCTAGGTTTTATTTTCATAACTCTATTATTAAGAAAAAACATATTTTTTTTTCAAGTTTAGTTTTTGAAATTTGTTCGAGAACCTTCTCTCATGTGTTTTGCCGCGGCATTCAAATAAAGACCAAGTATCGAAAAACGTCCAAGAAATGACTGTTTCGAATAAGAGCTAAGGTCCTTTTCTTGTCCATTTCCTTACTTATGTCAACTAGTGACGTGAATTTTTTTTCCTTTCACCCCCAATTGCGTCTTTTTTTGCCGTTCGAACTTCTAACACGTGTTCAGTCATAACTTTCCTTTTTTGATCTCCGTTTCATTTCCCCCCCCCCCCCGGTCTACAAAGGGTAAACGTTCCGTCTGCACGTCTAACTAGATAATTTGAATGGTGGCTGGAAAGGCTGGCATGGGCGAGCATGTCTCCTAGTATCTGACGCATTATTTTTAACCCTACATTTTATCGTTAATTTTGGGGATATTTTAACGTTGTATCATGGTAAAATTATCACAAATAGCATGAATTATGCTCGGGAAAACCCCACGGTGACACAAAGAAGAAGATAGTATTCTTACACTTCATCTGTAAAAGAAAATATGTCGCCCCGAGAGATGTTCCTGCTTGTCTACAAATTTCCGTGACTCACTTCCATATGTCGAGACTGGCTTTTTATAACAGTGAAGAACTCTCTGTCTTATTTCTACTGATAAAAATCTGTTGCAAAATATACCTGTTATTTTTACTGAATCCTGCTTTTGTCTGAGCTATTATGCTCATGTCATATTTTCTTTTTCTACTGAGATGGTGATCATTCATCATTTTCCTTCGTGCCCCTTGTGGATCATGGAGCCAAAACTGTGGCAGGTCCTCTAGCAAGAAGCTTGTGGCGATGTTTAACATGATGAGGCCGCCAGCCTCATGCAGAACTTCAAATGAGTCGCCTTGTACTTAGAAAGTACGTAAGGGACATTTATTCGTTAATTCATTCAATCAAGGGAACAATTAAATAGCTTCAGTTACATGTGCATAAAGGGGAAAAAGGAAATCACACTGTGAATTGTACCCACAAGCGTTGTTATTGTAAGTATCATTTGAGCACGTGGGGGGAAACACACGTGAGATTGCCTAGGAAAAAAAATGTCTTAATGCAAGAAAAGAACAGATGAGACAGTGTATCGTGAGACGGAAAAGAACGAGAAAGCATATCGTTAGGCGGGAAAGAACAAGAAAGGGAATCTTAAGACATGAAGGAGAAAGAGTGAGCCATAAAAGAAAGAGAAAGTGTGTGGGTAAATCGGAAACGAACGACCAAGCGTACCGGTAAAATGGAGAGGGAGGGGAGAAAGTGTATCCGTAAGATAAAAAAGAAAGAGAAAACGCACCGTTGGACCGAAAGAACGAAAAAGTGTATGTAGAAAGCGTATCGCAAATCGGAAAGAAACAAGAAAACATATCGTAAGACGGAAAAGAACGAGTAAGCGTACTGAGAAAGTGTACCGTAAGAAGGACAACAACGAGCAAGTGCACCGATAAGACGGAAAGGAACAAGAAAGCGTACTGGAAGACGGAAATGAATGAGAAAGGGTAAACCTTCAGCAAGTGGCGGCCCCAATGCGCTTTCGCGCGTGGGGATAGCTATCAATAATTTTGAAATTACGTGTACTCAAAAGCCCGCGGGAGCATATAACACACCAGGGGTTTAGAATGGCAATATTATGCATAGCAATTAGTACTTCATCTTTAAGATGGCACTAACAAGACAAAATATTTAATCTGTTATGCGTTGACAAACTGACCAATTATAACTTGTAAGATCTTTATAATTACTCAAAACCACTCGCGCTGAAATAACCAATTTACCTTCAGGTTTGTCCCATTCGCATTTATTGTTGACAATAACAAAGGTTAATAGTTTACAACCAGTTATTATTGGAAAATCATTGCGCTAGATACTGCTTTTCAATATTTAAAAAAAAATCTACTTGGTTCACAGTATAAATTAGGGTATCCAGAAATGGAAAAGAAAGATGCAGCGTATCTAAACACGCAGGTGTCTGATTAACACTAACTAAATCAGAAGACTGTCGCGTCGCGTTCCTAGTAACATTGATTAGTACCAAGATAGATAACTCTAGTTATCGTGGGGACCTGCGATCTGTATCCCCGATGAAGTTTTTTTTTTTGCAAGTGCGCATTGAATTATATCTTTCCAGCGTTGTGACGTCTATATTCGTGGATCAAAATAATTCCTTTAAAAAAAAATTCGTTCCCACTCTTGGGGATGGCTATAAGCTATCCCCTGTCCTAAACAAAAAGACCTGAAGGCGAGGCGTGTATTACATAAGTTAGAATGGGAGGGAGTGGCATCGGGACATGTCGTTTAATAGATAGCTTGATTAAGGTTCAATGTAGAATCATAATGGTTTTAATACATCTATTGAGACCTGTTGTACTAAAGCATGTATTAAAGCATGAAAAGCTTTCTCTCTTTTTTCTTTTAAGATTAGGTGAGGATGGGGCCAACACTCCTTAGAACGAGTCGCCATTGCCTTCACAGCTTATGAAGCAGGCAATCTCATCACATCAAATAAACAGTCAACTAATCAACAATGCAAGAGCATGCGAGTGCCTGTTACGGGCTTCCAGCAAGGGCGCACGCAGGCTGTAGTGTGGCTCAATGCTCCGGACGGAGCGTAGGAAATGTCGTTTCATACTACAATATTGTTACACTGTAACACTTCAATACACACAATTCTTTTTTTTTACCTATCTGTCTGTCTGTTTGTCTAATTTGCCTGCCTGTCTGTCGTTCTTCCTATACCTACCGGTCGGTCAGTCGTTTTGTCTGTCTGTTTGTCTATCGGTCTGACTGTCTGTTTGTCTATCGGTCTGACTGTCTGTCTGTGTAAATGTGTGTGTTACTTGCCATGAATGTGCTGTCCTTGCCAGTGTATAAGACAGTCTCATTCTTGGCACCTTCCCCAGCAGACAAGCATAAAAAAACCTTAGACGCCATCTGTCTTTTTGCGACCGACTTACAACTTTTTATTTTAATCCGACAGTTTCTGCAGCAATGCGTGTTACATGATAAGCTTGCCAGCCTCGTGCTCGCATATTACTCGCCTTGTACCGCAATACCATTCCTACAGTACATGTACTGCCGGCCTGTCTATGCAAACAGTTTATCACTTTCCATAAATCTACCTTACTTGCCAATACCATAGCGATCTCTCACTTCAGGCACACACATGCGGCTCTCCCCCCGCCCCATTTACACCCCCCCCCCCCCCCCCCAAAAAATACAGACCCGCACCAAGAAACAACAGACACCATCTGTTTCAAGCCGGACTCTGCACAAAGCTAACGGAAACACCTGAAATTCGGAAATGTAAAGGTTACGGGTGAAGCATCGGGGATAAATTTGTTGACATCTGGTATCTATATTGAGTTTATTAAGATGTGTTACAGAAGTGTATCTTAACCACATGTGGGAGCAGAAAGTAGCGGAAACATGCTACAGTAAGCACTCAAAAGTTTACACTTTAATAATTGATTATTAAATTTGTTATCTGTATATACAAATTTACAGTTGATTTAATCATTTAGAGTGAACTGCACCCGTATGTCTCAGTCATTTAAAAAAAAATACGCATAAACAGAGCTTCTGAAGTAATATTTAACTGAATTAATTCAGTTTGGCTATCACCAAACAAGCAAAATTCTCTTTTCCTCTAGAAGGTCTGGGAAGATAATACGTTCATGACAGCTTAGATGATCTCAGCTGTTGTGCTTGATTTTTTAAAATCATATGAGGCTCCCTAGAATAGAAGCATCATTCGTATACGTACATCTCTGCCAAGAGTAATTTTGAACGAAAGGTAGATACCTTCGAAGACCCTCAGTAGCTACTCTGAATTTTGGTCCCTGTTAGACCAACACTGCAGATCAGGGTAAACAATCCTGTGACACTCTGCCAAGGGTAATCTTGAGCGAAGGTTGCTACATTTGTTTTTTTAAAAAAACCTCATCCTTTTACTCCCAGTTTGGTCACTATTGGACCACTACTGCAGATCAGGGGAGACAACTCGCGACAATTTACCATGTACAACGCGCTTGCGATTTACGCAAGGATTACGTTACAGAGGCGCTAGCTTAATTTAGAACTAGCTTAAATTGACATTAATTTCGCCACAGAAATTCAGTACACTACTATGAGAGGAAGTGCCTGATTGGCTAAGCCGTTAGAGCTCTTGCCTCTTGTGGCAAAGTTATCGGATTCCAGGATCGAAACCTAGCAGCGACACGCTCCGGTCGACCCAGCTGTAAATTGGTATCAGGCTATGTGCTTTTGATTTAGGGAAGGCGAAGGCAGCGAGGAAGGAAGCTTTTCGCCCCAACTCATTAAAATGTACCTCGTACAGCGAAGTCTCTAACACTTCACTCCCCTACGGCAATATATGTTACTAGACTCTTTTTTTTTTCTCTGTTTTTTTTATTAGACGAATGTTTCAGCAAACATAGATTAAAATCAAAATCAAAAATATTTTCATTAAAACGCATAAGGAAACGAACATAAAATATAAATAAATATTGAAAAAAAGAAAAAAAAACCCAAATTATGACGGTGGTGCCAACTATGAGAGAGTTAATAAACATATATTACAGACATAAAGGTATGTTTCAGGCGCTCGTGAGAAGCAAAAGAAGAAGAAAACTAGACAACAGAAAAACAACAGAAGCGAGTGGCTTACCGCAGAATCGAACCCAGGACCTTCCGAACGGCACCACCGCCTAGCTACGGAAGCCAATCACACAATCCTCTTTGCCAACTAGGCACCACAAAAATAGTACTTCGTATCTGTTGATGAGAGAGTTATCTCAGTAGAAGCGATCTTTTTTCGCATTTTCTCCGAGCTCGCGTTATTTCAAATTCGCATATATTGAGATTGTGTTAGCAGCGACCTCCCTGTAATGTACAACAAACAGTATGTCATTTGTTTTTTCTTTTAAAGTCTATTCATGTCGTCTTCGTGTTTCTACTGCCACGAGAAATGTCTTGTAGCATAGCAAAGTAATGTATTTGTTTATCTGATTCCAGAACATAGCAGTTTAAATTATTTTAATATTGTGATAGGGTGGGCGAGATGATGATGATGATTATATTGTGATATGTTTGATCACTCTCTTGTCACACTCGCACCGACCCGAACAACAATAAAACTCTTGATTCTAGAGGCAGGGGCTGTAGTTATTTTTACAACCCATTCAGGGACTAAGCAAACATTAAACAAATAAACTAGCGAACATAACAAAACAAAACACCCAGCTAGTTCTCAGTTGCTAATAGCTCACGTGCTCTGGTCCATCTGCTACCTACACCAGTCACCTCGTCTCGCCTGTTCTCTCGTCTGGGCTGATACTAGGAAAGGCCGCTGCTGGCTATCACGCGCTTTATATAGACCGCTAAGCCTAAACACTCAACCCAGTCCGCGCGCGCAGTAATTGCGCCACTCAAACAACACTCGCAATATTTGCTCTACCAGGCATGAAAACACAGGTATACACAACTATTTCTAGAGCAAAAACACCACTATCAAATATAACACACAACTATGAACCAAAACTAATTTTTAGGCGTTATTATGGCCTTTTCATCAATCTTGAAGAATTTACATCCCAGCATGCTTCGCGCACATCGAAAATATGGGCGATAAATGTGCCACTCACAATGAAGGGGGAAGCTGGGGTGTCTTCCCGTGAAGGGGTACGCCAGGTGTCTTTCCGGCCCTATCACATATCTCCCTCCTGATTTTGTTGTCGTCCCGACATCACTCCCTCTGGCGCTTCAGTTGTAACCTCTCAGATCGTCTCGGGGCAGGACCCTCTATCGGCTGCAGGGCATACCAGCCTGGTTCGGGCATTAGACCATGCACGTCCTCCCCAGGGTCTGTCTCATCTGGTGCCTCAGGTAGGCCTAGTGTAGCATCTACCAGATTCGGAGAATCATCTTTGTCCTCACTTCGTCTCAGTTCGTGCGCCGCAACCCTCATCTTCAGATCTTCGTTGCCTGCTGGCCGTATCACATAAGGACCACCGCTTGCTTCTGGAATTGACGATACAATGAATTCGTCGTTGGACCACACGTCTTGTATTTTGGCCCTGTCAGTGTAGTGCACTCTTTTCCGCACTCTTTCACCCACTCGCAATGGTGTGGGGCCTGGAAGCTGATTACTTCTCTCCCTCCTGTCAGCGGCCATTTTCTGCATTCTCTCTGCAGCTTTTTGGTGGGCTATGTGCAACCTCTCTAGGTGACCTTGCAGCCACTCATCAAATGTCTCCGGCTCTTCATCTGGGCGCGTGCCTATCATGAAGTCTAGAGGAAGCCTCGGTTCTCTGCCGAAGAGGAGGTAGTATGGTGAGTACCCTGTCGAAGAGTGGGGGGTAGAGTTGTAGACCATAACCACCTCCGCTAGATGCTCAGACCACCTTCGCTTCTGGTCGGCTGTCATGGGTCTCAGCAAATCATGCAACGTCTTGTTGAAGCGCTCGCACTGCCCGTTGCCTTTAGGATTGTAAGCTGTAGTGCGGCTCTTGTGGACTCCATATACCTTGCACAGCTCTGCGACTATCGCTGACTCGAAGTTCCGGCCTTGATGAGAATGTATTAGTGCTGACAGATGTGTTCAGCAAGTACACCATTGCTATACCAACAAGAGACCAAAAAGCAACAACAGTCACCAAGGCCCTGGTGGAAAAGTGGTTCCAGTATCTCGGAGCGCCAATTGTGATAGGGTGGGCGAGATGATGATTATATTGTGATATGTTTGATCACTCTCTTTTCACACTCGCACCGACCCGAACAACAATAAAACTGATTCTAGAGGCAGGGGCTGTATTTATTTTTACAACCCATTCAGTGACTAAGCAAACATTAAACAAATAAACCAACGAACATAACAAAACAAAACACCCAACAGTGCTCGATTGCTAATCTGAAGAAGCAAACAAAGCAACGAATAGTTAAAATCATAGTTAAATAATGATACTCTCACCTGCCAAACAGTACTTCCATGCCACCTGACACCCTCAACTATCACACACGCACACACTCATGCGTGTCGTCCAATGCGACTAGTAAGGTGTTGTGCATGAGGCTGACAATCTCACCGTATAACATCGGTTGCTACCAAAACCACTACTGCAAGAGCACACACTCAGCTATCACACACACACACACACGCACTCATGCATGTCGTCCAATGAGGCTAGTATGGTGTTGTGCATGAGGCTGGAAATCTCACCATGTAACACAGATTGCTACCGAAACCACTACTGCAAGGGCACACTCAACTATCACACACACATACTCATGCATGTCGTCAATGAGATTAGTATGGTGTTGTGCATTAGGCTGGCAATCTCACCATGTAACACAGATTGCTACCGAAACCACTACTGCACGAGCATATGAATACTTCATGCTGAGGCAAACCACACTGGTGGCCCCATGCTCCCACAGGAGCGGAGAAGAGAAATATATATCTCCAAGTGAGCCCACGTGCTCTCACAAACCATTCTACACATAACCATAATTAAATAATAATAACATGGACATAAAATAATATTCTTCAACTACATGTACATCAAATACTCTCAATAATAAGAGTAAACCACCACCTCGAACTGATCCATCTCAATATTCGTCACTGCCCTCTGAACATGTCGTAAGTGACGACTGGTGCGCCTGGTAACAAGCGTGTCGCATACGACCCCTGATGAGATTGGGAACTCATCACATGAAACACATCGTTACCGTCACCGAAACAACCACAGCAATAGCATCAAAATGCTTATTGTGGGCCTGTAATGGACACCAGCTGCATTGGTGTTTCCATGCTCCGCCGGGAGCAAACAGAAACAGCTGTCTCAACGTGCCTTACGCACGCTCTCCAGAAATCTAAGTATATATTCTCACCTCAAAGTAACCCACCAAAGATATACAGTAGAATAATCAATAATCGTGAAACACACTCAATTACTTTTACATCAAAGAATAAAATAAAATTATTCTTAACTTTAACAAAACTGGAATTAAATACATCACTCAAAGGAAATTCAACACGACAACTCTCTCTTCTATACTGGGGAAAATTACATTTAACCTACTTTCACCCACGTGTCAATTCACACGATATAAAACTGCTTAACATTATAGGCTTGATAACTAAGAGTGTTACTGCAGACTCCTCGCGCCGCTTTTATACAGCGTTTTGCTACCAGGTTGATATTATCTAAATTCACGTGAAATAGCTTCATACCATATTTGCCTTTCTGATAAATAAAATACTCGCTCTTAAACTTTCACATCTATCTATCTATTTAGACCTAATTCACTGAACATTAAAACAGACTCGTGCTGAATATAAATTCAGAATTACAGAACACCAATGCTCATTTAAATTGACTCACGTGCCATGTCTTTGTTCTTCTGCTACCGACACAGGGCTAGCCTAACTTCGTTTCTCTCTCGTCCGGACTGAATCTTCAAATAGGCCGGTTTGATGCTCGCTATTTCTTTATATAAACCGCTAAGCCTAAACACTCAACTTAGTCCGCGCTGCGCGGATTAATTTAGCCACTTAAATGACACTCGCGATTTTGCTTTATAAGGCCCGAAAACAGAAATATACACAACTATTTCTAGAGCAAAAACACCACTATCAAATATAACACACAACTATGCACCAAAACTAATTTTTAGGCGTTATTATGGCTTAAGTAATATATTTTCATGAAGACTTTTCACATCCCAGAATGCTGCGCGCACATCGAAAATATGGGCGCTAAATCTGCCATGAACAATGAAGGGGGCCCTCTGGGGTGTCTTTACGGCCCCATCACATATCTCCCTCCTGATTTTGTTGTTGTCCCGACAACATTACTACCTCTGGCGCTTCAATTGTAACCTCTCAGATCGTTGATGCTGCGCAGGACTCTTTCTGAGCGGCGATGCTTTGGGCTGAGCTTCTGTAATAGGTTCAGCCCGGCTGGGGACCCTTTTGGTCGTCATGTTCCTACGTTGTCGGACTGGCAGTTGCTGTGGTCTAGAAGACTCGCTCACCTGTGACGCGTCGCTGTCTGCCCGTGACATCTGCCTGTCAGTGCTTGCAGCTGTCGACTTTGAAGGGAGATCGCTCTTGACGTGTTTTCCACTCATTTTGAGTGGACGGTGGCTTACGTTCCCCACAATCTGCCTTTGATGAGTCTCCTCTGCTGAACCTTGATTTGCACTCCCTCCTATCTGCTTAGGACGGGTTTCCTCCCCTAGACAACGGCCAATTCTCTCGGCGCCCTCAGTGTGACAGTTGTCGTGGCCATCTCTTGGCTTGCGCCCTGGTTGTGACAGTACGCTTCGGGAAAGAGCTCCTTGAGGGACAGGTAGATATCAAGTGTTCAGTGGACTTGCATCGAAAACATCTCTTCGGAAGCGGGCCTTGAGGGCACTTGGCTGCCATGTGGTCTGACCGGTCTCCACAATTGTAGCATCTTATCTTTCTGGGCTTCCTCTGTGCCATGGGTCGCTTCCTGCTGCCCTTACACTCTTGACCGCCAATGCCGCATACATAAATTGCTTCCATGCCCTGGACCGATGGTTTGCTGTCAAACTCTACTCGTTCATTCCTCGCCAGACTCCGGAATCCCTTTCTGAAGATCTTGGTTTGATGTACGAATACATCAATACCTCCATCATCTGGCGTGATGAACCCCCATCCCCATGTGGACACTATACCACTTGCAAACTCCTTTTCGCCTTGTCGGTGCAGCTGCGTTTGTTGGTGCTGTCAGCTCACAGCTTTCCTTGACAACAGCCTGACTCTCACATACAAGAAGGTCTAGTTGAGGTTCCTGCGGACACACCTCCTCGTCTTGCGTTGGCTGTTTCCGCGGACATACCTCCTCGTCTTGCGTTGGCTGTTCCCGCGGACACACTTCCTCGTCTGGCATGGTGCTCTCTTTCTCTGCACCTCCTCTTGTGCTGGCGAACTGGCCTGTGACATCTGTGCTAACTGGAACTTTAAAAGAGATAATTCTGCTTTGAGTGCCTCCTCTTCACTGTGGGCTTCTGGACTTGCTATCTGCACCAGTGTCTCTGGCTTTTTTCCTCCCAAGAAAACAGAACATTCCCTAGACCCCTGACTCCCGGCCTGGAAATTCCTGGTCATCTCACTGACTGGTGGTTGCTCGCTGTAGGCTCTTTCTATTATCTTGAGTAACTGCTCAGGGCTGGCCTTGGCTCCGCCATGTATCCGTAATTCTCTAAATATCCATGGTGTAACGTTGTTCCAGATCATGTCTAACTTGTCTTCTGCCCAAAAAAAGCTCCACCTTCCACGCGGCTTCTACATCTTCCACAAACTCTTGCCAAGTGGGACTCCCCTCTCCACTAAATAACCTTATCTCTGGCCCCTTCACGTACACTACCTTCACAGGCGCAATGGTCGAAACCATTTTGATGCAAGACTGCACTGCTGGATGTTTACAATATTTGTTCGTTTGCTGTTTGCTCAGTGTCACTGTCTGCCTGATCCTGCCGACGACGCCAATTGTGATAGGGTGGGCGAGATGATGATGATGATTATATTGTGATATGTTTGATCACTCTCTTGTCACACTCGCACCGACCCGAACAACAATAAAACTCTTGATTCTAGAGGCAGGGGCTGTAGTTATTTTTACAACCCATTCAGGGACTAAGCAAACATTAAACAAATAAACTAGCGAACATAACAAAACAAAACACCCAGCTAGTTCTCAGTTGCTAATAGCTCACGTGCTCTGGTCCATCTGCTACCTACACCGGTCACCTCGTCTCGCCTGTTCTCTCGTCTAGGCTGATACTAGGAAAGGCCGCTGCTGGCTATCACGCGCTTTATATAGACCGCTAAGCCTAAACACTCAACCCAGTCCGCGCGCGCAGTAATTGCGACACTCAAACAACACTCGCGATATTTGCTCTACCAGGCATGAAAACACAGATATACACAACTATTTCTAGAGCAAAAACACCACTATCAAATATAACACACAACTATGCACCAAAACTAATTTTTAGGCGTTATTATGGCCTTTTCATCAATCTTGAAGAATTTACATCCCAGCATGCTTCGCGCACATCAAAAATATGGGCGATAAATGTGCCACTCACAATGAAGGGGGAAGCTGGGGTGTCTTCCCGTGAAGGGGTAAGCCGGGTGTCTTTCCGGCCCTATCACAATATATTGTAACAGTTTGAGCCAGAGTTCGAAGGGAAGACAACATCAGACGATTCTTGGGGAGGACAAGGACTAGACTGGAGCCAGAAAAAAGGGAAGACAACTGATAGGATAGCATGGTGCTCTTTCTTGCTAACCTCTGCAACATAAGACAGAAGAGGAACGATTAAGTAAGTTAAAATTTAAAATTAAAAAAAAAAAAGATCGGGACTTTCAAGATAGAAATGTTCAAGCTTCCTATTCCAGACGAATATGAAAACTGAAAACATTATGATACAGAAACTTCAAAACTGCTTGGCTACAATTGGTCTCTGTATTCTGTATTTTTAACACATAAGGAAGGGAAACCCGAGGCCTGTAAACAGTAAATTAACATAAAACAAACATAAAGGTATGTTATCAGGCACTCGTAGGAAATAAAGAAGTGGAACACTAGACAACAGAAAAACCACAGACATGAGTGGCTTACCCAGGATTCGAACCCTGGACCTTCCGTGTACTTAATTAACTGTGTCAACAAATGCACGTGCGTGTATATATATGCGCAGTATACGTGCATGCATACCGTGTAGTTCCCGCGCGTCTCTGGGGCAACTAATATTTGTTTGTGCATGGGGCTGCTAAACCACATCACTGCTAAACCACATCACTGCTAAACCACATCACTGCTAAACCACATCACATTAAACAAACTGCTACATAAACCAACGATGTAAGTTCTAATTAATGTCCTGGTGGGGGCCTCCTGCAAGGGGGCCAACTGTAATATTGGTCCCATGCTCTATATGGAGTGAAAAGGGGCGGGATTATGATAATGATGTATGTGTATGATTGTCTACATGTGTGTGTATTTTTGTGTTTACGTTTTTTCTATGCTTCTGAGAATGAGTACTTACTTAGTGTAGATTTGCGCGCATTATATGTGCACGCGCGTCATGCAGTTCCTGGCAGTCTCTGAAGAAACACAGACAGAACAGGACTACTGAAACCTCAGGCATGTCGTACAAGGCGACTAGTATAAGCTTGTGCATGAGGCCGGCAACCTCGTCATGTAAAAAACAAATTGTCACAGAAACCACTGCAAAAAAGAGCATGTGAATGCTTGGTGCAGGCTTCCAGCAAGGGGACCAACGACAATGGTGACACTATGCTCCATAAGCTGCACATAATTAAATGATGATCTTATGTGCATGCACGCTGTCTTTTTCCACCCAATATGGCTGTGTGCCTAAGTTAGTGGGTATCCGTGCATGCGTAGTATGTGTTTGTACTAGCGCCTTTGAATGTGTGTGTGTGTGCACACATGTGCGCCTGTGTGCGCGCACGCATCTTTTTAACACGCAAAAGTCGACAATGCTTGGAACGATAAAGTATACCAGATGGCAACATAAAAATAGCATATATCTTCTAGTTTTACCAGATGGTATCACAATTCAGGCCCTTTTGTTTCCCAAGGCTTAACATCTCCCACCTTCCACTCCCTGCCGAATGATGTTTCTCTCCCTATATTTTCTAGGTAAGTCTACAGTTGAGTACAGGAAGAGGTTCTTAGGGTCGAGATAACGCATGTCGATAAATACATCTAGATATAACCCTTCCAATTTAACGATCAAAACATTTGATTTTACAGTATTCTGTTTACAACGAAACAATTTTTTTTCTCTCTTACTGTACCACTGAGTATGAACTAATGCTGCAATGCGACGTTCAGCAAAAAAATGGAAGCCTTCACTCTTTCACACCCCCTCCTTTTTTTCCCACACACACACACACACACACACATACTTACACGTAAACAAGTCATCCAACCGGTTGAGACTGCCTTAAGTCTAAACTCAGTGCTGTAAAGTTAAAGGTAGTCCACAGAAGATACAGCCGTAGGGAAATAAAGTGTTACAGACTTAACTATTAAACGTCTCAGCTTATAAGCTTGATTGACTGTTTCCCTTTCTCCCTGCCTTTGCCTTCCTTAACTCACGAGCAGAGTCATGCACTCATTTACATCTGGGTAGACTGGAGTATGGTGCTACCTGGTTTCGAACACAGTTGCGTTGCCTCGAGAAGCAAGGGCCATAACCACATTGCGACTGTGAGCTCCACACTGTTACTTACAACCTTTTAGATTTCGTTTTCTCTTTTGCCGTGACAGGACTATGAATACTGCTCTGTTCTCAACAAACGAGTTTAAAATCTTGTAACAGAAGTAATCATTCTAATCAGATCAAATCAAGGGCTGTTTCCAGTAAAGAATACTGGCTGCAAGGATCCCCAACTTTTTCTTTTCCTTCTGGTTAAGTTCAAACTTCACATCTAGTTTTCCCTCTGTATTACCGTAGACCTTCGTTATGGCCCTAAATTAAGTATTGCGCATCGCAATAAGCCCCCCCCCCCCCTCCCCCCCCGCAATAAAAAATATAACTGTTTCTTCTTTTTTTTTAACATTTTCATTATGTCTTTCTTTATTTCAGGTACATCAAGGTATTTTTTTTTCATATTTGTGTCTTTACAAAATTTTTGCCTCCATCGCCACCACTACCCTTCCCCTGCAGTGTCCATGTCACCACAAAGAGTAAACATTAACAAATGGTCAGTGAAGAGTATATAGAACACCTCGTCACTAACAAAGGTAATAATAAAACTGCATAATTTAGTCAAACAGTATTTAACAAAAACAAAAGTTAATATATAGTAATTGGGAAGGTGAAGGTCTGATGCTGTTTCTACAATATATAGACTTTTAACAGGTGAAAGTCAATTAAATATCTATTAAAGTCAGTTATATAACTGGAAACACCAGGCCTTTACACCCCTCCCCCTTAAGATTATTTTTGTTTAGTTTTATCTGGTTTTTATTTGTTTGGGTTTTTTTTTTTTAAATACAAGCATAATTGGTATTTGTGATTTGCCCTATTTACAATGATGTGACAGATGTGAATCCACTTTCCCGTATCGGCAGTTGTTCATATTATTTGGAACTGAAAACAATATATATCCTTATTATAACACAGCAGAGGTTGAACGGGATATTTTTCATCATTAAATTAAAAAAAAAAAACATTAACCCCACGCCTGTGAAGTTTATACAACACTTGGTCACTAAAAAGTACGCATAACGATTTGTTGCTGAAGTAACATCTAGTCACTGAAAAGCCTTATAAGCTGAACGTAACATATGGTCACTGAACCGCCTTATAAGCTGAACGTAACATCTGGTCACTGAACCGCCGTATAAGCTGAACGTAACATCTGGTCACTGAAAAGCCTTATAAGCTGAACGTAACATCTGGTCACTGAACAGCCTTATAAGCTGAACGTAACAGCTGGTCACTGAACAGCCTTATAAGCTGAACGTAACAACTGGTCACTGAACAGCCTTATAAGCTGAACGTAACAGCTGGTCACTGAACAGCCTTATAAGCTGAACGTAACAGCTGGTCACTGAACAGCCTTATAAGTTGAACGTAACAGTTGGTCACTGAACCGCCTTGTAAGCTGAACGTAACAGCTGGTCACTGAACAGCCTTATAAGCTGAACGTAACAGCTGGTCACTGAAGAGTATACTCAACAACAACGGTTCACTGAAGAATTTACATAACGCACGATTATTAACACTTGGTCACTGAAAGGATACATAACGCCTGATCAAGAAATTATTCGTGCCTGAAAATATGAACAGTTTTTAAACATTACTGGATTGAAACGAGACAGCTTGTTAAGTAACGTAGAAAACTGTCCAATGAAGACGCCTAGACGCAACTGGACAATCAGAGACATCCCAGACGAGACTCAGAGAAAAGACACACAGATATAAGATTATAATAAATAGGCCTAATACATTAGACGGATTTGATTTAATAGGACTTGAAGAGAAAAAAATGCACGCAAAGTCAAGGTTTGAATTGGGTTTTTTTTTTTTTGCAGACACACACACATTCACACAGATTACATTTTTGATTTGCTCTATTTGGACTGAGCGGAGTGGGGAGAAGATGCCTTATTTTGATATCGGAAATCAGAACTATTATCTTGAACTAACTACAATATATATCCAAATTATGACCTATCACGGGTTGAATAGGATATTTTTTTTTTCTTAAAACAAAAGGCACACAAAGTCAGTGTTTATTATATAGGGCGCGATTTCAGAGGCGACTGAGAGAAAATATACACACAAAGTCAATGGTTGAATACTGAAGAAGTGCATGATTCCAGACGAGATTTGAGAGAAATGATAAGCCTTACATAAAGTCGAGGTTTGAGTAGGCCTACACAAGACGGACCTAACTCTAGACGAGACTGAGAGAAGAAATAATCCGACCTTAACTCTTTCCGTCCACAGTGGCGCACCACGCGCCAGATAGGACTTCCGTTTGGACCAATGACGCGTGGCACGCCAGTACGATATATGTCGAGTTTGAACGAAAAGTTATAAATACCTAGCAACTAGCTGGTTTTTAAATCATTTCATTACATCTAGGACATGTTTATGGACGTTTGTGAGCGAAAAACAAATTTGTGAAGCTAAAATTGTGTGTTTTATATCCATTTCTATTCCTTTGTTTACATACAAAATGGATCGAGAATCTTCAGACCAATGACATATGTCGAGTTTGAACGAAAAGTTATAAATACCTAGCAACTAGCTGGTTTTTAAATCATTTCATTACATATAGGACATGTTTATGGACGTTTGTGAGCGAAAAACAAATTTGTGAAGCTAAAATTGTGTGTTTTATATCCATTTCTATTTCTTTGTTTACATACAAAATGGATCGAGAATCTTCTTCTAAACACCTGCTTTCGGCTGAGCAAGCACGATGCTAATTTCTCAGTGGACAGAAGATAACTCGAGCGACACGGATTTTTAGAAGTTAGGTTTAGTAATTCCAATGAAGACATTGTAAAGACTTTGTGTCAGAATATTCATGAAAGTGATCATTCTGAGGGCGATGTCGATCAGCTGATTGAACATGCATCAGGTAGGGCTGGTATAAAAAGAGCAAAACTTTCAGTCACTAAAGGAGAAGGATAAAGAGGCAAAAACACCATTGTGACCAAAAGTAAAGCTATGAGAACTGCCACAAGTCTAGAGGCAGGTGTATCCTCACAAGATGTCCCAGAGTGGTTAGAAATTGCTGAGGGGATGACACAAAATGCATTTCGATTTTGTCCAAAGAGAACACCAGGTGTGACTGAGGGGTTGGACCTGTCAACCCCATTGAAATGTTTCAGTGTTTTGTTTACAGATGAGGTTCAAGATTTCATGTTCCAGTGCATCAATGATTATACCAGACTCAAATCTATTCAAAATAACCCTGCGAAACAATATTCATTGTATTCTCGGTGGACCAAAGTCACACGCCATGAACTTGATAAGTTTATTGCTGTCCTAATAAATATTGGGATTCAGAAAGACCATGCATTCGCAACTACTGGTCTACATCTGCAGAATTTTATACTCCTTGGTTTCTTCAAATGTTTTCAAGAAGTAGATTTGAAGCATTATATCATACAATGCTTCATGCCTCTGATGAAAATTCACAAGGAAAAGAAAAGATTTTATGAACATGTTGTTGCAAAAATTTCAGAGTGCCTTTTACCCATTCCAAAATCTCAGTTTGAATGAAGTGGTAATAGGGTATAAAGGCAGATGGCAATATATGCAGTATAATCCAAGGTTTTCCTTGTATCTTCTCAGGCCAAAGTGGAAGCACATTGTCAAACCAAAAATGATAGAATATAGTTGGTGTAAATAATATTAGTCATAGTTGTTTGGTATTTACAGAAATTTGTGGTGTAGGAAAAAAATCATATAAATTATATATTTGAAGTGATTGTGGTAAAATGTGTTGTGTTTCAAAATGGATGTGCACTGATATTCTGAGATTTTTCTGCTATGGATTAAACTGGAGCTGACATATGTGAGTACAGTTTATTTATCTTTTTTCCAGTTATTTTTGATTAGGTCTACACTTCACATAACATGACAGACTCTTTCCCTACATCAAATAATTATCTACAGCATTTCACAAGATTCTTCAGTCAATTTCCCACATGTTGATGTATAACATTAACACCTAGTTAAATAAAATGTGTATCTACTGCCTGCTTTTAAAATATAACCTGAAGAGAAAAATTGCACACATTTTGAGCGGTTGTTTTTACAAACATATGTGGCTTTGAGAAAAAAAATCATAACAATTACATCTATGAAGTGATAGTGATAAAAGTTTCTAGATATGTTTCAAACTAAATGTGCACTGACATTCTGAACATTTTATTGCCATACATTAATTGGGAGCTGAAATATTTAAGTTTAAGTATGCAATTTTATTTTATTTTTTAAACATTTTTAAAATCAAGTCTACACTTCACAAGACACAACACACCTATTCATATCAATTAATTATATGAATCAATTCATAAGATTCTCCAGTCAATTTCACACATTTAAATGTATAACATAAACACCTAGTTAAATAATATGTGTATCTACTGCCTGTTTTTTTAATATAACCTGAAGAGAAAAATTGCACACATTTTGAGCGGTTGTTTTTACAAACATATGTGGTTCTGAGAAAAAAAAATCATAAAAATTACATCTATGAAGTGATAGTGATAAAAGTTTCTAGATATGTTTCAAACTAAATGTGCACTGATATTCTTAATATTTTATTGCCATACATTTATTGGGAGCTGAAATATTTAAATTTAAGTATACAATTTTATTTTATTTTTTAAACATTTTTAAAATCATGTCTACACTTCACAAGACATAACACACATCTATTCATATCAATTAATTATATGAATCAATTCATAAGATTCTCCAGTCAATTTAACACATTTAAATGTATAACATCAACACCTAGTTAAATAAAATGTGTGTCTACTGCAGTTTTTTAAATATAACCTGAAGAGAAAAATTGCACACATTTTGAGCGGTTGTGTTTACAAACATATGTGGTTTTGAGAAAAAAAATCATAAAAATTACATCTATGATGTGATAGTGATAAAAGTTTCCAGATATGTTTCAAACTAAATGTGCACTGATATTCTCAATATTTTATTGCCATACATTAATTGGGAGCTGAAATATTTAAATTTAAGTATACAATTTTATTTTATTTTTTAAACATTTTTAAAATCAAGTCTACACTTCACAAGACATAACACACACCTATTCATATCAATTAATTATATGAATCAATTCATAAGATTCTCCAGTCAATTTCACACATTTAAATGTATAACATTAACACCTAGTTAAATAAAATGTGTATCTACTGCCTGCTTTTAAAATATAACCTGAAGAGAAAAATTGCACACATTTTGAGCGGTTGTTTTTACAAACATATGTGGCTTTGAGAAAAAAAATCATAACAATTACATCTATGAAGTGATAGTCATAAAAGTTTCTAGATGTGTTTCAAACTAAATGTGCACTGACATTCTGAACATTTTATTGCCATACATTAATTGGGAGCTGAAATATTTAAGTTTAAGTATACAATTAAAAAAAAAAAATTTAACACTTTTTTAATCAAGTCTACACTTCACAAGACATAACACACACCTATTCATATTAATTAATTATATGAAGCAATTCATAAGATTCTCCAGTCAATTTCACACATTTAAATGTATAACACAACTACCTACTGAACTTATGTATTTGTCCACTGTCTGTTTTTAAAACCTCACCTGTCTGAAAAAATTGCATCCATTTTCGGGCCAGGGTAAAACCCAAAAACAGCCTGGGGGGGAATGAGTTAAGGTCTTTGATATTTGCAGATGTACCTTCATATAACCGACTAGGTTGAATGGCACGCAAAAAACTTTATTTAAAAAAAAAAAGAGTCGGAGATTTTTAAGCTAAATTTGCGTTAGACGAAATGGTAGGTTAAATAAAATAGCCGGTCTCAAATACCGGAGAACGTGATTAGCCTAATGAATCAAATGATGATACTGGTGAAGCTGATTATATTACAAATATATAGGCTATAAAGTAAATAAAGATTTATTGTTATGATTATATTACTACTGATGAGCATCTTTATATACTCTTCATCACAACGCAGTGTTAGTGTAATCTTCTAAGCCTTATCTATTGGACACGTGTCAAAGATTTTGTATTTTTTTTAACTGTTCAGTTCTCTATTAGGCCTAAGCAAAACTGCGCTTTCACCTTTTTTATGACGGATGTTTGAAAATGTCACCACAGTTCTTGGATGGAAAGGACGGCGTATGCATAACTATACTCACTCTCTATGAGAATTAAAAAGTTTTAAAAACTTACCTTCCGAATAATACTGTAGACCTCATCGCTTCACAATCCAATGGCAGACAGACTTAAGCAGAAGACTCAAAAGAAGATGGACTCCAGCTAATTAAAAAGTCGGATCCACGAGATTTAAGGAAAGAAGAAACGAAAGGAATCAACTAGTAACAGATATAGAAAATGTTGTTGATTAGAAGACTATAGAGTAGTAATGACCTATTTATCCAGTAGGAAAATCAATGAATATCAACACAAATGACCTACCTATCTGCTTTCCTACCCACCAGTCCTTCCTAGCCACCTAAGCTTCCACCTATCTATCAACCGACCCAGCCACCTATCTATCTACCTATCTATCTATCTATCTATCTATCTATCTATCTATCTATCTATATATCTATCTACCTATCAATGTATCTGTCTGTCTGTTCATCTATCTATCTATCTATCTATCTATCTATCTATCTATCTATCTATCTATCTATCAATCTATAGATCTACTTATCCACTCACCCAACCCAACCCAACCCATCCATCCATCTATCTAATTGCCTGTCTGTCTATATACATCCATCCTTATATGCCTATCTATGAATCCATTTATTTATCTGCCAGTCTATGTAACTATCTTAGGCTTGGGAAGGCAAAGGCAGCAGAAAGGGAACTCGTCACCCCACTTCATAAAGCTGAACCTAGTCTCTAACACTTCACTGCCCTACGGAAGTATCTGCAACGGGACTGCCTTTACCTTACGTAGCAGACTGTTTATCTAAATATTATTCTGCCTATCTTGCTTTACAGGTAACATAATCTTGACAGTAGACATGTAAATAAATTCTAAAAGACCACAAAAACGAAGACACGCCATCAGATACACGTCACGTGATTTTGTGAGTTGTGCTCTAAGCACCTGGTCACATTAAATCTCGAATCTCACCTGTTCCGTGCAACCGTAACTTGTCAATACATCCATAATTGACGACAGTACGTTAAGAAAGTTCATAACGCGGCCAATAGAAAACTGAAAGGAGTCAAGGCTGCTGACCCATCTTTTTTTTTCCTTACAGGAAACTCTTCAGATGACACACGGAGAAGAGAACTGGAAACTGACATGAAAAGGATAAAGATGAAAAAACTTTGAATGGATGGGACAGGACTAGACAGTTTGGTATATATCTGCGCTTATTCGGGAGCTGGAGAGTGATGATGATGATGATGATGATGATGATGATGATGATGATGATGATGATGATGATGATGATGATTTAAAAAATGTAAAGGTAGTCCCACATCAGATACTGCCGTAGGGAAGTGATGTGTAAGAGACTTCACCATACCAGGTACAGCTTTTTATCAGGTGAGGTGACCAGTTCCTTTCCTCGCTGCCTTTGCCTTTCTTAACTTAAGAGCAGGCTCAGTTACCCATTTAAAGCTGGGTTCACTGGAGCATGACAGTACTACGTGTCGATCCCGGAACCTGACTGTGTTTCGATAGGTTGTTGCTGTGGTTGATCAGAATTGATCTCACTGAACCCCGGGAAAATCCATAGGTGATCATTCTACCTCAGCAAATGTCGAAGAGTATGAATGCTATTTGTTCCTGTAGCTCGCTGGTTGTATACATGCCATAATTATCCTCTCACGCCTCCATCTATGTTAGTTTACGTTTGATGCCATATTCCAGCAACCTTAGCCATGTTGATTCATCTATTGCTGTGTTGTTCTTTAATAGGTGATCGTTCATTTTCCTTACTAATACTCTCTAATCCATTCTATAGGCTGCATGCTTCGAGAGGAAAGCGCTATAACCGGTTAGTCAATCAAAAGCACGCTCTAATAATGATGAGATCAGACATAATTGTATATGCCGCCTGCCGAATGAAGATGTTGACCTTACGTATTGTTAAAGAAAATATACATAGTAGAGGAATCGACGACGCTGACATTTGGCAGAGCTCACTTGCTGTTAAAGAAAATATCCACAGTAGAGCAAATGAAGATGGCTTTACCCGAATTGTGAAGAAAAACAAGGTAGGAACGTAATCGATTTTTACATTGCTTTAAATCGTATACGTCATAGTGTGATCGTTGCGAAATAAAATATATATCGAAACGACTTGCTCAATGGGCGAAATAAAACATTAAATGCAGTGACTGCAAGATTCAGCCCACGCTTTCTTTGAGCTTTCTGGGCATCCTTTACTTAACCCTTATGGCCTAAGAATGTCAAAAGTTGAGACCCAGTCATATACTTTACTCACGTTTGTAACACTATGTCACGGATTGCCTCCCCTGCTTTGCAGTAGTGGTCCACCAGTGGCAAAACTCAAGAGTATCTGACATGGGTCGTCAAAGGCGTCTACCTTCGCACAAGATTACTCTTGGCAGAGTTGTAGATAGAAGGGTAATGACGCTTTTATCCCAAGGGTGTGTTCACAAGATATTTCCGAAGTCAAGAACAATGCTGCTTTGGCAGGGCAATTGTTAACTTATATAGAAACTTTCAGACTTTAACAATGAAATGATGTTCATTAAATTTGGTTTGGACTTTTATACTTTGCAACTGAGGCCTCCGTTTCAGTAAGGTGTATGGCCTTCTCTGTCCTCTATCAGAGAACGACATCTCCTTGACATGAATCCGATTAGCCGTTGGATCTGTTGTTGTGGGATGGCTGCCCACTCTTCCCGCAGTGCAAGAGACAACTGTTGGAGATTGGCTGGAGCCACGCCTCGCTGGCGGAGTCGTCTGTCGAGTTCATCCCATAAGTGTTCTATGGGGTTCATGTCTGATGACATGGCTGGCCACGGAATGGTCAAGACGTTGTTGTCAGCGAGTAACTGGGTGGTGAGTTGTGCCACATGAGGTCGAGCGTTATCCTGCTGAAAAATCGACCCTCGTGCAGCCAGAAGTGGAAGGACGTGAGGACGAATTAGCGACGTATCGTTGGGCATTCAGGCGTCCTTCAATTTGCATCAGGTCACTTCTTCTCATGAAGTGGATCGCCCCCCACTTCAGTACACCTCCACCACCATGTGGAGGAGCCTCATCAACACTGTTCTGGGCGTAGCGCTCATGGACTCTGCGGTAAACTCTTCTCCGTCTATCGTGTCGCTGGAGCACAAAAAATGATTCATCACTAAACCAAACCCGTCTCCAGTCATTCCCAACGGTCCATTGACGATGCTGGTTCGCCCACTGCAGTCGGCTCTGGCGATGCCGGTCCGTAAGAACAGGACCTCTGTAGGGTCTTCTAGCCCAAAGACCAGAGTCGTGCAGCCGGTTCCTGACTGTTTGATCTGAAATTCGACGAGCTGCTGACATTGACTGGACTGTGGAGGACGCAGATGCAAGTCGATTCCTGAGGTGATGCAGCCGTATGAAGCGGTCTTCGGCAGGAGTTGTTACTCTGGGTCTTCCACTGCGCGGCTGGTCTGCCACTGAGCCAGTTTCTTGAAATCGCCTCCAAAGGCGACTAATGGTGCTTCTAACCACATTAAATTGTCTGGCCACTACACTTTGTGACTGTCCAGTATGTAAACGTCCAATGATGATGAGTCGTTGTTCTGTAGTGAGATGAGCCATACTTGCGCATTTCATTTTCAACTGAATTTATTCGAGGAGCGTGAATCTGTTATAGGCATTCAATAATATGGTCAGAGAGTTTTGTGTTCAGTAAGTTTCACGGGATTCTCATGAACCTGTCACGAGTTATTGTCACACATATTGTTTTGACCTTGACCTCTTTCATGACCTCATGAATCATGAGGTGAGTACAATTCAAGTAACCACGAGAAGTTAATGACCATGTGGACACAGTCGATATATATATATATATATATATATATATATATATATATATATCTATATAGATATATATATATATATATATATATATATATATATATATATATATATATACAGTAGAACTCCATTTATCCGAACCCCAATTATCCGAACATCCAATTATCCGAACACTTTGTCCAGAAAAAAAAAAAAACCAGGTGCCACCAGTCACGTTAGACTACAATTCTGAATCTTTTGATGCGGCAAGCTTCAAATGTGTGCGAACAATTTGTAGAGGATGGGATGGGCTAATGGTCGGTCGCTTACATACAGGAAGTCAGTTAGATCATTATATCATAAAGTCAGTTAATATCTAGTTTACCAATCCAGTGTACGAGTGCGTTCTAGGCAGAACACTGGCTAAACAGACAGTTCAACTTAAAATAATTGTCTCTGCTACCACAGCAGAATAATTTTGGTGTACAAGTATTTCTCTGTGCGATAAGGCATCTTCCAGTAGGCCTAATGCATATAAAAGGAACCGCAATGTTTTGTCAATTGAAACGAAAACAGAAATTATCAAGAGACTAGGAAAAAGTGAAACTGTGTCTTCACTTGCCAGAATTTTCAATGTTGGGAAAGCTAAAGTCTCTGACATCAAAAGTAACAAGGATAAAATTATGAGTTTTGCATCGAAATTGGATAGTGAAAATGGGTCGAAGAAACGTAAAACCATGAGAAATGCGAAAGATTTGAAATTGGAAGAGGCTTTGTATATATGGTTTGTGCAAAGAAGAAGCAAAGGGGAACCTATCTCTGGCTCTCTATTGTGTGAACAGGCACTTCAGTTCAACAATCAACTTGACGGTCCTCCTGACTTTAAGGCTAGAAAGGAATGGTTAAGAAACTTTAAATCTCGTCATGGCATACGAGGATTGGAGATTCAAGGGGAATCTTTATCTAGCGATGCAACTGCCGCTGAAAATTTTAAAGAAACACTCTTGGCTTTTTTGGAAGAAGAAAGTTATTCACTCGATGATGTGTATAATGCCGATGAGACTGGCTTATACTGGAAATCAATGCCTCAAAAATCACTTGCATCTCAGCGCAAAGCAGCTGCCCCTGGGTTTAAAAAGTGCAAATAGAGAGTAACAATTTTGGTAGCCGCGAATGCCAGTGGAAGTCATCATTTACCGGTGCTAACGATCGGCAAAGTAAAAAAAACCACGTTGTTTAAAGAATGTGACATGTCTCCCATTGTGCTACAAAGCACAGAAGAGTGCTTGGATGAACAGTGAAATATTTCTTGATTGGTATACAAATCAGTTCATCCCAAATGTGAAGAGGTTGAGAGAACAAGAAAAGAAAACTGGAAAAGTAATTCTTCTACTGGACAATGCACCATCTCATCCAGAGACGGATACATTGAATGCAGTTGATGCAAATTTTAAAGTAATTTTTCTGCCTCCTAATGTAACAGCACTGATTCAACCAATGGATCAGGGTGTTATAGCAAAACTTAAAAAGATGTACAAGAAGGAAGTCCTGCGTCGTTTATTGTTGGCTGAAGATGAAGAAAGTGTGGTGGCGTTTTCCAAGAAGCTTAATCTCAAAGACTGCTGCTATATGTTAGCTGATGCTTGGACCACCCTGTCACAAGATAATCTCAACAAGGCTTGGAATAGATTGCTTGGGAAAAAAGAAGGAAATGAAACTACTGCAGTGGACACAAATGATGATTGTATAAATGAAGTTGTGGAACTGTTTCAAGCAATGCCCGGATTTTCGGACTGTGACAAAGATGATGCACACATGTGGCTAGAAGATGATAATGATTCTGGTTTTCAGTTTTTGAATGACGAAGAAATTTTGTCTTTTGTGCAAGAAGAAAACCAAATACATGTAGTGACCGATGATGAAGACTCCTCAGAAGTACATGATGTACTTGTAGATTATGAAGAAAACCCAAAACGTCGACCAAGTCCTGAAGAGGCCTTTATAGCACTAGAAACAGCGATGGCTTGGTACGAGCAAGAAGATGACAGCTGTCCTACACAGCTTCTGCTGTTGAAGAGAATGCGGGACTTAGCAGCCAAAAGGAGACTATCCAGTTTGGTGCAAAAGAGGATTCCTCATTATTTTAAATAGTGGGCTACATCTGTGCAAGTACATGTATACGTAAGTTGCGCATGGTTTTGAATCGTTTGTAATGTTATTTTGAAAACATTTCTCTTTCTTAAAAAACATAATTAATACAAGTAGTACATGCACTGCTGTGTAATAAAAGATTTTGGTGATACGGTGATCTAATACAGTGTGGGTATTATTATTACAGTACAAGTAAATATGTTTTAATGTGTATTTCCCTTGTGATGGTTAATTATTTTTAGAAATACGAGCGTATGTGTACATGTACTCGATACATTATGTAATCCAATTATCCGAACATTTGATTATCCGAACGATGCTCGGTCCCAAGGGGTTCGGATAAATGGAGTTCTACTGTATATATATATATAGTTTTGCTCTTGCTTTTGCTTTCACATTTATAATAGCTGAATCAACTATGATTGTTATGTTTTAAAATAACATGTAACAAATTTAATAATTAATTAATTTTAACAGGTTAAAATAGAAATGAAATGATGGTGAATTTTAGATAATAATTAAGATCGTCTTCATTGAGACTTGGTTTGAGGTTTTAAATTAAAATTAAAATGTAATGTCCGTTTGCTGGTGCCTTTTACACGCACTTAGCTGGTATGAGTGAGTCCTGCAGCCTTGGTTTCGTCAATTCTTTCGCGATGATTATATCGTCTGATAGCGTCGTTCCTCGAACGGTCTGATAGCTTCGTTCCGCAAACTGTCTGATAGCTTCGTTCCACGACTTTTTAGACAAAATATACTGTTCAAAAAAAGAAACGCAACGGCTAATCAGATCCATGTCAAGGAGATGTCGTTCTCTGATAGAGGCCAGAGGAGGCCATACACCTTACTGAAACGGAGGCCTCAGTCGCAAAGAATAAAAGTCCAAACCAAATTTAATGAACATCATTTCATTGTTAAAGTCTGAAAGTTTCTTCATGCCAAGATTGAAACTCTAATTCCGTAAAATAAAATTTTGGTACACGTTTGAAATTTGGTGTCCATTACCACTGCAATAACGTTGCGTTTCTTTTTTTTTTTTTTTTTTTTGAACAGTATAAAATGAACAAATGCTTTTGCTAAGTACATTTGTTGGCTGCAAATTAACAGGCGCTTTGTCTCGCTGTCCACTTGCCATTTATAGTCTATCTGAATAGTTAAATGGCTTTTGAGTATACACAGCGTATCTCATGGAAGATGATTAGAAATCACCAATATTCTTCTGAGTATTAAACTGGGAAAATATGTGCTTGGATAGCGCGGTAAGCAATGATTTGCCTGAATTACAAGTAACAAGGTACATATATCTCACAAAATGATATGATATACTTGAGACACATGTGATGTAATCATCACTCATCACTGCTCCAGTCGAAGTCTGGGGTTGCTGCTGCTTTCGCGTTTCTGCGCGAATTAGAATAAAACAAACACCAGCGCTTGCTGTAGTGGTTTATGAATATACTAATTTCATATGTTGAGGTTGCCAGCCTCATATATACCCACTTAGCAAGAAAACATGTCAAATTCACATTTGTAAAATAAATGATAACACTTACCCCAAAGTAACTTTTGGGAACACAATCCCCTCGCACAGTTTAGAATGGACACAGCACTTTATTAGATGCTTCGAATCACTTGGTCTGGAAATTCCGCTTATGACGGGTGATCTGATTCCTTAGGACTTCAGTCTTCGTATTTTTTTTTATTTTTCGTACGCCCTGCTTACTCGAGGCGAAATCTCAGGTTAGTATGTCTAACCTGAGACTGATTTTATGTGAGTATCCCTTTTTTTCTTGTACAGAGACAGGTGTCCCTCGCCATTCAGGCAGATACTCGCCGATTTCGGAGGTACCAATTAGAGCTGGGTCGGCTCAGGAGCCGCCAGTCCCTGGTCGACGACACTCCATCAAATGTCTTCGCCAGGGCTCGAGTTAATCCAGTCCAAATCCCGGTCGACGAAAAATCGTCAAATATCCTTGCCCGGGTTTGATCCTGGGTCACCCGGTCGCTAGCGCAGTTTTGTAACCACGACACCAGCGCGGCTCCCTCTTCGTATTTAAAAATGCGGGTTTACTTTTTTAAGTTTTAAAGTTGCCCAAATACTTCGATCTTGGTCCTTTAAGTTTCCAGTCTTCGTATTTATAAATGCGGGTTTACTTTTAAGTTTTTAAAGTTGCCCAAACACTCTGATCTGTCACTAATAATCTAGGAATTCTTAGTCCGATCCTTCTCTCTCTGGCTTCTGGGAGTTTCAAGTTTGACGTTGCGATGCAGTCTGATCTGTGACTCCAATTTCGCTAGGTTATCTCTCTCATTTTCAGTTCAAATTCCTTATTGTGCTTCCGATGAATTTGCCAATGAGAACCATTGTGTATTCCGGCTCTGACTATACACCAATCCAATCTCGTTTGCACTATGTGGGTAGGGGTGTTAAATCATTACGTTCTCCCGGGTGTTTTAAAATATTACATTTTAAAATTCCAATGCTTGACCTCTTTCTAAAAGTGCTATAATACTTCCGCTTGCCTCTTTATGCCAAACTCATAAACACATCTGTGCACTCATTTCCTGCCCAGATGCTTTTCTACCAATTTTGTCTCGCCAGACAGATAATCTGTAATAATTACACAAGGATAGACCAGCGGAAGCTATTATCTCATTATCACCTGTGTTTTTGCCCACCCCTCAGACGGCTCTCTCATACAGACAATATGGCCCTCCTTTCAACGATCGTGCGCAACCATCTGTGTCAATAGTGACTAACAAAGGTGGCCAGGCGACTTACATAATAAACGTATTACCGCTGACCTGTGTAATCAACCTGGTATTGTTACAGTTCACCTGGTGAAACGTAAACACGTCTGGGTGCGGTCACAGCAAAAACAATGTAAGGGAAATAAATATGCCAATTAATAGGACGATGAGTGAGAAAAATGAAGAAATGAAGGGATACTGCCGGAGTGGATGAGAGTTATAAAAAGTGCATGACTGATTTCGTCACACACTAAGTGCGCATTTTAGATTGCACATTGTTTTGTAATCTTGAAAGCTGCCCACTTACTTGTAAAATGACCCATATATGACCTAATGGGTACTAATATGTGTTTTACAGTAACGTTATCATATCGTTTTTTATGATGGGTTATATTTGGGACCCTCGGCCTCACCTTTAGCACGCTGCGGGCGCCACATGGCTACGAACGTAACCTATGTTCTCTATGCTGGAGGCGCCATGTGGCACCTTGCGGCTATCATCGTTTCTAGCATAAGACTTGTGTACACATGATTTTCAGCCCCGGATGTTAAGTTCTAATGTTATTTGCTAGAGAGTTAGCTTCCGTTTCCGATCTTAAAAAATCGATGGGTGTATCCGCATTTATTTTTTGTAAATTTTTAAAATCGAAATGAATCGACATCAACATGCGGCCATTTTTGCTCTAATTTCATTGGATTCTGACGCCATGCGGTGGAGATAAGATTTTTGTCTTTATAAGCGCTGATATCGTTTCTCAGAATATGTTTGATGGCTGAGATGGAAACGAAAGTAGAATGGCATTGCTAGTATGTATAATGTTAGGGGTTAGGACTAGGAATATCGGAAAGATTTAGAATTTCGGCCGAATGTCACAGCTGACGAGAGCGTTTGTTGCTTTGCTACTGATGTTGGGTGTAACGAAAAGATCGTCATTTGATTTGTATTGGTCTATTGGTCAAATGACTTTCATTGAGATGGAAGGGATATGGACCCTTCTTTTGCTTTTTATTTTTTTAAATTTGTTTTTTAATTTTAAAATTAAAAAAAAATATTTTTTTATTATTTTAAATTTTTTTTTTTTCGTTTTTTTCATCTTTCCTTTCCTCTCTTCCTATCACATCTAATATGTACACAAACAAATTTTATATCATCAGATTCACCATTCATTTATTTATATAAATTCCAAAAATGATAGCAATTGACCAAGAAACACAAAAACTATAGACATTAAGGGTCACCCACTATAGAAACGGGACGCTGTGAAAAAGAATGCAGCTGCAGGCGAAAATTTTCGCCAAAGAATGCAGCGTGCTAAAGGATCAGATGGTTGGTAAAGAAAAGGGGTGGCGCTTACAAATTTGGACCGTTACGTGTTCTCTGTGTCAGGAATTGTGGGCATGTATTTAGAAGAAAAAAAAAGAAAGAAAAAAAAAGCAAGGAGGGGAGAGGGAGGGTGCGAGGAGAGTTCTGATGAAATATTTTCAAACCCCTGGCGCGTGTTCTGAGCACGTAAAAGGCGTGTTTGTTTCGACATATGAGTCAGATGTCGAGTACGTCAGTGCATGTTCGGAAGTGCAGGTTTGGGCCTTAGCTATAGGCGCAGGTCGATGGAGGCAAAGAGAAGCGAATCAAGCATTGTTGGCTGTAGAGATTGAAATGATTGAAAACAGAGCGTTACATAAGGCGGGTGTCTGGTAGTCAGAAGTAGTCTTCTTTCTCTCCCATTCGTCGGAAAAGCGTTTTTCGGCCTGTGTTTAAAAATCTCTTTTACGCTCGAATGGGGCTGGGTCTACTTGAGTCATGAGACCTGTTAGCTTACAGTTGACTTTCCGCTGGGAACTGAACCCACTTCACCTTGGTTACGACTTCCAAATTCACTCTTGGTTTTATAAATTCTGCCAACTTGAGGCAGCTGCGAAAGTAATAGTTTATATAACTTAATTTAATTAAGATTTAGTGAAGGCTTCATTGATCTGCTGCAACAGAAAATACTAAATATATTTTATTTTTCTGGTTCACTGTATTACTTAAAAAAATATTCTGTTATTGTCCCATGTAGTTCCGGTGGGGAGGGGGGAAGGGGGGTCTCTGAAGTAACAAAGAAAGAATAAGACTGCTGCACCATCAGGCATGTCGTAGCGACTATTATGAGGTTGTGCAAGGGGCTGGCAACCTCATCATGTCAAACGAATAACCACATGAACCACCGCTGCATGACTACGTGAATACTTGATGCCGGCTTTCTGCAGGGGAGCCGGCTACAGTAGTGCCACAATGCTGCATAAGAAGGGTAAAAGAAATAATGATCATGATGATTCTTTTATTGCCCCTTATCTCCCTGCCGAGTATAGAAGCTTACTTAGTCGTTCCTGTTCTACCCTGTGATGTAGAGGTTCGACACAGAGAGCGCCATACTTTCCTATCGGCTGTCTTCCTCCTGGCCTGTTCCAGTCCAGTAATCCGTGCCAGTTCGTTGCCTTTAAAATCAGTCCGGTGTTGTCTCTGTCATTTCTTGTAATCAGATTTTAAGACAGACAGATGATTGGCTTGTTGTGTCGTTGCAGGGTGGAGAGGCTGCCTCCGTACGACCTCCATGCATGTTATCTGGCTGATTCACGAGTTTACTAGCTTCTTCCTTAGAAGCATGAAGCACTCTGCTCAATCAGAATCCATCCTCACTGTGACGATATTATGTACGTCTTTCTACATTCTTCGTTCTCTCCTGCATTACCGATTTATTTCTTCCTTTTTCACACTCATCGTCCTATTACTTGGCATATTTTATGCACCTACTGTGACGAAATGGACGACCTGTTCACGATCTCGGTTTCACTCCGACAGGATCAGAGACATATTTTGTACTGATTTTTATTTGTTTACTTTTAAAAGTACCAATTTCTTCTCATTATCGGCTAAGGAGCAAGTAGTTGTATGTTCAAACATTTGTAACACTCCTTGCAGATAATGTTTATCCTAGCCTGCGAGAAGCAACATGATAAGATGAGCGCCGGCGTGTTTAGATTAAACCGATGATAAGCGACTCGTTTGTTAACAAGCTGGGCAAACACGGAATTTTTGCGTACTCATGCGACAGATAACGAGATTACTGTATGTGTGACACATGTGGGCAGACAAGTGTGACATAATCGCTTCCGGGCCAACTTGTTGTGACAACATTACTTTAATAAAGTAATAAGTATTTGTGACGATATTCTCAATACAATAGCTAAATTAGATAATATTCTAGTGCATAAAGTCAAAAATAAGATAGAAAATAAAAATTGAGTCCAGCGTAGTATTCTCCTACGCCCGCCCGCATGTCGATTTGGATAAACCTAATAGCCGAATGAAAGATACTGTCTTTTCGAAAAATTCGTCGTTCAAATTAAATGTAACACTTTGCAAGGTCAAGTCGAATTGCCAAGACGAGAGTGAAAGAATAAAAATATAAAAGAGGGGAGGGATGGAAAGACAGATCCTAGGGAACGCCGTCTCGCGTTGATTTCACAAAAGCCAACTCGAGCAACATAGCCTTGGGCACGTTTCAAATTACGATACAAAACTAAAAAAAAATGGAATTATGAACCATAATACATAGGGCCATAAAAATTATATATTCGAATGCCTTATGATGTCCTGAGCAATAATATGGTGTTAGTTACCCACTAGTACAAAAAATAACCAAAATAATGGCAATAATATTATGTATGATAAGACGGACTGACGAGAAAAAAGATCACGCCTACTTAATTTTTTCATAACATATTTTGAAAAAAGCTTTGGGTAAATAGGACTAAAAGGTACCAAGATTTTGATTGGCTGTAGTTTAAAGGAAGGCGATAGGGGATTGGCTAACCTAACACTAAAAATATACTTGTAGTAGTAACCGTAGTATTTTGGGAATTGTTTTTTTTTAAGTTCGATTTAAAATTCATAGTCGTCTGCTTCTATTGGCCAGCTTAGTTGATATTGAGGAAATATTGTTAGGCTAGGACGCCATTTCTTAAACAAATCTTGCCGCGAGACGATGAGATCAGAAGTGTAATTCTAAATACAAATATTATAAACTTCTGGACAGGGCAGTGATAACTTGGGCCAGATCTGCCAGTCATCGTTGTTTGTGTGTAATATTCATTGAAATTGTGGGGTTTTGTGGCCCTGACAGTCACATAAAACCAGTCTCGTGGGAACTGATTGATTCCTGACTTTGTTGCATAATTCGGGCACGTACTGGAAGCCATTGCCTTTTATGAAGTGAACCAGATGGTCCATCGAGCCTAGGACAAGACTTACCAGGGTTCTCCTTCGAAGTTAAGTGCCCGTTCGGCACCGAAAGTCTCAACCTCTATGAACCGCAGTTATTAAAAATAAAACTGACATTATCAAATAAAAGAATTCCACCTGTGGTACATGAAAATAAAATGAACGATAGGGAGTGATGATAATCAACAACCTACCATTTTACATATACCAGTATTATCCTATTTAGAAAACTACACCTACACACTTTGATTATATTAATACTTGTATTATGGACAGAAGATCCATTGTATAAATTGATTATTGTAAATAATTCCATTGATTTCACTTTTGATTGTCAATCCTGATTCAAACAAAATAGAGTCAGGATAATAAATTGAAAAAAATTATTAACGTTACACATAATTCAACCACTGACTTACTTAAGATAGTCTTTTAAAGTGTAGGGTGTATGTGATTGTTGTATTACTGTTGTGTTGTGTGGATAATAAAATACTTGTGTATATGTTTAGTTGGTTAATGCAACATTACCCTACTTATACATAACCCTAGACACCAAACGTAGTCATCATCATCATACATTCTAGTCAAAGAATAAGTCTGAGTGAGATCATAAAGGTGGTAGCAGAAAGGTACCCTGTAACTTACCATAATATTTATTATATTCAGGGACCTTCACAGCTGACCTCACTCAGTACAATAAGGGTACATAACAACAACATTTCATAACATCAAATCCACCACAGTATTACAGCTTACCCATGTCGTCTTGTGTGCCTACCGATCTGCATGTGAGAGTGTATGCAAGGCAGCAGATGTCCATATATGGTAATACGTGACCTTTGCAGGCACGCACCTTATTTCACGTGGGACTGTTTTGAAAATATCACACCCTGTCTGACAGATTTGAAATGATTAGATCTATCTGATTAGATTCATAACAACAATGCGTGGGAAGATAGGAATATAGTCTGACAATTTCGCAGTTTTATTTTACTGTGAATTTCCCGCTCGCGAAGACAACATCAGACCTCGCCAGAGTGAAGACTAGATTCATAATTCCTTTTTTTAACCCGACCTTTTATTGGAGAAACAAATAAGACTTACAAAGCACAGGAAATCTCTACATTTTAATAAGGAACACCGGGACTAGGAAACTGAAGAAACACACGGAGTCAGAGAGGGAATCTATTGTCAAATTAAAGACACCCCAGACACGTGTAAGAGACCGACTCGTCTCTTTTATTCATCTGAGCAACAAGTCTGTAGCCAAGATTGGCGTAAGTAGTGATTTACTTTCATATTTATTACTAACATGTGAACTTATATATATATATATATATATATATATATATATATATATATATATATATATATATATATATATATATATATATATATATATATATATATATATATATATATATATTTTACAATGTGAAGTTTACTATGCGAAACTCGCTATTGGATGTCAAAGTCATTTGAGGCTGGCAACCTCAGTATCTAGAATGATGATTCATGAACCACCACTGCACGGGCTGGTGGATGCTTTATTGATAGTTTCGTAAAGAGAACTAAAACCATAAGGTAGTTCCAGGTTCCCTATGGAGCAGGGAGGGAAAGATGGAAGAAATTATGTACATTCGAAATATAATACTTACATTTTCAAAGAAGCGTAAATGTCCCTATAAACATAGTCACTTTAAAATTAATGAAAGTTATCAAGCTTTAAACCAGTCTAAATGTCTATGTGAAAATATTCATTTTAAAGTAATAAAAGCTTCAAACTTTTCAATCAGTGTAAAACATAAATGAAAACATATTCAATTTATATTGTGAACACTTTTCAATCAATGGAGATGCATATATAAACAGACTATATCTGTATTGTTAAACTTTTCATTTTAATATAAAGTAACTATGAAAGCTATTCTATATAAATGTGGGGGCTTAACAAGCTAGAATAAACCATTGCTAAATTCTTCATAAAAGTGTCGGCAGATTATAGAATTAACATGCTTAGCGACAGCCAGCGTTGTTTTCGCTTATCTTATGAAGACTTCCATGTGATAGAAGCTTTACTACTCTTCTATCGACATTTCTGCTAACAGTAATCTTGTGTAAAGATAGACTCCATTGAAGCCTATAATAGATACTCTTGAGTTTTGGCCACTGTTGGACCACTACTGCAAAGCAAGGGGGCAATACCGTCACATCATCACAAAAGACTTGACAACGACCCGTTGCAGTACTCAGCCAGTTATGTTTGGTTTTTTTTTTTTTTTTGGTAACAGGCGCAAGCAACGGATAATGACCAACAGTCCCCAATTAAGTCTCAGTGAAGACATTTTTAAAACCCTCTAATCACCCTTTCGTCCATATTTATTTAAATTTGTTAAAGACTAATTGATTATTAAATTTGTTATATGTTATTTTACAAATTCATAGTTGATTCAGTTCTTATAGATAAGAGAGCGCATGTATGATCTAAAATCTTTAATACATATAGTTACAGCCATAGAGCCAAAAATACTTATAACAGGAATTTCGCTGGATTAAACCAGCTGGGGGGCTCGAACAAGCCATACCATTGCTTAAAACTTCACAAAAGGTGCCGGATCACATATAAGTTAATAGTGCTCTGCCCTATGCAGCATTGTTCTTGACTTCTGAATTATCTTGTGAACTCTCTTGAGATAGAAGCATCATTATCCTTCTATCTACAACTCTGCCAAGAGTAATCTTGTGCGAAGGTAGACACCTTTGAAGACCCTCTTTATATACTCTTGAGTTTTGGCCACCGGTGGACCACTACTTCAGAGCAAAGGGGAGCTGTTACGTACATTTATTACCTACGGGGGTAGTCTTCGGTCCTGCCAAATGTACGCACCAGTTTTATATAGTTATATTATTTGTGCGTTCGATTGATTCACGCACTGACGTGCACAATGCTGTGTGAGTTGCTTTGGACGCACGTGTAACCTAGTTGAGTAGTTTCTGACGTCATGTAAGGGGCAGCTCGGACCATATTTATGTCCGCTGTGTTATCCTTTGATTTTGGCAAATGTGAAGTAGCCATCAGTTGTATTCGTATCTATTGATCTTCATGGCGAAGTCAATAGTGGAAGTATAAAGTAAGTGTCGCCCCATTTCTTATGGCATGTTTATTTATGTACATTAAAGTATCAGGCCGCTCCTATTAATGGTCTAGCGGGAATTCATCGTAGATGACATTCCTAGAATGACACACGGAGTCGATAGCCTTTGAATCTTTTCGTAGAGGGAGAATACCTACAAGAAATCAAGTTAATGAATTTATATGCTTCACATGTTTAATATGCTGTTACTACAATGCCAGAAGCGTGGCATAGAATGGGAGAGGTTAGTCAACTGGAATCTCTAACCTGTTCGTATTATCATGTATGACTTTGTTTGAAAACTATATACTATATATAACGGGATGTATGGAGAAAGTCTGGGATTATGAAGTATGATATGGAAGAATTTTATCCTGGAGTATGAATACGTTACCATGATGGACGTCCTTGAAGGAAGGTCAATGGACTTGAATGAGCGGAATATTATATGGTAACAGTTTTTGTGATCCTCAGTCACTTGAGTCAGAGGACTTTATTAGTAGAGAATCTTCAGGAACTTTAAAAGTAATTATCAACATGTTGACGTATGATTTCTGCGCCTGTGACGATGTTAGTCTTGTCCACTCCGTATGTGATGTGTTGAATAAAATCTATGTACAGTCACCACCGACTTCTGTACTGCCAGTACTTGCCCAGTTCACCCAGTTCAATACTACTTGTTGAAGTTCGTTTGAAGAATATTGTTGACATTCGTTCATTTTAACCATTCGCGTTTTGAGCTACCTCTTCACCAGTGTAGACTGAACTCAACGATAAAACGGAGTCAACAGGGAGGCAAATCCCGTGACACTCACTTTTTCAGACGGGCTCGGGACTGGCCTTGGCGGAGTTCCGAGTATAGATATTAGGTAAAATTTGTCCCATAGCGGATACTGTCTTAGGGGAGTGTAGTGTTAGAGCTTCCATTTATGCTAGACCTTAGTTTTATGACGTGCGGGTAGGGAGGGGGAAGTCCCCAATTCCCTTCCACGATGCCATCATCTTCCTTAACTCAAGAGGAGATTCAGATATTTATTTTTACATCTAGGTAGATTGGAGCGTGATGTTATCTAGTTTCGTACTCTGTCCTTTTGCTTGGAGAAGCAAGCGCTCTAACCACTCTGCAGACTGCAGCTTAAGCCTTCAACAAATTCACTTCAGGCCTTCCTGCCCTATGCCATCCGTTCAAGGTCTTTCCATGTCTTAAAAGAAAATAATTTCATGTCTGTCCATAGTTCCCTTCTCCGTGTATTTTTATGTTCTTCTCTATTTTCCCTTACTCTGGAGATTCCAGAAAAAGGGGCTACTTTGTATTGCTATCAACTGGTTGTCTCGATATTTGTCATGTCAAACGTTAGCTTCTTCTCCTCACATCTTGTTCCATTAGTATTTTTCTGGTTCTTCTTATCAGTTCCACACTGCTGATTTTCTCAGATCATTTCAATCCTTATTAAATTATCATAACTTCTATCTGGCTCCCATTGAAGCAATGATACACCACTACAGACAGCCCTCTTGTGAAAGCCAATGGCAAAGCGCATGCTTTTGCCGCGCTGGTTTCTGTATCAATTCTGTAGAAACAATAAGCTGAGCTTATCGTTCTTTAGACGTAAATACCAAGTTGAAGACTCCTCGGTATTATCTACACTGTAGATCTAGGTTTTTCCTGTGGCTTTTCTGCCATCCCGAAACGTATTTAAAGAGTTGAAGTTATCAGCTCCAGTTTCTCCAGCTTGGCTTGCATTTAAAGGATCTTACCATCTGGTCCTAAGCTAGTAGTAAGAAGTGCGTGGCATACTTGTAAATTCCCCGCCATCCAAGGGGGCTCTCCAACTGTTCAGAGCTAAAATACTGTACGTTGGTTCTGGGCTCTCCCAAGGAATTGTCACGTCCTGCACAGAGCCACTTCTCAGCTTCCCCTGCATATCATTGACCCCATAGTGAGATCCTTCTGCAAGCAGTCAACCAAGTCAAAGAATCACATCTGGGGCTCAAGTGACTTCTCCAAGCTTAGTGTGCACTGCTGGGTTCTCAACAAGTTTCACCACAGGGAGAATCCCTGGAAGTGTGTGGATGATTTCAAGAGTCAATGAGGATGTAATTAGCCTCACAGACATAGGTTCACTTCCACGTAGGTATACTGTAGCAGCAATAAATAAGAAGAAGACGCTGGCAATTGATAAGACACACATTGAGGAAACCTGCTGATAGCATTACAAGGCAGTCCTTGTTCTGTAATCCCCAGGGCAAAAGATATAGAGGTAGACACACACAAAAACATATGGAGAAGAGAACTGGAGACAGAAATGAAATAAATGAGAAAGACATAGAAAGTGTTGAGCTGATGGTAAAGGACAGGACGACCTGGCATACATTAGTTGAAATCTTACGTTTCTTGAGGAGCTGAATGGTGATGAATGAATGATGATGGTTGTCTTGAGTACTAAAAGATGAATACTGATTTGCGTACAAACAGTAAGCAATATCTATAAGTCTAGCTCTGTATGCAGCATATAGAACCACGTGACATGTCCATGTGGGGAAGACAAGCAAACAGAAGAGTAAGTCCTCCAAAACATTCGACTTCACGACAGCAGCAGAACCTCATCATTACTTTCATCAGTCACGTTGACGGAAAAACTGTGTGGCGATGAAAGAAGCTTGAGACATACTGCTAACTTTATTAGAGAAATAGATAGGGTTATATGGTGATCATCATTATAATGATGGTATATTTCTTCGTTTACTATAACATGCTATGAAATTTAAGTGCCAAACCATGACAGTATATGTGCAGGTAGTGAACAGTTTACTGTTCAGTACAACGTGCATGTTAGGATAGATATTACTCGTAAGGCGCTTCATTTTTACTACTTTTAAAAATGTCGTCTGTAAAATCACGCATCATCTACAGCATCAACGAGCGAGACTTAAATAAGCTCTATGATTGGCACATACTTCGCTTGCTGGCAGAGCGGTAAAGCGGTTGCAGCTCTGATCCGCTAACTGTCGGGTTTCTGCGACTACCGGAGTTTGAACGACCCGCGCGGCCATACGTTATGTCTTCCGTCTGTTCCTGGTGAGTACGTGTTGTTTGTGATGTCTATTTATTTTGATTGATTATTCTTCCAGCCGTTCAGGATTTCAAGTATGAGTGTCGTTCAAGATAATTCTAACAAATGTGTTTTATATTTGTTTACCCCATTATTGTGGTCAAACAACAAAAATAGAAAAAATGTAATGTCAATTGTGAAACACCTCGGCCGAGTAGGACACGCATATTGAGTATTTTATTTGTCAAATATTTATCAGACTTATTATAATATTCAGGACAACTGCAGGGTTGCATTGTGTGGTGTAAAACTTACTTCTATTAATAAAAATATTAACGTTTTATTTACATTTGTAGGAAAAGACTTAATTGGACCTATTTTGAGATTATTTGACCAACATGCCTGGCCAACTGTTTCTTTGTGTTGTCATGACAACGTTCTCTTTCCACAATGTTGGAGGTTATTTGACGTCAGGTGAGTTGATGTCAGATATGTCAGCTTAAGCGGGCATGGTATATTGGAAATAGTGAGAGCGCGAAAGATTGGAAGAATGATAGACGAAATGGTAGGCCGACGAAATATATTGAATGTGTGCTAAAAATCGATTCACATGGCGTGCGGAGTGTGATAAGGAAATTGCATTAGATCATTTTAATACTCTATGGAGCATTGGCAGTTTTAGGTTGTGGGAGGCCCAAGGCAAACGTGAACGTGTGAGGCCCTTTTTAAATAAATTCCTGTTGTATCGATACGCGTGTAATTTTTTTTATCGTGAGAGTCCCCTGAAAACGCGAGGTTCTTGACACAGTCCTAAGCTGCAACTGCCAGGATGCAGAATCTATATTCCGCGATGCATGTACTTATAGCAATTTTAAAGCAGACAGGCCGAGATAGAACAACGGAAGAAGAAATAGAAGAGAAACAACGGTTTATTTATCAGCAAGCCCTTACCCAATACATTTTCTACTTATTCAGAGACACTCTTCATCGAACCAGGATGTAGACAGGCATTTGATTAAAACTGGATAGCTGGTAGCGTTCATCTCACTTGTCTACAAACATCAGTCAATATCTCATGTGTCTCCGGCCCTGATCATGGCTGGTCTTAAGTACACATTACATGAGAGAGAGAGAGAGAGAGAGAGAGAGAGAGAGAGAATGTCGGCTGAGATAACAAGCGGGTAGAGTGTGACACATGGCCAGGGTATTTCAGTTTGAGAATGAAGAGAATAGTTAACATAAGGCCTATCCTTGGATATCTCAAGAGACAAAAAAAAAAAGATTAAGAGTACTCAGAGGCGTCCCTAACGTATTTGGCACCGTATTTGGCACCTGGGGCGGATACTACCTTTGGCACCCCCTTCCTGATAAATAAATACACTTGCAAGCACTTTTTAAGTTTCATGACAACAGTGTCCGACGGCACCCCCTTCCTGGCTGTCACCCGAGGCGGACCGCCCCCCTTGCACCCCCGTTAGTACGCCACTGAGAGTAATACTGACTCAGGAATGTTCTAAGAGGCAACTAATAGGAAGTTGTGCAACATGATCCTGTAAAATACAATTTTTTTAAATTTTAAAGACAAGGTATCCCCGTTCAACCCTTAATGGGTTATAATTAGGATATAAAATGTAGTAAATTCAAGATGGTAAAATCTGATTTCTAATATCTAAATATAGTTTCTTCTCCCCCCTCCCACTCACTCTAAATATAGGAAATCATAACTGTAAAATTGTGTGAATGTATGTGTGTGTACCCTCCTCTTTCCCAAAAAAAACAAACACACAATAAAAATTAAAAAAAAAACAAAGTTTAAAGTAATTCAGAAACCACTACCGCTAGAGCATAAGACATCCTTTGTCGCAGGCCTTCTACTACAAGGGGGCCTGCTGTAGTGGTTCAGCCTATGTTCCTATAGAAGAACAGACACACAAGAGGTTATGATATGAAGGACAGCCAAGTTAGGATCAGAAGAAGGATTCAATAATTAGGTTAGGATAGGAGTTCATCACTTCCCTTTGTGGCCCCCCCCCACCCATGGAGCTATCAATGCCGATGGTCCACTTACACCAAAGCATTTATATAGTGCTCTGTCAGCAGCGATTTCTGTAGCAGTCTGTTTTACATGATGAGGTTGCCATCCTCATTTACAACCTCATATTAGTTACTTCTTACAGCATGCATGAGGGAGCAGGGAGGTGTGATTCTTTCTTTTACTTCTCAGAGACCCCCCTTTCAGAAACTACTTGGGGCAAAAACACTATTGACCACCTACTAAGTTAATATACTTTATCTGACATTGTTAATATTCAGTTTGCTTTGAGAGCTATTTGTCTGCTTTGTTCATTTGGGGTTTCTCGTGTCACTTTTGCTGGAGCTGTCTGCCTGTCTGTATTGCTTGGTAAGTTCTTATTGCTAGAGCTGTGTGCCCATCTGTATTGCTTGGTAAGTTCTCACTGCTAGTGCTCTGCATGTCTGTATTGCTTGGTAAGTTCACACTGCTGCAGCACTCTGCCTGACTGTATTGCTTGGTAAGTTCTCACTGTTAGAACTGTCTGCATGTCTGTATTGCTCTGTAAGTTCTCACTGTTGGAGCTGTTTGCATGTCTGTATTGCTTGGTAAGTTCTCACTGTTAGAACTGTCTGCCTGTCTGTATTGCTTGGTAAGTTCTCACTGCTGGAGCTGTCTGCCTGTCTGTATTGCTTGGTAAGTTCTCACTGCTGGAGCTGTCTGCCGGTCTGTATTGCTTGGTAAGTTCTCACTGCTGGAGCTGTCTGCCTGTCTGTATTGCTTGGTAAGTTCTCACTGCTGGAGCTGTCTGCCTGTCTGTATTGCTTGGTAAGTTCTCACTGCTAGAGTTGTCTGCCTGTCTGTATTGCTTGGTAAGTTCTCACTGCTGGAGCTGTCTGCCTGTCTGTATTGCTTGGTAAGTTCTCACTGCTGGAGCTGTCTGCCGGTCTGTATTGCTTGGTAAGTTCTCACTGCTGGAGCTGTCTGCCGGTCTGCATTGCTTGGTAAGTTCTCATTGCTGGAGCTGTCTGTATTGCTCGGTAAGTTCTTACTGCTGGAGCTGTCTGCCTGTCTACATTGCTTGGTAAGTTCTCACTGTTGAAGCTGTCTGTATTGCTTGGTAAGTTCTCACTGCTGGAGCTGTCTGCCTGTCTGTATTGCTTGGTGAGTTCTCACTGTTGAAGCTGTCTGTATTGCTCTGTAAGTTCTTACTGCTAGAGCTGTCTGCCTGTCTGTATTGCTTGGTAAGTTCTCACTGCTGGAGCTGTTGTATATCTGTATTGCTTGGTAAGTTCTCATTGCTGGAGCTGTCTGTATTGCTCGGTAAGTTCTTACTGCTGGAGCTGTCTGCCTGTCTACATTGCTTGGTAAGTTCTCACTGTTGAAGCTGTCTGTATTGCTTGGTAAGTTCTCACTGCTGGAGCTGTCTGCCTGTCTGTATTGCTTGGTAAGTTCTCACTGTTGAAGCTGTCTGTATTGCTCTGTAAGTTCTTACTGCTGGAGCTGTCTGCCTGTCTGTAATGCTCAGTAAGTTCTTACTGCTGGAGCTGTCTGCATGTCTGTATTGCTTGGTAAGTTCTCACTGTTGAAGCTGTCTGTATTGCTTGGTAAGTTCTCACTGCTGGAGCTGCCTGCATGTTTGTATTGCTTGGTATGTTCTCATTGCTGTAGCTGTGTGCCCATCTGTATTGCTTGGTATGTTCTCACTGCTGGAGCTGTCTGCACTCTCATTCTGCTAGGACTGTATCTCTGGGTCTTCTAAGACTGTATCTCTGGTTGTGCTATGTCTGTATTTGTGGTTCTGCTAGGACTATCTGTGGTCCTGCTAGGACTGTATCTCTGGGTCTGCTAGGACCATATCTGTGGTTCTGCTAGATCTGTATCTGTGGTTCTGCTAGAACTATCTGTGGTCCTGCTAGGACTATCTGTGGTCCTGCTAGGACTATCTGTGGTCCTGATAGGACTATATATGATTTTGCTAGAAACTATATGTGGTCCTGCTGGGACTGTATCTCTGGTTCTGCTAGGTCTCTCTGTCTCTGCAAGGACTGTATGTATGTTCTCACTGCTGGAGCTGTCTGCACTCTCATTCTGCTAGGACAGTATTTCTGGGACTGCATCTCTGGTTCTGCTGTGTCTGTATCTGTGGTCCTGCTAGGACTATCTGTGGTCCTGCTAGGACTGTATCTCTGGGTCTGCTAGGACCATATCTGTGGTTCTGCTAGATCTGTATCTGTGGTTCTGCTAGAACTATCTGTGGTCCTGCTAGGACTATCTGTGGTCCTGCTAGGACTATCTGTGGTCCTGACAGGACTATATATGGTTCTGCTAGAAACTATATGTGGTCCTGCTGGGACTGTATCTCTGGTTCTGCTAGGTCTCTCTCTGTCTCTGCAAGGACTGTATGTATGTTCTCACTGCTGGAGCTGTCTGCACTCTCATTCTGCTAGGACTGTATCTCTGGGTCTTCTGGGACTGTATCTCTGGTTCTGCTATGTCTGTATCTGTGGTCCTGCTAGGACTATCTGTGGTCCTGCTAGGACTGTATCTCTGGGTCTGCTAGGACCATATCTGTGGTTCTGCTAGATCTGTATCTGTGGTTCTGCTAGAACTATCTGTGGTCCTGCTAGGACTATCTGTGGTCCTGCTAGGACTATATATGGTTCTGCTAGAAACTATATATGGTCATGCTGGGACTATATCTCTGGTTCTGCTAGGTCTCTCTGTCTCTGCAAGGACTGTATCTCTGGTTCTGCTAGGTCTCTCTGTCTCTGAGACGACTGTTTATCTGGTTCTGCTAGGTCTCTGTCTCTGCAAGGACTGTATCTCTGGTTCTGCTAGGTCTCTCTGTCTCTGCAAGGACTGTATATCTGGTTCTGCTAGGTCTCTCTGTCTCTGAGAGGACTGTATATCTGGTTCTGCTAGGTCTCTCTGTCTCTGAGAGGACTGTATATCTGGTTCTGCTAGGTCTCTCTGTCTCTGAGAGGACTGTATATCTGGTTCTGCTAGGTCTCTCTGTCTCTGAGAGGACTGTATATCTGGTTCTGCTAGGTCTCTCTGTCTCTGAGAGGACTGTATATCTGGTTCTGCTAGGTCTCTCTGTCTCTGAGAGGACTGTATATCTGGTTCTGCTAGGTCTCTCTGTCTCTGAGAGGACTGTATATCTGGTTCTGCTAGGTCTCTCTGTCTCTGAGAGGACTGTATATCTGGTTCTGCTATGTCTCTCTGTCTCTGCAAGGACTGTATCTCTGGTTTTGCCCCGTGTAGTTCTCGGGGTGGTCTCTTATGAGACAAACAAAGAATATAACTACTGCTCCCTCTGGCATGTCGCACAAGGCAACTAATATGAGGTTGTGCATGAGGCCTACATTCTCATCATGTAGTACAAATTGCTGCAGAACCACAGCTGCAAGAGCATGCAAATGCTTTATGCAAGCTTCCAGCAATGGGGTCAGCTGCCGTGGTGGCTCTATGTGCCATTGAGAGCAAAAAGGAAAACAATGATGATGATATCTCTGGTCCTGCTAGGACTGTATCTGTGGTTCTGCTAGGACTGTATCTGTGGTTCTGCTAGGACTGTATCTGTGGTTCTGCTAGGACTGTATCTGTGGTTCTGCTAGGACTGTATCTGTGGTTCTGCTAGGACTGTATCTCTGGTCCTGCTAGGACTGTATCTGTGGTTTCTGCTAGGACTGTATAAGTGGTTCTGCTAGGACTGTATCTGTGGTTCTGCTCGGACTATCTGTGGTTCTTCTAGGACTGAATGTGTGGTTCTGATAGGACTGTATCTAGTTCTGCTAGGACTGTATCTGTGATTCTGCTAGGACTGTATAAGTGGTTCTGCTAGGACTGTATCTGTGGTTCTGCTAGGACTATCTGTTGTTCTGCTAGGACTGTATGTGTGGTTCTGCTAGGACTGTATGTGTGGTTCTGCTAGGAGTGTATCTGTGGTTATGCTAGGGATGTATCTATTGTTCCACTAGGGCTGTATGTGTGGTTCTGCTAGGGCTGTATATATAGTTCTGCTAGGACTGTATATGTAGTTCTGCTAGAGCTGTATCTGTGGTTCTTCTAGGGCTGTATCTGTGGTTATGCTTGGGCAGTATCTATTGTTCTGCTAGGGCTGTATAAGTGGTTCTGCTAGGACTGTATATGTGATTCTGCTAGGGCTGTATCTGTGGTTATGCTAAGGCTGTATCTATTGTTCTGCTAGCGCTGTATGTGTGGTTCTGCTAGGACTGTATCTGTGGTTCTACTAGAACTGTATAAGTGGTTCTGCTAGGACTGTATCTGTGGTTGTGCAAGGACTATATTTGGTTCTGGTAGGACTGTATGTGTGGTTCTGCTAGGACTGTATCTGTGGTTCTGCTAGGAGTGTATCTGTGGTCATGCTAGGGATGTATCTATTGTTCTGCTAGGGCTGTATGTGTGGTTCTGCTAGGGCTGTATATGTGGTTCTGCTAGGACTGTATATGTAGTTCTGCTAGGGCTGTATCTGTGGTTCTTCTAGGGCTGTATCTGTGGTTATGCTAGGGCTGTATCTATTGTTCTGCAAGGGCTGTATGTGTGGTTCTGCTAGGGCTGTATGTGTGGTTCTGCTAGGACTATATATGTGATTCTGCTAAGGCTGTATCTGTGGTTATGCTAGTGCTGTATCTATTGTTCTGCTAGGGCTGTATGTGTGGTTCTGCTAGGACTGTATATGTGATTCTGCTAGGACTGTATCTGTGGTTATGCTAGGGCTGTATTTATTGTTCTGCTAGGACTGTATGTGTGGTTCTGCTAGTGCTGTATATGTGGTTCTGCTAGAACTGTTTGTGTGATTCTGCTAGGGCTGTATCTGTGGCTCTGCTAGGGCTGTATCTGTGGTCCTGCTAGCACTGTATATGTGGTTGAGCTAGGACTGTATCTGTGGTTCTGCTAGGCTTGTCTGTTTCTAGTTTACTAGGACTGCCTGTCTCTGGCTCTGTAAAGACTGTATCTCTGCTTCTGTTAGGACTCTGTATTCGTAATGTGACTACCCCATGTAGCTCCCTCGGGCTTGGTAAAAGGCTACTAAAATAAGGTTGTGCACATGGTTGGCAACCCCATCATACAAAACAAATTGCTATAGAACCAATCACTGCAAGAGCACATGAATGCTTGAGTGGAGCCCCCTTGCAAGGGGGCCTGTTGTAGTGATAGCTGCATGTGGAGCAAAAAGGAAAATGATGATGAAATATTACTATTCATCATCATCCTTCAGCTCCCCAAGGAGCATAGGTCTTCAACAAACTTATACCAAGTCTTCCTGTACCGTGCCATCAGCTCAAGGACTTTCCTTGCCTTCTTCATACCCTGTCTCCAGTTCTCTTCTCCATGTGTTCTTTGGTCTCCCTCTACTTCTTTTAACATGGGGATTCTAGAACAAGGTGATGCTAGGTTGAGTGGGACGTGCTTTGCCAATACGAGGCAAAATTTTTTTTTTTTTTTTTAAATGTGTGTCCTATCCATCTCCAGTGTCTTCTTCTTATCTCTTGTTTTATTGGCGCTTGTCTGGTTCTTGTCATCAGTTGCACATTAGTGATCTTGTTCTTCATGTTTCAGAGCCACACCACTCTCGTCATACCACTTCAATGTTTCTGTTCTGTGCACCACCCACTTTTGAACATCTTTAGTTGTAGTTTTTGTTGTTCTCCATGTTTCACAGCCATACAATAGGACTGACTCGACATTTGAATTTAAGATTCAGATTTTTGTGTTGCACGTATTTCCTTTTATGTCCAACAAAGCTGTTCTAGCTTTTTGTATTCCTTTTTTATATTTTTGTCATTACTGTTGCACACTGCATAATCAACATCATCTTCAACAATATAACAACCACCCGTCCACTCCCCCCTTCTCTTCCCATTGCCCCCCCCCCCTCCAAAAAAAAGACCTCTGATGGTCAATACTAGCGCTAACTCACGTTTTCTCTTCCAGGTTCTGCCTGCGATGGTGTCCCAGAAACACTGACAGTAGACTACTCAGCCAAGAAAGTTTATTCACCAGGCTATCCTGGTCACTATGACAAGTACTGTTACTTGTATTTTATGTTACATTATGCTACTTGTTTAATTTCAATTAGATATTTTTTTTATTTACTTCAGTTTTGGGATGGTCAAGTGACACGGAGTGTTGCAGTGTTTGTTCTCATAGAAGATGTATTCTTGAGCAATAGCAGTGCAGTATGTGAAGTTCTTTGGTTTGGGGGGGGGGTCTCTGAGGAGACATAAAAAAAATTTAACTGCTGCTCCTTCAGGCATGTTGCTTCTGGTGAGGTTAGGCATGGGACTGGCAACCTCAATTTGTAAAACAAAATCCTACAGAAACTACTGTTGCAGGAGTAGATGAATGGTTTTATGCAGGCTTTCTGCAAGGGTACCAAGTGCAGTGGTCACTATGTTCCATAATGGTCAAGAAGTCAAAAGAAAATAGAAGAAGATGCATATCTTTGAATCATTTTCTCTTTTCATCAACATCAAGCTTTCAACATCAAGTTTTATTCACATGATGAGGTTGCCAGGCTCATGCACAACAACGTCATATTGGTTGCCTTGTACAATATACAGTAGTCTTATAGTACAATAGTACAATATACAGTAGTCTTATAGTACAGTAGTACAATATACAGTAGTCTTATAGTACAGTAGTACAATACACAGTAGTCTTATAGTACAGTAGTACAATATACAGTAGTCTTATAGTACAGTAGTACAATATACAGTAGTCTTATAGTACAGTAGTACAATATACAGTAGTCTTATAGTACAGTAGTACAATATACAGTAGTCTTATAGTACAGTAGTACAATATACAGTAGTCTTATAGTACAGTAGTACAATATACAGTAGTCTTATAGTACAGTAGTACAATATACAGTAGTCTTATAGTACAGTAGTACAATATACAGTAGTCTTATAGTACAGTAGTACAATATACAGTAGTCTTATAGTACAGTAGTACAATATACAGTAGTCTTATAGTACAGTAGTACAATATACAGTAGTCTTATAGTACAGTAGTACAATATACAGTAGTCTTATAGTACAATATACAGTAGTCTTATAGTACAGTAGTACAATATACAGTAGTCTTATAGTACAGTAGTACAATATACAGTAGTCTTATAGTACAGTAGTACAATATACAGTAGTCTTATAGTACAGTAGTACAATATACAGTAGTCTTATAGTACAGTAGTACAATATACAGTAGTCTTATTGGTATCTTTGTCTCATTGCATGTTTACAGGAGCTACTTGTGGCAGTCGATAATTAGTCTGCAGGAAAGCACAAAGTAGAGATTTTGTAAAATAACACACAAATATCCATACAGTGTTGCCTTCTTTTCTTTGATCCTTAGCCGCTGACTGTCAAAGCAGTCTGTGGCCATCATGCTTGGTGGCATCTTGTAGGGCAGCAACAAACTGCTTCCACTTTGCTCGATTGGCGGCCATCCTTCGTGCAGTGCCCCAGCTCTGGTTTACTCTTTGCATCTCGGCTTCTACAGTTCTCCGCCAGGTTGTTTTTTGTCGGCCTGGCTTTCGCTTTCCTTCAGGGGTCCACAGCATAGCTGTTCTTGTGATGGTACAGGGGTCTCTTCTGAGGACTTGGCCAACCCAACTCCAGTGTCTGCCAGCTATGATGGTGTGTGTGCATGTCCTCTTGGTTAGTCCGAGTAAGCAGTTCTTGGTTGGTGATGGTATTCGGCCAAAAGATTTGGAGAATTGTCCACAGGAAGATTGTGTGGAAAAAAGGATAATTTCACCATTTCCTTCTCTGTTACTCTTCGGCTTTCTGCACCATAGAGAAGCATAGAAAGTAAACAGCTCTCATAATCTTAATTTGGTGTTTGTGATGTACTTAGAGGACTTCCAGATGTTGTTTAGACTAGCAAAGGCTGTTCTCGCTTTATTGATACAGTGTTACTTGGGTGTCTCCAAATTCATCATTATCATGTGCCTTGTCTAGTGGCACTGACAACAATTTCCTTCTGCAGATGTCTGCCTTTGGACATTACTTGTCATTTTCTTATCCATCTTGTTATGCCATCCAAGACCTTCCCTCTCTGTCTAGCTTTGCCTCTTATGCCTTTAAAGTTTCTGTTGTCACTAGTTTTCTCACATGTTTCTAAGTGTATCAACATCATTAACCGTCAACTTCACAAAGAGCATAAGCCATAAAAAAACTTATGCCAAATCCTCCAATCACGTGCCATCAGCTCAAGGTCGTTCCATCTTCCTCATCTCTTTCACTTCTGTCTCCAGTTCTCTTCTCTGCACGTTTTTTTGTCCCACTCTATCTCTTACCCTAGGGATTCCAGAACAAAGACTGTGTTGTAATACTATCATTAAGTTATCTCGGCGTCTGTGGCCTAATGGATATGAATGCAGTTTCATAATCCAGATATACCAGGTTCGAAACTTGCTGCAGGCGGTTTGGTAGCGGATCGCTTTGTGTGGATTTTTAACAATGGTATATGCGCTGTACCGTTCAGAAAGCAATGGCAAACTACTGAATGAAAAAAAATGCCTAGAAAAATCACAAACAGCCAATAAAAGCTGGGGTTCATTGCCACGTCCTGTAAAGGATAAGCAACTAACTTGTTTAAAAATGTGTGTCCTATCTGTCACCAGCGTCTCCTTCTCATCTCTTGTTCTACTGGAACCTTTCTGGTTCTTGTCATCAGATCCACACTAGTGATCTAGTTTTACCATTTCAATCCTTCTATTCTTAGCAGGCACCCATTTACGAACGTCTGTAATGTCTTAGTTGTTGTTTATGGTGTTCTCAATGAATCGGGGCCATGTAATAGGACTGTGAAGGATAGGATAAGAGTGGTAGAGGCAGACCAAACAACACCTAGAGAAGAGAACTGGAGACAGACGTGAAAAAGGTGAGGAAGACATGGAAAGAACTAGTACTGATGGCATCAGACAAGAGGACTTAGCATAATTTTGTTGATGGCATATGCTCCTTGTGGAGGTGAAGAAGCTACAATGATGAGATATAAAAGTGAATGAAGAAGTTGTGATCTCAGATGTAACTCAAAGAAGACACTTAACAAATGCCCAATGACTCTCACTGTACATGAGATATGAGGAATGCCTAAAAGCCGCTTTAAACTTCAATGGTAGGAAACTATATTTTTTTAATTAAAAATTTTTTTTTAAAAATAAAATTTTGGAGAGTCGCGTCCCGTTTAACCTAGTCGGTTATATTAGGGCACATCTCCAAATATAAAAGACCTTTAGGTCTGATTTTTATTATTAATCTTTACTGAAAGCGTTACAACAATAGGCAGTTTGATCATCAGAAGCAGCCCTCCCCATCAGGCAAGTTGTTTTAGCCTTTTATCATCATTACACGTGGGGGGTGGGGGGTGGGGGGTGCGCAGGCCCACTTGAGTAATGACTCCCAGGTGGTAGTCTCCAGGTTTTTTTGGTTTTCTTTTAACCTGCGATGGGGATTGAGTGCACTCCACCTTGGTTGCAACTTCTACATTCAGTCCTGGTTTTCCATTCTGTCAGCTTGAGGCTATTGTGAAAGTAAATTTAGTTCACTGTTAAGTCACTGTCTCGAACGTCAAAGCCTGTTGTGGTTTTTCCACAGCCAGCATGATGCTTTGTCCATAGTTTCACCAAGCCTTTTGAGAATTTTTATTCTTGTGCCCTTTAGTGCTTTGTATCTCATGAGAATAAAGGCATTAACCTACCCCCCTGATAATTAAAAAATATTGCAGTACTCATTTATCAGTATACTCAGAGATGCTTAAGAAAAACATTTGAAATAATCATTTCTCAGTTTTGATTTTAAAAAACATTGAAATACTCATTTATCAGTAATCTTAGTGACGATAAAAAATACTATTGACATAATCAGGTATCAGCAATCTCAGTTTTGATTTCAGCAGAAGAAGAAGTTTTGATTTTTTTTTTTAAATATTGAAATACTCACGGATCAGTAATCTCAGTTTTCATTTAAAAAAAGGTGAAGTCCTCAATTATCAGTATTCTCAGTGATGATTTAAAAAATATTGAAAACTCAGTAATCTCAGATATGATGTTTAAAAATACTGAAATACTCATTATTCAGTAATCTCAGCTGCGAGTGGGTCTTTGAAGCCTCTCCGAACGTCAAGACAGGATTTGGTATCCAGCTGGCAACACTTGAACTTGAACTAGATCCATCGTATGCGACAAATGTCGGGGAGTGTGGTGACTACCTGGAAGTTTTTGAAGGTTAGTCTTACAGAGGTTATATCAGTGTGGTTGTAATGTAATGTCATGCTTCAGAATGGGAAGGTCCCCATAGAAACAGAAGAAAGCTTATTATCAAGATGAAACAAATCTATGCTCTTTGTAGATCCTAGCATCTCTGTAAAGACATAGAAAGAATGTGATTACTGCTTCCTCAAGAGGTGACTTATATGAGGCAGTTGTTGTTGTTGTTGATGTTGTTTAACTAGGGCTGCTGAGCTTCTCGCTCTTTTGCAGCCAATGCCAAGTTGAAGACTCCTTGATATTATCTACACTGTAGATCTAGGCTTTTCCTGTCGCTTTTCTGCCATTCCAAAACATGTTAAGTTGAAGTCATGAGCTCCAGTTTCTCCAGCTTGGCTTGCATTCAAAGGATCATCACTTAGGGGTCCTAAACTTGGAGGAAGAAGCATGCGGCACACTGTGCATTCCCCGCCATCCAAGGGGGCTGTCCAACTATGGTGAGCTAAAATACTATGCTCTGGTTCTGGGCTCTCCCAAAGAATTGTCACGTCCTACACAGAGGCACTTCTCAGCTCCCCCTGCCTGTCACTGGGTCCATAGTGAGATCCTCCCGAATGCAGTCAACCAGGTCAAAGAATTACATCTGAGGCTCTAGTAACTTCTCCAAGCTCAGTGTGCGATGCTGGGTTCTCAACAAGTTTCACCACAGGGAGAATCCCTGGAAGTGTGGATGATTTTAAGTGTCAGTGAGGTTGTAATTAGCCTCACAGACAGAGGTTCACTTTCACATATGTATATTGTAGCATTGTGCATAGCTGGTGGTCAAATAAAGATGACTCCAGATATGCCTCCATGCATATATGAGGCAGTGCAGGTAGTTGATAACTTCATCATGTAAGCCAAATTGCTGTAGAAACCATCACTGAAATTTCATTCATTTGTATGTTCTTTTTCCTTATCACAATATCAACTCCATATATCACAATATCAACTCCATATATCACAATATCAACTCCATATATCACAACATCAACTCCATATATCACAATGTCAACTCCATATATCACAATGTTAACTCCATATCAGCTCATCATTCAGTCTTTCACGTAACTTTCATGTCTTGGACACTCATTATATCTCATTCTTGATTATCTATGTATACTAACATTTTAATCAGCCATAAAATGAAAAAAGTTAACCTAAATGTTTCCCTAGTAAAGCCTGTAAATAGTCAAATTTAGAATGAGTTTTTGTATAATGGTAAAGGTGTGCCATAGCAGATACTGCCAGAGGGGAGTGGAGTATTAGAGACTTCACTATACTAGGTCCAGCATTGTAAGATGGCATGACCAGTTTCCTTCCTCGCTGCCTTTTTCTTCCCTAACTCAATAGCAGAGTCAGGTACCCATTTATGGCTGGGTAGAGTGGAGCGTGACACCACCTTGTTTCAAATCTGGCACCTTTGCTGTGAGAGGCCAGCACTACTCTGCCAGTTTGGATGCTCAAGGATACACAAGGGAACAAAAACATAAACAAGTTTTGCCAGATTAATTCTTTAACACTGCAGCAGTTAAAATAGAAAACTTTGAATCTGGTACATTTTCTAGATTCTGTTCTGATCAATCATCCAAAAGGAAGAAGGTAACTGCAAAAAATTGTCATGAAATAATTCTGCCACGTGCTGTGAAAAGGCAAGGAATATTTCTTGTTATCTTATATTGCTTTTCCTTAAAAAAAGCTACTTTTTGTATTTGTTAAATTTTGTTTCTTTAAAGGTCTTGTTCTCAAATATATCATCATGTCTGTGATTCCATAAAATTGCTCCTAGCATTGTTGCATTAAATTTGACCATTGATCTAACTCAAAGCAACCTTCTTTTTTTTTTCTTTCTTGTGTTTAAAACAAATATGTATCTCTGTCTTTTCTTTTTAACATTTTCCTTGGGCCCATGTAGTTCCTGGGGTCTCTGAGGAGACAAAGAAAGAACAGGATTACTGCACCCTCAGGTATGTCGTAAAAGGCAACTAATACAAGGTTGTGAATGATGGGGCTGCCAGCCTCATGTAAACCAAATTGTTACTGAAACCATGTTGCAAGGATTATTTCTTTGGTGTATGTTTCTTCAAGGAGGCCATCTTTGGTGTATGTTTCTTCATGGAGGCCATCTTTGGTGTATGTTTCTTCATGGAGGCCATCTTTGGTGTAAGATTCTTCAAGGAGGCCATCTTTGGTGTATGTTTCTTCATGGAGGCCATCTTTGGTGTATGTCTTCAAGAATGCCATCTTTGGTGTATGTTTCTTCAAGGAGGCCATCTTTGGTGTATGTTTCTTCAAGAAGGCCATCTTTGGTGTATGTTTCTTCATGGAGGCCATCTTTGATGTAAGTTTCTTCAAGGAGGCCACCTTTGGTGTATGTTTCTTCAAGGAGGCCATCTTTGGTGTATGTTTCTTCAATGAGGCCATCTTTGGTGTAAGATTCTTCAAGGAGGCCATCTTTGGTGTATGTTTCTTCAAGGAGGCCATCTTTGGTGTATGTTTCTTCAAGAAGGCCATCTTTGGTGTATGTTTCTTCAAGAAGGCCATCTTTGGTGTATGTTTCTTCAAGAAGGCCATCTTTGGTGTAAGTTCCTTCAGTGAGGCCATCTTTGGTGTATGTTTCTTCATGGAGGCCATCTTTGGTGTATGTTTCTTCAAGGAGGCCATCTTGGTGTATGTTTCTTCAAGGAGGCCATATTTGGTGTATGTTTCTTCAAGGAGGCCATCTTTGGTGGTGGCTGCATGCTCCATTATGAGTGAAAAAGGAGATGATGATAATGGCGATGATGAAATATTCCTTGCTAGTTATTAATTTACGGTGTTTTTCTGTTTTAATTTGAGCTGATGAGCATAAATCATCAATATGTCACACAATTATTCTGTTGCGTTAAATTTCTCCATCTATTTGTCATAGCAAGCTTGTACATCTCACTAAATTGTGGCACAAAGTATGCAAGTCATAGCACTCTATGGCACATTGTGACTAGTCACTGAAAATTTTGGGACTCATATTGGCTAATCACTGGAATTCAGGGCACGCTGTGTCAGGCTCAGTGGACACTGTCATAAGCTGTGTCAGATTGCATAAAATTGTGAGACGTTGTGGCAAGCCATGACACAGTGTATTGAGTCACTGTAAATTGTGATGTTTCAAAAGATATTGTGGATTATTAAATTGTACCTTTTGTCTAGTGGTTTCTTGCAGACTGATACAAATTTCGTATACGGCAACTAAAATGAGGTTGTTCATGGGGCAGTCAACCTCATTATTTAAAACAAAGTGCTACAGAAATGGAAGCTGCAGAGAATGTGAATGCTTGATGCAGGTTTCCTGCAAGGACACCAGCTGCAGTAGTGGCTCCATAATCCATAAGGAACGAAAAGGAAAGTGAAGGTCATGATACTTTAAAACAATGACAGCGGAAGAATTAAAGCCAACATCTTAACCTTTCAGCATCTACAGCACATTTTGAAAACTGAGGATCTTGCTTGGAACTTATTTTGTTGATTTTAAACAAAGATTTGCTAAATATTTGAAAAGGAACTTTAATTTTTACTGCCTACTTTTCAATGGATATAATTAAAGTTTTGAAAAAGAATTTACATTTTTGCCACATCCTTTTTTTAAAGGATGCAATTGTTTCCCCCCTCGCTGTCCAAAGAAAATAATCACACCACAAAAAAACATCAATGAATGTATGCAGTACTTTGACATCTTACAAACGTTCTCCACTTAATATTTAAAAAATATATCAAGTATACAGTTATCTGTTTTCATATCTGATTTAAAATATGTCCTGCAAATGATTCTTACCTTCATTCACCTGTGAGTCAGCTTGTATTAAAAATGTAAAGTGTAATGAAATCATCAGAGTTTACTGCTCTGGCAACTGTGGTGCACTCTGACAGCATTACATTGGGATTTCATATTATTTATATTTCAGGAGCTCCATCCAACTTAGGCCGAAGTTTAGGCAAATGGTGTGGTCGGACTCTGAAGATAATAAAAACCATGGCTACCTCAGTGACACTGAAGTTTTCCACAAATATGCTTTATACAGGAAAAGGTTTTGTCATTGAGTACTCCCTCATCAGAGTAGGTACGTTATACTAATTCTGTAGAGCAGTGTTTTCCAAGCTTACAATAATCGCAAACCTTGATCTTTGCATTTTTTTTCCACATAGTGGTTCCATGGTAAGAAGCATATGGTGGTTTTAAGGATAGAAATTTTGATATATTGATAAATACTTTGCTAACATACCTGAAATTGATAAAAACAGAAACAACCTTTCATTGTGGGAAAAACATCAATTTACCACCAAAAAAATGTATCTTCTTGGCTGTCAATAAGTATATGTCATAGGTGTGATTGCTTACTCGGAGCAACCAAGAGGACATGCACACCATCGTAGCTGGCATGTGCTGGAGTTGGGTTGGCCACATCCTCAGAAGTGACCCCGATGCCATCACAAGAACTGCTATGCTATGGACCCCTGAAGGAAAGTGAAAGAGGCTTACCAAAAACAACTTGGCGAAGAACTGTGGAGGCCGAAATGCAAAGAATAAACCAGAGCTGGGGCACTGCATGAAGGATGGCTGCCAACTGAGCAGCGTGAAAGCAGTTTGTTGCTGCCCTGCAAGACGCCACCAGGCATGATGGCCACTGACTGCTTTAGCAGTTTACGGCTAAGGATCAAAGAAGTAGATAGGTGTAAAAAACAATTTTTTTAATTTATGAAGAAAAAATACCCAGTTCAACCTCTGACAGGTTATAATTAGGATATACAGTGTCCATAATTAGGATATAATAAGATACATTTTGTCTATAATTAAAATATGTTTAACCTTTAGCACGCTGCATTCTTTGGCGAAAATTTTCGCCTCCAGCTGCATTCTTTTTCACAGCGTCCCGTTTCTATAGTGGGTGACCCTTAATGTCTATAGTTTTTGTGTTTCTTGGTCAATTGCTATCATGTTTGGAATTTATATAAATAAATGAATGGTGAATCTGATGATATAAAATTTGTTTGTGTACATATTAGATGTGATAGGAAGAGAGGAAAGGAAAGATGAAAAAAACGAAAAAAAAATTTTAAATAATAAAAAAATATTTTTTTTTTATTTTAAAATTTAAAAAAAAATTTAAAAAAATAACCAGCAAACGAAGGGTCCATATCCCTTGCATCTCAATGAAAGTCATTTGACCAATAGACCAATACAAATCAAATGACGATCTTTTCGTTACACCCATCATCAGTAGCAAAGCAACAAACGCTCTCGTCAGCTGTGACATTCGGCCGAAATTCTAAATCTTTCCGATATTCCTAGTCCTAACCCCTAACATTATACATACTTGAAAGGCCATTTTACTTTCGTTTCCATCTCAGCCATCAAACATATTCTGAGAACCGATATCAGCGCTTATAAAGACAAAAATCTCATCCCCACCGCATGGCGTCAGAATCCAATAAAATTAGAGCAAAAATGGCTGTGTGTTGATGCAGATTCATTTCGATTTAAAAAATTTACAAAAAATAAATGCGGATACACCCATCGCTTTTTTAAGATCGGAAACGGAAGCTAACTCTCTTGCAAATAACATTACAACTTAACATACGGGGCTGAAATCACGTGTACACAAGTCCTCATGCTAGAAACGGTGATATCCGTAAGGCGACACATGGCAGCTCCAGCGTGCAGAGCATAGGTTATCTTCGGCGACATGTGTCGCCCGCAGCGTGCTAAAGGTTAATTGCGAGTATTTGGTTTTGGCATTATCCCTCCTATTCAATTATTGTAAATGAGGGTAAATCAACATTTACAAATTGTAGGTGTGTATGTGTTTTTTTTTCTGTTCTAAAATACAAGACTATTTCTACTTGTTATGGTGTAAATGAGTGGGATATGTTAATGTGCTTGTGCGTGCACGCGTATACATGCACACACACAATATATATTATATATTACATTCCCACCATACACCCACTAGCCATTATATATAAATTATTGTTCGTGGGAGAAGATCGGCTACCACGACAAGCATGGGAAACAAAGAGCCAGGGATCCAGACCCCAGGACGACCCAGAGTCCGCTGGGAGGACAACATTAGACAATCTTTGAAGGACAGAGGACTAGAATGGAACCAGGCCAGGAGGAAGACAGCCGATAGGATAGTCTGGTGCTCTCTCTTCCAAACCTCTACACCTCACGATAGAAGGGGATCGACTAAGTAAGTAAGTAAGTTAAGTTCTATTGACTATACTGTACAGTTCAGTGAATAGTTAATTAGTATTTTTAAGGACATTTTCCCCATAGTTGAAACAGAAATGAATGAAAGGATGTTGATAGTGATAACTCAGTCTCTTAAATTGCTAAACCAGTACATGTCTCTCTGGCAGTGCTTGCCACCAAATACATTTTTTAAGATTCGTTCATCTTTCATAAATTGGTGCTAGCATAGAATAGAAGGACTGAAATGATATGGCAAAATCCCAATGACAAAGAAAGCTCCGAGAGACAAGTAGCTCTTTTCACAGATACACTGTCAGTAATTGCAACACTGAAGAGTCAGAATAATACTGACCTGGATGACCTAAGAGTAACACTTCACAAAATTTGACCTAGATGATCTAAGAGTAACACTTCACAAACTATGTCAGCTATTCAAAAGAGTTGTGATACAGTAAAGAGGCTGGCAGATTGGCAAAGGAAGGTGGAAAGCTACCGCAGCTTGATACAAGTATAACTTATGAAGATGCCAAGAGTTATATCAAGAGCAGATACAAAAGCAAGTGGGAAACAGAGCATCCAAGCCACAAAAACGTTTATGCATATTACCAGCTTAGCAGAAAAGAACAGGTGGTAATCTTCAGACTCCACATGGGCCATAACAGAGTGAGATACCATCTATTCAACAAGCTAAAGATAGGAACTACTGATGAGTGTAAATGTGGCACCAATAAAAATGACTGCTGAACATCTGCTTCAAAGACACCCAACATATGAGGAACAGAGAAAGCACATATGGCCGTCACCAGTACCATTTGTGGAAAAACTATACAGATACAAAAAGCCCCAAGCTGACTACTGCTTTCTTTGAAAACATTCAAGTAGACGTCTGAGAGTGTTCGAAGAAGAAGAAGTATGATAAAATCATTAATGTAGAACTCATGACAAAAACCAGACAATGTGAATGGAACAAGATGAGAAGAAGATGCTAGTGATGGACAGGACACACACTGAGGAAACATGTTGATAGCATTACAAGGCAGTCCTTGTTCTGGAATCCCCAGAGAAAGATATGTAGAGAGAGGACATAAAACATGTGGAGAAGAGAACTAGAGACAGACATGAAAGAAAGGAATTCAGACATTTGAAAACCTTGAGCTGATGGCACGGGACAGGAAGACTTGGCATATATTTGTTGAAGGGTTATACTGCTGGAGGAGCTGAAGGATGATGATGATGATAGTTGATCTTCTAACAACAATTTCTTCACGGTTGATAGAATTTGAAATACAGTTATGTTAAAAAACAGTGAATGTTAACATCCATGTTAAACAAATTATTGTTAACAGCTATGTTAAACAAGTGATTGTTAACAGCCATGTTAAACAAGGGAATGTTAACAGCTATGTTAAACAAGTGATTGTTAACAGCCATGTTAAACAAGTGAACGTTAACAGCCATGTTAAACAAGTTATTGTTAACAGCCATGTTAAATAAGTGAATATTAACAGCAGTGTAGCAGAATGCATGCTATTTTGTCTGCAGCATCTTCTGAGTGTGTTCCTGGGAGAGTAACTCCAGTTCATGTTGGTCGTGCTCCTCTGTATGAATCTTTTGATGTCAAGAACTCACAAAGCAGGTAATCTATGAAAATGAGCAAGTTTTGTATGTGTTGTTATATTCTGTATTTCCGCCATGCAAGAAGCCCTGGGTTATAAAATACACCCATAATTTAATTTTTTTTTTTTTTAAATAAATAATGCATTTGAGGAACTTATTTATTACATTACTTTCATCCTTTTTAACAAAAGCATTATTTTGCACATATCACTAAACTGAATTCTTTTTAAATAAAAGTACTTTATATTACACATGAAAGTGGTTTATAATATCATAACATTACTGTTATTTGGTTTTTTAAAAAGAAAAAAAAACAAACTCTAAAATCATTGATAAGACTCAAGATAACAACATGCTTGTTTATGATAGCCATGATTGTCACCTTATAAAATGCAAAGTGATTTTTAAAAATAGATTTCCTGGAAAAAAAATGTATGTCTTATATGTGAGAAATATTAGAGACAAGTCAAAGATAATGAGAATAAATGTGGCATGTGATAGCCAGATTGAACTTTGAGAAACAATCCTGCAAGATGCTAACTCACATGTTGCCAGCAGCATAGGCAGAGTTGGAGGAACAGACAGTGATACAAAAATAAGAATGCAACAAAGGCAAGAGGAGTTTTCACTTGATTTGAAACCAAAATATATGGAAACCAAAATATATGGAAACCAAACTTTATGGAAACCAAAATATATGGAAACCAAAATATATGGAAACTAAAATATATGGAAACTAAAATATATGGAAACCAAATTATATGGAAACCAAAATATATGGAAACTAAAATATATGGAAACAAAAATATATGGAAACTAAAATATATGGAAACTAAAATATATGGAAACCAAAATATATGGAAACTAAAATATATAGAAACCAAAATTTATGGAAACCAAAGATATGGAAACCAAAATATATGGAAACTAAAATATATGGAAACTAAAATATATGGAAACCAAAATATATGGAAACCAAAATATATGGAAACTAAAATATATGGAAACTAAAATATATGGAAACTAAAATATATGGAAACTAAAATAACGCAGGTCATTTATTTTGTTATTTTGTAAACTCTGTATTGAACATTGAGCCTCTAACTGCAGCTCACCCTCTTGCAAGAGGCCTGCACCCTAAATTTCATGTGCTCTTACAGTAGTGGTTTTTATAGCAGTTTATTTTACATGATGAGGTTGCTGGCCCAAACACCACCTCATATTAGTTGCCTTTTATGACATGCATGCGAAGCAGTAGTCATATTCCTTGTTTGTCTCTTCAGAGATCTCCGCAGACGTATGTGGAGCTCAGTGAGTCAATGAGGTCCATAACAAATGTTTTTTCAGCAGCATTTTGACCATTTCTATTCTTAAAATGATTTCTGTATCAAGCTGTCCATCTTGCTACAGTTATTGGAGAAGAAAGACACACTCTGTTCTGCCAAAAAGAAATAGAGAAATAATAATAGCTCCTTCAGTCATAACTGACTATGGGAATGCGCCCCTGAGGTGACAGCCTTCAGCTGCTTATTTTCCTGGTGTTCCTTTTGACGTTTTCTCCTCTCTTCTGCTTCCCGTGAGAGCTTCTTTTCGCCCAATCTGAGGTGGCGCTGCAGAGAGCATTGCCACTTGGTGCGATCGGCAGCTTCATCTTCTGAGATTGTTGGATTTATGTCCAGTGCCCTCATGTTTCTCTTGCACACATCTTTGAACCTCAGCTGTGGTCGCCCAACTGTTCTTTTGCCATCTGCTAGTTGTCCGTAGAAGATATCTTTCGGGATGCGACTATCTTCCGTGCTGGGGACATGGTCTGCGCTGTCTAAGCAGTGTATACATGCTTTGAAGGCTAGCACGCGACAGCATCTCGCCATTTGTCAATTTGTCCTTCCACAAAATACCAAAGATGTGTTGTGGGCACCGTAGATGGAAAGTATTGAGCCTTCTTTCTTGCTTAGCAAAGATTGTCCATGTCTCGCTGCCTCATAGAAATGTGCTGGTGATGCAACCAAATAGAGAAATATGCTTGAAAATAAGATGAGAAAGAGAGTCCTTCAGCGTTGTGTAGATCCAATTCTAACATTTGGAAGTGAGTGATGGACAGTTAGTAGATAAGCAGGAACATCCCTGGATGCCATAGAGATATGATTTAGCAGAAGGTTGTTAAGAACATCATGGGTGACTAAAAGGAGGAATAAGGGTGTCCTGAAAGAAGCCAGTAAGCAAAGGAAACTTTTTACTCACATTTGAAGGTATCCATCCACTTTCTTTGAACATGTTATGAGAAGATGACAGCAGGAATATATTGTGATTGCAGGAAAGATGAGAAGTGGAGGATGACAAAGAGAGAAGATACTGGAAAGTTTGAAATCCTGGCATGAAAAGTAGTTAACAATAGAATTGATAAACAGCACATGGGAAGGTTATGGAGAGACATGATCACCCTCACCAACTGGCATGGTACTTGAAGAAGAAGAAACATTAAATACATTGTCTTCAACCATTAACAATGTCAGCATGTGAAATATTATTAGAAAATCCATTGTACTGTAGTCACAGTGTCAACCTTCTCTTTTAACTTACTCCAATTTAGGTGTACTTGGAGCATGGAGGCCATTGATGAAAATGGAAACACAGATCACAATTCAACTTTGGTCATAGAAGCTTTCAGCGTTCCCAAAATTTTGTGTGAAAATGGGAAATTCATTATTTATGATGGTATTTAAACAAATTAATTGATGAATTTATGTGAAGAAAATGTCTTATATTTTACTGCATTTGAAGACTGATCCGTGTAAGTTCCCAATGGTCTCTGATGAGACAAAGGAAGAAAAAAAAGATTACTGCTCCCCCAGGCATGCATAACAAGGTGACAAATATGAGGTTGTGCATGAGACTGGCAACCTCATCATGTAAAACACCTCAGAAACTGTCACCAACGGAGCATGAGAATGCTTGATGCAGGTTTCCTGCCCGGGGACCAACTTCAGAGGTGACTGGATGTACAAAAGGAGCGACAGTGAATGAAGGCTCTTATTACTGATTCCATTTATTTATGATAAATATTTACTGTACTTTTACTTACTTTTTCTGACTACTTGTGCCATGAAGCATTGGGGGGGGGCTGAATTTTTAGTTCTTGATTTTTTTTTTTAAAGACAAAGTATTCTGTTCACCCCTTGGTGGGTTATAATTAGAATATATAATGTAGTAAATTCAAGATAATAAAATCTGATTTCCAATATCTAAATATAGTATCTTCTCCCCCATTCACTTAGTTCTTGAGCCAAGTGTGTATCCTTGGCTGATGTGATTACCCGTATTAGTGTAGTATTTCTGTAATATGTCTGCACATCTGTGTCTTGGTCTTTCTCACACCCTAAAAGCAGATTTTCAACTGTTGTAGGCACATAGTGGTTATATATCTGTATGTATCGAAAGTAAAGTGATTTGGTCATCTCAAGAGAATGGAGCCCTATCATTGACCACTATGTGCCTACAACAGTTGAAATTCTGCTTTTAGGGTGTGAGAAAGACCAAGACACAGATGTGCAGACTGTAGTGTCATGGTTTATATTGTTAAATTTCATATTATACTCGTTTGCTCACTGTGTCTAGGGTTAATAATAATATTGTCCACCAGGTTCATAACAGCCATCGTAAAACTCAGTAATAGTAATTCCAACGGTCCAATTCAACGATAAATATATCGACTTGGACACTCTGTTGACATTCCAACATTTAATTCAACGTAGTTTACACATCACGACAAGGCAGTTGAAGACAGGTTAATTTAATCAAAGTCCACATTCCGTTATTCCATATATGAATTATGGGATCCCATTTCATTTGTTAATCTCATACCTAAACACATTGATGTCTTTCAAGACATTATCCATTGAACACTTTCCAAATATCTACCATCTGGTAGATGACACAAGCGAACCCTTCAGGGTAAACACCAGCTCTCTTTGTTTCTATCCCAAACATGTTTACGTCATGTGCGAAGTACACATAGTGACAATTCTTTATTGTGCCGCGCTTATCAGCACCAAACTCTTGGTTATTCTCTGACATGTGGCATGCAATAGCCAACGCCACATTCCCCCCCCCCCCCCTTTCCCCGCGAACGACTGAAAACATAGTTTTCAGACAGGCAATTACCAGATGAAGCGGGACCAAATTCTTAAGATCACCGCTAATCCCACTCATGATTACATACAGACAAATTAAATGATATAGACATAGATTGCAATCAAGTTATTAGGAAAATAGTACTGCAAGTAATGCAAGTTTTAAGACAAGGATATGAACGATGGAAGAAAAAAAATGGATAAATAAATAAATATTTGCATATTGTCTTATAAATGTGATCATCACTGTTAAACACCGTGGTCTATGCTCGCATAGTGATCTATACTCCCTATAGTGACCATTGTGACAAAACACTACGCACTATCAAAATTGTTCCACGTTAAATAAGTAAGGTAGGAAATAAGTATGTATTCGAGTCATTACATAACCCTGGATAGGGTGTCCGCTAGAACATTGTCCCTTCCCGCTATCGGGAGAACGTCGAAATCGAAGCTTTGTATTTGTAAAGACCACCTGGTAAGACGTGCATTGGACGATTTAAATGTCTGTAGATACGTGAGTGAACGTTGATCGGTGTATAATGTGAAGTGAGTACCTACCAGGAACTTCTGTAACTTATGTAAAGTCCATACCACGGCCAATAATTCCCTCTCCACAATTGGATACCTCGATTCCGCATACGATAGTTTTCTGCTCAGGTAGAATATAGGGTGGTACTCGCCATCAAAGGTCTGTACCAGACATCCACCGATGCCCTTTAGAGATGCATCTGTAACAACGAGAAAATGTCGTCGTAAGTCTGGTAGTCTTAGTACAGGATTTTTTGAAAATTGTGATTTGATGTTATGTAAAGCGTGGTCACACTCTTCGTTCCATTCTATTTTGTCAGGCATACCTTTTTTGGTCAGAGCAGAAAGGACAGAAGTTAAAAGGGAAAATCGTGGTATAAACTTGTGGTAAAAGTTTATGAGTCCCAGCAAACTACGAACTTGTTTCTTTGTAGTTGGAATAGCAAAATCTAGTACCCTTTTTAGAGTAGACTCATCAGGTTGTATTATATGTCGGCCGATCTTATGACCAAGGAACGAAATCTCACTGAACCAGATTTTGATTTTGGAAGGTCGAGCTGTGAGGTTATGTATTCTGAGAGTTTGGAGCAAAGACTGTATACCAGCAACATGTTCTTCCCAAGTGTCATGAAAAATGCAAATATCTCAATATATGAAATAAGATCTGTGCGGTTACCTAAAACGCAACGCATCATGCGTACAAATGTCGCTGGAGCGTTCCGTAAACCGAAACACATGACATTGTACTGAAACAATCCCAGAGAAGTGGCAAAGGCAGTCAAAGGTCTTGATACCTCAGCCAAAGGGATCTGCCAGTAACCTTTAGACAGGTCAAACTTGCTGAAGAAAGTGGCAGATGATAAATGTGGCAACAAATCCTCCAGCAAAGGCATTGGTTCAGAATCCGATATGGTCACCGTGTTAAGGCGCCGAAAGTCAATGCAGATATGAATGGACTTATCTTTCTTTCGAACTGCCACCATAGGAAAACAGAAAGGTGAATCTGACGATGAAATAATTCCCAGTTTTAACATACCATCCACCTCACTTTCAACTTGATCTCTAACATGTAAAGGAACCGCGTATGGTCGTAATGAAATCGGAGTGTAATCTGATAATTTGATTTCATGAGTGATAATGTTGGTACGTCCAGGAAGATCAGACAGAACATCTTGAAAGGATTCCAACATAGAACGAATCTGATCCCTATGACTTGTTGGTAAATCATTACAGATTATAACATCATTCCATGTTTCTGAAGACTGGATAGGTGCTACCGGAAACGGGGATGGTACATCAGCAAAGCTAGTCTGTATCTCATCAACCAAAGCGATAGATGCATGATGGGTAGGTTGGTTTATGATAGCATCACAAATGAATTGTAACTGAGGAGGACGAGAGATGTATGGTAGGAGCATGTTAACGTGGAATGTTTTTCGTTTACCCCTTATATCGATGACGTAGTCCACGTCCGTTTTCTTCGCAACCACTTTTAAAGGACCTTGCCATGTTACTAGCAAGTGATCTACCTTGAGTGGTAGGAGAACAAAAACATCATCATTAATTGAGAAAGAAGTTAGTCGTCTATCTCGATTAATGCGAGATCTGGTTTTATATTTTGCCAACTCGGATGCTTCAGTTGCCACCTGACATGCATCAACAAGATGTTGGCGTAAGTCTGTAACGTATTGATAACTGGATTTCCCATTATTATTTACCTCAGGTTCTATCAGTAAATCGTGTAAGAGAGACATTGGACCTCTTGGGTTAGTCCCAAATACTAACTGAAAAGGGGAAAATCCTGTTTGTCGATTAGTAACCTCTCTGTACGCAAACAGTACAGCGGGAATGAAACGATCCAATTCATGAGGATATGATGTAGTCACCTTCCCCAACAATAGTTTTAATGTACCATTCCAGCGTTCCACGACCCCGTTTGAACTAGGGTGAAATCTAGCACTAAGAGAATGACGGATACGAAGTGTATTGAAAACATCGGACATCATACCTGACACAAACTGAGATCCTTGATCAGAGAGGATTTCCTCCGGAAATCCGATGCGTGAGAATAAAGACAGCAAAGCATCTGTTACTGACACTGTGGTAATATTTTTTAAAGGAATGCCTTCTGGCCATCTTGTGCAGAGGTCAATACATGTTAGTATGTATTGAAAACCTCTGGTAGACCTCACAGATAGTGATCCTATGATATCGATAGCCATCTTGAAAAAAGTGCATACAGCGATATCTGTGACCTGTAAAGGTGCTGATTGATGCGCACCCTTGCGTGCAACACTTTGACATTCAGTGCAAGATTTACAATAAGTTGAAATGTCTCTATTAACTTACTTACTTACTTACTTAGTCATTCCCCTTCTACCGTGAGGTGTAGAGGTTTGGAAGAGAGAGCGCCAGACTATCCTATCGGCTGTCTATCTCTATTAACACCAGGCCAATAAAAGTGTGTTAGTAATCTATAAGCCGTACGGGAAATTCCCATATGTCCAGCAAATGGTACATCAAGCGCATTTGACAAAACTAGTGCATGAAATGATGTAGGCACTATAACTTGTCTGAGAATGAAAGAATAATCATCAAAACATCGTATCATAATATTATCCTGAAATTGAAACCAATGTCTTTAATTTTTAGAATGTTTAATAGTTCGAGCATTAGCAAATGGGAATAAATGTACCAAAGAAGGATCTTGTTGTTGTTGAGCAATAAACATATTTTTGTCAATGTAATGACAAATTGTAATGTGTTGTGTGTGAAGAGAAGAATTTAATTCATTTGTTTCTGCAACTTTTTGTGCTCTGGTTGTAATAGCGTTAGCCAAGGAAGGATGTTCTAACTACCATGTAAGAATATCCTCTGCAGAACACTCTTTAACACCCTGTATGTTACCCACAATCAAGTCACAACACGGTCGGTCGAGACTACACACTCTAACTTTTCCAGAAAAGAAAGGAGTGTCTATTTCCACATCTGCCAGTTGATAACATTCGACAGTTCCACCGAAAGTTACGCACTTTACTGAAGTCCCCGTAAAACAAGAAGGAGGAATTAGTGCCTTCCTTAGTCCAATGGTGGTGCATCCGCTGTCACGTAATATTGAAACAGGTCTGTCAAATACAAAACCCCTATGGATGACGAGGGAGTCAACCCCGTCCTGTAAAGCTAAAACTGGCAGGGCATGTCCACATCTCAGGCGTGGAGTAGACCCAGGTTAAAATAGCATCATACATTCTGGGCAATTACTACTATTTTCAAGATCAACATTACATGCATTGGCGTGAGGATTATTCTCATTATTGTCATTATTATCCCTACCAACATTAATTTGACAAGCATGAGCTTGTGATCCTGCTCTACTCTGACTTCTAGAAAAATATGATCCTCTCCGATCCACTGGACGGTCAGAACAAGAGTTCCCCTTATTGTCCGTGCGAGAAGAATCATTACACGATGGTGGCGAGAAATGATGCTTGTTAGTGTAATTATTTTGTGCATCTTGTTTATTTCTGTGCCATGCATTTTTATTATGGTGGTTAAAGTTTCGCCTCTCTCCGCCCCGTGAGGGCGAGCGATTATGATGGAAATTGTATCTACCTCTATATGAATTTTGATAGTCTTCCCTATACCGCCGGTCCATGCTATGAGTGCGTGATCTATCATGAGTAACAGCACACGCAGGCAAAGTTTCCAAGACCCTCGTTTTGCTTAAAGACAAGTTTGGGTGTGCGACCGAAAATTGTTGACCTAACTTTTCCATTTCTCCTACACTTGAAGGCTTCCTTTCTTGAAGGAATGAGACAATTTCCGAGTTTACAGAAGATAAAATTTTGTCTCTTAAGAAGAGATCACATAAACCCTCGAAAGATTTAGTAATATTGGACTGTTCGATCCATCTGTTAAGACAGATCTTCACTGAAGACACAAAGTCTTCAAAATCTTTACCCTCAACAGGAACCATAGATTAAAATTTTAGATGATATCCTTCTTTGTCCAAACAATATTTGTGAAGGAATACCGCTTTTATGGATTCATAGTCATCTCTTTTCTCATCTGCAATGCTAAAGAAATTTTGTAAAGCTTCACCTGTGAGTAACCCAACAAAATGTTCAGGCCATAAAGCCTTAGGTAAATTTAAAGCAGTAACCCATGATTCAAATCTCAAAATATAAAATCCTATGTCATCATGCCATGGTGAAAAAGTTGGCAATTTTAAATTAATGATCTTAGACGATCCCGTACCATAAGCTTCCCTTGTACTAGAAGATTGTAAAAGTAATTTTTCTCTCTTTCAAATTTTGCCTGTTCTGCAGCAATTTCTGCTAAACGAATTCTCTCCATTCTATCTTTTTCTTCTTTTCTCTCTTCTCTCTCCTTCTCTTCTCTCTTTTCGTATTCAGCTACTTCCTTATTTACATAGGCTATAAGATCATCGTCCGAGAAACCACAGTCTTTTCCATTTAGTATAAATCCTGCCTTAACTTTTACAAAGTCAGCCATAATGGAATCAAGAAGTAATGGGATACAAAATATATATCTATCCCACTTGTAGCTAAATGACTATACTTAGTCGTAAGGTAAATCAAACCTTTTTCAAAGACCAACTGTATATACAGTATTTAGTCGTTTTGTATGATATACTTGTCTTTGGGATCGTATCTTTGTATACGATACTTACTAACCACTCTCAACGTAGCTGTAATAATCTTATATATATATATATATATATATATATATATATATATATATATATATATATATATATATATATATATATATATATATATCTCAGCAATAACAATATATTATAATCACAAGTGAGTAATCAATATCACCTACCTATTTAAAACATGTCTTAATATCACATTAGACAAAAGACCAAAAGACAAGGCCGGAAGCAAATAAGGAAGAAACAACAGTGTAAAAAGTCATAAAATTCTGCAATATAATAAAACAACTGTTTCCACCGCCATTGAACGGTAAAGGACGAAATACAATCACATAGAACTACTGTACATAATAAAAAAGAAAGTCAGAGAAGCCCCACTTGTACGAACATAACCATACTGAACTAAATAAGAAATACACGACAGTATGTTACTTGACAGCACAGCTAAACAACTACGAAAATATTAATCTCAGTCGGAGCAGAAATACGACAGCACTGAATGCTGAATCCCTGAAAGCGACCAATACAATCAAAATCTAAAGAACGACGACAACTGAATTCATCCAAGGATATAATTGAGTGTAGTTCCCACCAACCGCCCACAAGAAAACAGAAAACATAAAAGTTCAGTGCAGAATTTAGGCCCTACAATTTTTTGTCTGACGCCATCATTTCTCATTCTGTCTCTCCTGGTATTAGGAGCTCTTCTAAGGCATTTTATCTCACACAATGTGATCTTCCTTTCATGTTGGGGGCAGAGTGGCTAAGAGATTTGGTGTCTGCCTCAAATTCTAATTGTACCGGGTTTGATTCCCAGTAGAGTGAATATAATTTATGGACATTTTTTTCATAACCAGTTGTCCTAATGATGTCATATTCCCCCCAGATCTCCTGGGTAGTCAAATTGGATGCCTAGCCTTCTCGGATAAGGGCAAAAAATAGGAGGTCCCGTGTGCAAGTTGTGCATGTTAAAAATTCCACGGCAGTTGGAAATCGTAAAAAAAGTAGGCCATAAGACCGCTGCTGGCAAAAATTAGAAACCTGTCCACCACAAAAATATTAACGGATTCCTATATACACACATTAGGATTCTCGCCAGTGCTACCAAGTTCATGCACTGTGGTGAGATCCTTGTATGATCTAAGGGAGGAGATCGGAGCACTAATGGAGTTGTCTGTGTGCAATGAAGATAGTCCTTAAAACCAAACCAAACCTCTCCTTCGCCTTGGACAGGGGTCATCTTTGACAATCATAGCTAAATTATGAAAAGAACATAATTTTTACCAATTGTTGTTCAGTTTCCATACTAACAACTGGATGTTTGAGGAGTGATGACAGTCACAGCACTGGTTTGTGTTAAGTAGAACCTATAATTTCATATAGAATAAATAATGGAAACTGAATGAAGAAGAAAATCACATGAGATTACAGAGATATGGTTTTACAGTAATATATTAGCATATACCTTGTTGAAAACCACAGTAAGAAGGAAAAGTTAAAGGCAAATGAGTGTGAGGATGACAGCATAATATGTTGAAAGGCAAAATGAAGAGATGGACTGGATATAGGTTATCAGAGTGCATCATCACGACAAAGAACACAAAATGTTTCAAAGCTAATACAGCCAGTCTTGAATGTGAAAATGGTATTTAACTGAATGAGATCAGTTAGGAACTCCTTTTATATAAGCAAAACCTAATGAATTTGTTCTGAAGAATGTCAACACACAAAACACAGTTCAGTGATCAGAATGAAGCCGTTAACTTTTATTAATTTATTTGTTGACTTATGTTTCCATGAAATACACCCCTTTTTTTCAGTATATCAATATTTTAAAGACCACAGTTCCTGAATTTTGTTCCCACTGACTTGAATTTAACAGTGTTAGAGCAGTGATTCTCTAGTGAATTCGTATTTGTATATTTAATTTTTGTGTATTCATATTAGCTCTCACTTTCTTTTCTCCGATGTTTTCATATGCTTGTCCTGACGAAGACCTTGTAGTTGTAACATAGGCTGTTACTTTGACCTTTACCCCAGCAGTAGTCTGCCTCGGTCATAATTGAATATGAGGATGATGCGCCTTTGGAGTGATAATCCTCAGCTGGGGTTTGCCTGCTCTTCTTTATGATGTCTTCTTTTCTCTTCTATTTGTTGCAAGAGCTTCTTTTAGCAGAGGCACATCTCCAATCCAACCTGCAAGTCTGGAAAGAAGAGCTGGAGAAGAGAGGGATGGTCATAAGCAGCTCTAAAACAAAATCCATGGTGATATCACGAGAAGAAAGAAGACATCAGATTAAGCTGGGAGAACAGGTCCTGGAGCAGGTTGACCACTTTAAAAACCTTGGAGCTGTCATAGACCGGAAGGGAGGCATCAAAGAAGAGTTGTCTACACGAAGAGCAGCAGCTGGGAGACTTTTTCAAGCCATAAATCGAGGATTCCTCAGCAAAAGAGAAGTTAGTAAGAAGACGAAGATGGCTGTATACCACTCCACCTATGCCCCAGTCTTGACGTATGGATGCGAGTCATGGGCAATGACTACAACCCACAAAAGCCAGATCCAAACCTCAGAAATGAGGTATCTGAGGAAGGTGGTTGAAGTAATCAGAAGAGACATGGTCCGCACTCAGACGATACGTCAAGGCCTAAAAACCCAACCCCTGCAGACCCAAGTAGAACAGTCCCAACTGAGATGGTTTGACCATGTCTGCAGAATGGGAGAAGATCGGCTACCACGACAAGCATGGGAAACTAAGAGCCAGGGATTCAGACCTCCAGGATGACCCAAAGTCTGCTGGGAGGACAACATTAAACAATCTCTGAAGGACCGAGGACTAGAATGGAACCAAGCCAGGAGGAAGACAGCCAATAGAATAGTATGGCGCTCTCTCTTACAAACCTCTACACCTCACGGTAGAAGAGGAACGAATAAGTAAGTAAGCTTCTTTTAGCCCAGTCTGAGGTGCTGCCATAGCGAGTGTTTTCGCTTGGTGCAATCAGCAACTTTGTCCTCCCAGGATGCTCGATTTGTTTCCAGTGCTTTCATGTCTCTCTTGCACATATTTTTAAACCTCAGCTGCAGATGCTGGATGGTCTTTGCCAGTAGTCCATAGAAAATATCTTTGGGGATGCGACAGACATGGCCAAGCCAGCAATATCTGCGCTGTCTGAGGGTTTTCTCTCTCTCTCGGTAAAATTTACCTTTAGCGCCCCCTGATGTTAAGTCTGCCGTGAGGTATCAATATGTAGTACGCGCTGAGATATCGATGTATAAATAAAATCATAGGTACCACCGAAGTTAGCAACAGCATATAAGAGAAAACATAATATCCATTTGAAATAAACAATGTTTCCTCATATGTGAAACATTTAGCAGTTGAAGTTAAAGGACATTAGATTTAAGTCTCATTAATCCATCAGGGACATTCCATGAAATCCAGATGGATAACACATAGAAGCTTAATTTTGTTTCTGTGTGGCTCCATGCTTCAAAAGGAGCGAAATTAAAAGAAGATGATGTGGAACACAAAATTGGCAGTATTTCTTACATTAGCTTTAAATTTTTTTTTTTTACACTTCACCACGGTGGGTATAAACTGCCATAAAATTAGCATTGTATTTGTGTGTACATAGTACGTTTCCCGCTTCTGTAATATATACTTTTTATAGCTGATTTTAGACGTTGTGGAAGCTCTTGATGTTTTGCCTGTGCTGTTCAAAGCCTAGGTCATTACACCTGGGATATTATCTGGTTGTTGATGTTGTTGTTAGTGATCCAACACCATTTGGGTTCCCGCCCTTCGACCCAATGCCATGTAGTGGAAGGGGTAAACTTTGGCCTGTTAAAATGGCCCTGTTCACAGCAGTATCTGCTAAAGGGCTGCCATCTTTTTAAAGTAGATGCCAAATGTTTTTTCAGACTTCAGAAAGTTCATTCTCAACAAGTGTTGAAATATTTCTTAATGTTTTAAAATCAATACATGTAATTATCTTACACACTAATTAATGATCAATTTTTTGTGAGCCGCCCTGGTGTAATGGTTACAACGTTGTGCTGGCGACCAGGTATTCAAGGTTCAAGCCCGGGCATCAGCATTTGAAGGAGTGTCAACGACCGGGATTTTGACTGAATAACCTGAACGGCTCCTGAGATAAACCCTCTGTGGATGGGAAGGAGCAAAGCACCTGACCTTGTTGGAAGGAAAGTCCACAGGTTCCCCAGCCTCGCAATGACATGTCATTGGGCCAAAGGGCTGAAAGCCCAAGTGCCGCTGGTTAAAGAAAAAAAAAAAAAAGAAATTTTTTGATAATTATAAAATTGTGATCCCCGGAGCACTTAATGCCTACACCTCAAGGCACTGCATCACACTTTTTATGTTATCAGCATGATCCTCGCCAAGCCAGTTGTTTTATATTTGTTATAATTATTCACAGTCTGTATTCACACTGGAAGAAAATGATTTGTTTTATTCTTAATTTACATGTATTTCGTACAAGTGTTTGCAATGCTTAAAGTTGATACTTTCTTGTAAACTCTGATACCAAGTACAATTTAAAGGGAAGTCACGATATGAACTGTGTTGCTAAAGGTGAATTTTACCCTTTCCTTCTCAGTGGTCTCATAATGTTGAGACTAGTTTACCTCTTGTGCTTATTTGTCTAATTTTTGTTAGACTATCACTTTCTGTTTATACTCAACTGATGAATTCCTTCTTTCAATTGTTTACTCAGTGTCCATGTTTCTGCCTCATACAGTAAGGAAACATATCTTATCTAACACTTTTAAATTTATTTCTTATATATTTGGATGTGGTAATGTTTCTCATTAGCCTTTTTTTTATGGCGGTCACAGAAATGGTTGTTAGTTATGTCCCTTAGAGTGCTAAGCCGGTTTCAACCGCCCAAATACTCCAGGGGAAGTAACTAATAATCATTTCTGTCGCCTCCATAATAAAAAAGGCTAATGAGAAACATTACCTTGGATGTATTGGTCTCATTTTAATTAATGTATTTTTGGCTGCATGTTCTCTTCTCAGAACTAGAGAAATTTTAGTTGACTTGTCCCTATTGTTGGTGAGACTTTTGTTTTGACAGGATGAGATAGCTGGCTCAGTGCCTAACCCTCCTTAGTAGACTTTTACGATTGCGTGTCAGATCGTAGTTGCTGTTCATTACTGCCCTTTCAGCCCTAGTTATATGTTTTCTCTAGATTTGATGCCAGAAGGTTTGGAGGAACGGGAGGTTAGAAGAAATTGCAGCCATTGGATAGGACAAACATAAGAAAAATAAATTGATAGCATTACAAGGTAGCCCCTGTTCTGGAATTCACAGAGTGAGAGAACTAGAGGAATAAAAAAAAAAACACTGGAGACAGACGTGAAAGGGATAAAGAAGACAACAGATGGCACAGGACAGGAGGGGCTTGGTTTTTGTTGAGGACCTCTGCTCCACATGGAGCTGAAAGGTGATGATGATGATGATGATTCTCTTCTTCACTCATGTCTATGTTGGCATAACCACTGTGTCATCTTTCTGTATCTCTTATCAGTGTGTGGGTCACAGTGGCTAAAAGGTATGGCGTCCGCCTCAAATGCTAAAGGTACCATGTTCGATTCCCAGGAGAGGGAATATAATTTATGGAAATTTTTTCACAACCTGTGGTCCTAATGATGTCTTACTCCCCCCTGATCTCCTGGGTAGTGAGATCGGGTGCCTAGCTTTCTCGTATAAGGGCGAAAAAATAGGAGGTCCCGTGTGCAAGTTGCACACGTTAAAAATACCACGGCAGTTGGAAATAGTAAAGAGAAGGCCATAAGGCCGCTGCCGTGGCAAAATTAAAAAAATTAGAAACCTACCCACTGTAAAAATAATTAATGAATGTGTGATTCCTAAATAAACACATTGGGATTCTCGCTGGTGCCACAGAGTTTGTACACTGTGCTGAGATCCTCCTTGTGTGATTTAAGGAATGAAATTGGAGCACTGACGGAGTTTTCCATGTGCAATGAAGATATTCCTTAAAACCAAACCAAACTTATCAGTGTGCTGAAGCTTTTTTTTTTTTTTTTTTTTTCATTTATTTCTCAGGACAGAGCACAAACAGCCCTAAGATATTAGAATGGTGTGACACAGACAAAGCTTTTTCTCGGATTTACCTGTCATCCAGTTTTGCAACGCTGACTTTTTTCTTTGTGGAAGGAGAGGAGCTAGATTCTGATATTGATACAGTTCATTTAAAACTGTATACCAGAAGTTCTCAATGTGAGTACACCTGATTTGTGACAACTCACTACAGAACCAGGTATATGTTAGTACAGAAGAATGAAATCTTTATGTCACCAAGGTAAAAAAATAGGCATCATTATCTTTTTACACTTCTGCCCTGCAATAATATAATTCTCAGTGTTTTTAAATTTAAAAATTCTTTCACGTAAATTTTATTTGCATAGTAACAGGTAAAAAGTTTAATTGTGTTAGACAGGGATGTGTGTTGTCACAAGATCTGTTCAATTTGTACAGTGAAAATATAATGAGATCCATTGAGGACATGCCAGGAATATCAGTTGGTGGACATAATATAAATAACTTGACGTATGCTGATGATACATTAATAATAGCAACAAGTGAAAATGAGTTGCGAGAAATGATTGATACAAAATGATGGGAAGTGAAAATAAAGGCCCTAGTCTTAAAGGTCTAAAAAATCTAAAAAGACAGAAGTAATGGTCATCTTGAAGAAAATTACTTCTCCAGAATGCACTATCAAAGTAAATGGAACAGTTTTAAAACAAGCCAATAGATTCAAATACCCGGGCACATTAACATCAGAAAGATGCATCTCAGAAGGGAAGAGTAGAATAGCCCAGGCAAAAGCAGCATTCTATAAGATGAAAAGTATTTTATGCAACAACTCTGTCAATGGAGGTAAGAAAGTGAGTTCTTCAGTGTTTAATAGAACCTATCCTGGCATACGGAAGTGATTCATGGACATTTAGTAAACAAGTAGGGAAAGCACTAGAGGCCACAGAGGTGTGGTTTTACAGAAGAATATTAAAAATACCATGGACAGCTAAAATGAGTAATAAGGATGTCCTGAAAGAGGCCAATGTGCAAAGAAAGCCTATTCTTCAGACAGAAGCAATACACTTTCTTTGGGTATGTTATGAGAAGAGGGAAGCTGGAAGTATATCATGACAGCAGGAGATATAGAAGGAAAAAGAGATGAAGACAACAAAGAGAGAAGATTTTGGACAGTTTGATATCATGGCATGGAAAGAAGTCAACAATAAAATTGATCAATAATACACAGGATGTCGGTGCTGCACCAGTTATCACTATCAATAACTATGAATTGGCAGTGGTGCACCACTTCACATACCTCAGGGTGTTTATAAAGTCCTTGTGCAACTTTAAACGTTAATAACTTTGGATGTACACATGATAGAAATAAACTGTAAACTGCATATAAAAGCTTTATTTATACAGTTTTACTGCAATACAGCTCACATTTCTAACATTCAACATGACCACCATCTTTCTAACATTCAACATGACCACCATCTTTCGTGACACATCGTGCAAACTGGTTTTCCAACTCGTTGAAAACATTCCTCAGTTGCTGCTCAGTGATTTCATGGATTGCTTTTTGTAATCCTGACACTAAGCTCATCTAAAGAATGTGGCTTTGATGAGTAGACAACTGTTTTGACATGACCCCATAAAAAATAGTCCAATGGGGTCAGATCAGGCGAACGGGGTGGCCAAGCAATTGGTCCAGCCCTACCAATCCACTTGTCTGGAAAGACGTCATTCAAAAACCGTCGCACATCCGAAGCATAGTGGCAGGGTGCGCCATCTTGCTGAAAGAAGGTGCTATCTAAAAGATTTAACCGTCTTAGTTCAGGGACACGGAAATTCTGCAACATTTGCAAGGTAACATTCACCATTGATTGTTGCTTCTTCAAAAAAGAAGGGACAGATAATGCAAGATTTCCTGAGGGCGCACCAGACATTGATTTTTAGAGAGGCTCTTTCATGTTGCCAGCCTTCTTGAGGTTTCTCTTTTCCCCAAATGCAGCAATTGTGGCGATTCACTTTACCACTAATGTGGAAAGTTGCTTCAACAGAAAATGTCAACTCGTCTAAAAACTCACGGGAATTGGCAATTTTTGACATCATCTGTTGGCAGAAATCCAATCTTTCATGGTAGTCTTCTTTCTGTCACATTTGAACCACCTGAATCTTGTAAGCATGTTCATTTAAGTTTCATTTTCAGAATCTTGTGCACTGTTGATGGCAGAATGTTTAGTTTAACAGATGCACGCCGCAGGGGTTTTCTTGGACTCCTATCAATTGCTTCCTAGACTACGGTCACAGCCTCCGCACTGATTGGTGGCCTCCCGGATCATGGTTTGTCATTCACTGACCCAGTTTCTTTAAACTTTTTCATCCAATTTTTGATTGAGTTCTTATGTGGTGCATCTTTCTTGTAATAAGTAATGAATCTTCTTCTCACAGCTGTTACAGACTTCAATTCTGAAAGCCATAGCACACAATTAACCTTTTCTTCCACTGTCGCCATTTGCAATCGGTTAAAGTATCTGAAAATAAATTGTAATTAATTAGCAAGATTTTAAGAACACTAATGCAATAAAACTGTATAAATAAAGATTTTATATGCAGTTTACAGTTTATTTCTATCATGTGTACATCCAAAGTTATTAACATTTAAAGTTGCACAGGGACTTTATAAACACCCTTGTACTGTAGACAGGAAGTTGTGGAGAGACATGATCTCCAACACCACAAGGCATGGTGTATGCTGATGATGATTGTTCTAGCTTATCTATATTATTAGTGTGCAGAAATATTTAAATCTTGAATTAGAGAAGCAAAGGCAGTGAGACAAGGAACTGATCACCCCAGCTTATAAAGCTGAAACCTAAATAGTCACGTCTGCAACACTTCATTCTCATTCCCACTCTGAAGGCAGTATCTGCTATGGGACTACCTTTACATGTAGGCAGAGAATGTTTATCTTTGCCTACTTAATATTGAGTAAGATAGCTGATGAATGTTTGTCTCTGCCTACATGATCTTTAGTATTATAGCTGGTGAATAGTTGTCTCTGCCTACATGATCTTGAGTATTATAGCTGGTGAATGCTTGTCTTTGCCTACATGATCTTGAGTACAATAGCTGGTGACTGTTTTTCTCTGCCTACATGATCTTTGAGTACAATAGCTGGTGAAAGTATGTCTCTGTCTGCATGATCTTGAGTATAATAGCTGTTGAATGTTTGTCTCTGTCTGCATGATCCTGAGTATAATATCTGGTGAATGTTGGTCTCTGCCTACATGATCTTGAGTATAATAGCTGGTGAATGTTTGTCTCTGTCTGCATGATCTTGAGTATAATAGCTGGTGAAAGTATGTCTCTGCTTACATGATCTTGAGTATAATAGCTGGTGAATGTTTGTCTCTGTCTGCATGATCTTGATGATCTTGAGTATAATAGCTGGTGAATGTTTGTCTCTGTCTGCATGATCTTGAGTATATTAGCTGGTGAATGTCTGTCTCTGTCTGTCTCTGCTTACATGATCTTGATGATCTTGAGTATAATAGCTGGTGAATGTTTGTCTCTGTCTGCATGATCTTGAGTATAATAGCTGGTGAATGTTTGTCTCTGCTTACATGATCTTGAGTATAATAGCTGGTGAATGTTTGTCTCTGTCTGCATGATCTTGATGATCTTGAGTATAATAGCTGGTGAATATTTGTCTCTGTCTGCATGATCTTGAGTATATTAGCTGGTGAATGTCTGTCTCTGTCTGCATGATCTTGAGAATAATAGCTGGTGAATGTTTATCTCTGCTTACATGATCTTGAGTATAATAGCTGGTGAATGTTTGTCTCTGTCTGCATGATCTTGAGTATAATAGCTGGTGAATGTTTGTCTCTGCCTAAATTATATTGAGTATAATAGCTGGTGAATGTTTGTCTCTGCCTACATGATATTGAGCATAATAGCTGGTGAATGTTTGTCTCTGTCTGCATGATCTTGAGAATAATAGCTGGTGAATGTTTGACTTTGCCTTGTATGCTCTTGAATATGACAGTTGATGAATATTAGTCTTTGTTGTGCATGGTCTTGAGTATGACTTCTGCGAATGAATAACAAGTTGGTTTGGATTAATGGGAATACTTTTTTCTTTCATTTGTAACTTCATAAAAACACAAATTTATGTTACAAATTCCTCTAAAAATAAAGCTGTGGTAATTATTTGCTCAGATGAATGTAATGACCTGAATCTACCAAGTATTGATGTTGGTTTGGATCCTGTCTACTTTTCAATGCCATTCTCAAAATCTCCAAGGTAAGTTAGTTCATTTTAGATACTTACTTAAGTTAATTTAGTTCATTTTAGATACTGACAGAAGTTAAGTTAGTTCATTTTAGATACTGACATAAGTTAAGTTAGTCCATTTTAGATACTGACATAAGTTAAGTTAGTCTATTTTATATACTGACAGAAGTTAAGTTAGTTCATTTTAGATACTGACAGAAATTAAGTTAGTTCATTTTAGATACTGTCAGAAATTAAGTTAGTTCATTTTAGATGCTGAAAGAATTTAAGTTAGTTCATTTTAGATACTGACATAAGTTAATTTAGTTCATTTTAGATACTGTCAGAAATTAAGTTAGTTCATTTTAGATGCTGAAAGAATTTAAGTTAGTTCATTTTAGATACTGTCATAAGTTAATTTAGTTCATTTTAGATACTGACAGAAGTTAAGTTAGTTCATTTTAGATACTGTCAGAATTTAAGTTAGTTCATTTTAGATGCTGACAAGTTAAGTTAGTTTATTTTATATACTGACAGAAGTTACGTTAATTCATATTAGATACTGACAGCAAAACTGAATCGGCTAAAGATTGTTGAGATTTCAGTCCTGTGTGTTAATCACAGAACTAGATTTTATTGTGCTCAAAAATTCAAAACTGGGACAGTTTGAGAAATTGTGAAGACTTGAATTTGTGTGAAACTATAAAAGTGACAAAGTATCATGCTCCAGTCTAGTCGGCTGCAAATGGGTACCTGACTCAGTTCTTGAATTAGGGAAAGCAAAGGCAGCAAGAAAAAAAACTGGTCACCCCTCTTCATGAAGCTGGAACAAGTGTATAGAAAAGTCTCAGACACTTCACTCCCCTTTAACAATATCTGCTATAGTACTATAACCTTTAACCTATTTGCTGTGTTATGGCTAAGATTGCTGGAATGTGGCATCAGACGTAAGACTAGCAGGAATGAGAATGTAAGAGGATGCATCTAGCTCGTATATTATCAGTGCACTACAGGAACATTTAGCATTCATGCCTTTTGACATTAGCTGAGGGAGACTGAGCACCTATAGGTTTTTCGGCAGTGCAGTAATGTCGATTCTGATCAACAGTAACAGTAACCTATTTGCTGAATTTGCATAGATGATATATGTAACACAATCTCATTTATGGAGCCAAAAATACAGAACACTTTTAATAAAGTTGAACGACATTATCTTCATTATCCTTCAGCTTCCCAAAGAGCATAGGCCTTCAACAAACTTATACCAAGTGTTCATGTCCTGTGCCATCAGCTCAAGGTTCTTCTCTGTCTTTCTTCATGGCTGTCTCCAGTTCTCTTCTCCATGTGTTCCTTGGTCTCCTTCTACCTCTCTTGCCCAAGGGATTCCAGAACAAGGACTGCCTTGTAATGTTATCAGCAGGTTTTCTCAATGTGTGTCCTATCCAGCTCCAGCGTCTTCTTCTTATCTCTTGTTCCACTGGCATGTATCTGGTTCTTGTTATCTGTTCCACATTAATGATCTTGTCATACCACTTCAGTCTTTCGATTCTACACGAGCACCCATTTATGGAAGTCTGTGAGTAGTAAAAGGTAAAGGTAGTCCCATAGCAGACCAGTTCCCTTACTCACTACATTTTCCTTCCTTAACTCAAGTGCAAAGTCAGGTGACCATTTACATATGGGTAGACTGAAGCGTGCTGATACCATGAATCAAACCAGTCGTCTAACCACTCTGTCAGTTGGACGCTTCTGTGACTAGTAAAGTTTAAATATATCATAGATCCTGGTATTTATGAATTATCAAACTGCCATGAAAAGATAACCAACAAGTCAGTTAGGAAAATACTAAGAAAGGTACAATGCAGTCTCTGTCACTGTTTAACTCAGGAAAATACTAGGAAAGGTACAATGCAGTCTCTGCCACTGTTTAACTCAGGAAAATACTAGGAAAGGTACAATGCAGTCTCTGCCACTGTTTAACTCAGGAAAATACTTGGAAAGGTACAATGCAGTCTCTGTCACTGTTTAACTCACAAAAATACTAGGAAAGGTACGATGCAGTCTCTGTCACTGTTTAACTCATAAAAATACTAGGAAAGGTAGAATGCAGTCTCTGCCACTCTTTAACTCAGGAAAATACTTGGAAAGGTACAATGCAGTCTCTGTCACTGTTTAACTCAGGAAAATACTTGGAAAGGTAGAATGCAGTCTCTGCCACTGTTTAACTCAGGAAAATACTTGGAAAGGTAGAATGCAGTCTCTGCCACTGTTTAACTCAGGAAAATACTTGGAAAGGTACAATGCAGTCTCTGTCACTGTTTAACTCAGGAAAATACTTGGAAAGGTAGAATGCAGTCTCTGCCACTGTTTAACTCAGGAAAATACTAGGAAAGGTACAATGCAGTCTCTGTCACTGTTTAACTCGGGGAAAATACTTGGAAAGGTACAATGCAGTCTCTGCCACTGTTTAACTCAGTAAAATACTAGGAAAGGTACAATGCAGTCTCTGCCACTGTTTAACTCTTTCCGTCCACAGTGGCGCACCACGCGCCAGATAGGACTTCCGTTTGGACCAATGACGCGTGGCGCGCCAGTACGATATATGTCGAGTTTGAACAAAAAGTTATAAATACCTAGCAACTAGCTGGTTTTTAAATCATTTCATTACATCTAGGACATGTTTATGGACGTTTGTGAGCGAAAAACAAATTTGTGAAGCTAAAATTGTGTGTTTTATATCCATTTCTATTCCTTTGTTTACATACAAAATGGATCGAGAATCTTCAGACCAATGACGCATGGCGCGCCTGTGTGATATATGTCGAGTTTGAACGAAAAGTTATAAATACCTAGCAACTAGCTGGTTTTTAAATCATTTCATTACATCTAGGATATGTTTATGGACGTTTGTGAGCGAAAAACAAATTTGTGAAGCTAAAATTGTGTGTTTTATATCCATTTCTATTTCTTTGTTTACATACAAAATGGATCGAGAATCTTCTTCTAAACACCTGCTTTCGGCTGAGCAAGCACGACGCTAATTTCTCAGTGGACAGAAGATAACTCGAGCGACACGGATTTTAGAAGTTAGATTTAGTAATTCCAATGAAGACATTGTAAAGACTTTGTGTCAGAATATTCATGAAAGTGATCATTCTGAGGGCGATGTCGATCAGCTGATTGAACAGGCATCATGTAGGGCTGGTATAAAAAGAGCAAAACTTTCAGTCACTAAAGGAGAAGGATAAAGAGGCAAAAACACCATTGTGACCAAAAGTAAAGCTATGAGAACTGCCACAAGTCTAGAGGCAGGTTCATCCTCACAAGATGTCCCAGAGTGGTTAGAAATTGCTGAGGGGATGACACAAAATGCATTTCGATTTTGTCCAAAGAGAACACCAGGTGTGACTGAGGGGTTTGACCTGTCAACCCCATTGAAATGTTTCAGTGTTTTGTTTACAGATGAGGTTCAAGATTTCATGTTCCAGTGCATCAATGATTATACCAGACTCAAATCTATTCAAAATAACCCTGCGAAACAATATTCATTGTATTCTCGGTGGACCAAAGTCACACGCCATGAACTTGATAAGTTTATTGCTGTCCTAATAAATATTGGGATTCAGAAAAGACCATGCATTCGCAACTACTGGTCTACATCTGCAGAATTTTATACTCCTTGGTTTCTTCAAATGTTTTCAAGAAGTAGATTTGAAGCATTATATCATACAATGCTTCATGCCTCTGATGAAAATTCACAAGGAAAAGAAAAGATTTTATGAACATGTTGTTGCAAAAATTTCAGAGTGCCTTTTACCCATTCCAAAATCTCAGTTTGAATGAAGTGGTAATAGGGTATAAAGGCAGATGGCAATATAAGCAGTATAATCCAAGGTTTTCCTTGTATCTTCTCAGGCCAAAGTGGAAGCACATTGTCAAACCAAAAATGATAGAATATAGTTGGTGTAAATAATATTAGTCATAGTTGTTTGGTATTTACAGAAATTGTGGTGTAGGAAAAAAATCATATAAATTATATATTTGAAGTGATTGTGGTAAAATGTGTTGTGTTTCAAAATGGATGTGCACTGATATTCTGAGATTTTTCTGCTATGGATTAAACTGGAGCTGACATATGTGAGTACAGTTTATTTATCTTTTTTCCAGTTATTTTTGATTAGGTCTACACTTCACATAACATGACAGACTCTTTTCCTACATCAAATAATTATCTACAGCATTTCACAAGATTCTTCAGTCAATTTCCCACATGTTGATGTATAACATCAACACCTAGTTAAATAAAATGTGTATCTACTGCCTGTTTTTAAAATATAACCTGAAGAGAAAAATTGCACATATTTTGAGCGGTTGTGTTTACAAACATATGTGGTTTTGAGAACAAAAATTTAAAAAATTACATCTATGAAGTGATAGTGATAAAAGTTTCTAGATATGTTTCAAACTAAATGTGCACTGATATTCTTAATATTTTATTGCCATATATTAATTGGGAGCTGAAATATTTAAGTTTAAGTATGCAATTTTATTTTATTTTTTAAACATTTTTAAAATCAAGTCTACACTTCACAAGACATAACACACCTATTCATATCAATTAATTATATGAATCAATTCATAAGATTCTCCAGTCAATTTCACACATTTAAATGTACAACATAAACACCTAGTTAAATAATATGTGTATCTACTGCCTGTTTTTTAATATAACCTGAAGAGAAAAATTGCACACATTTTGAGCGGTTGTTTTTACAAACATATGTGGTTCTGAGAAAAAAAATCATAAAAATTACATCTATGAAGTGATAGTGATAAAAGTTTCTAGATATGTTTCAAACTAAATGTGCACTGATATTCTTAATATTTTATTGCCATACATTTATTGGGAGCTGAAATATTTAAGTTTAAGTATACAATTTAAAAAAAAATTTTTAAGACTTTTTTAATCAAGTCTACACTTCACAAGACATAACACACACCTATTCATATTAATTAATTATATGAAGCATTTCATAAGATTCTCCAGTCAATTTCACACATTTAAATGTATAGCACAACTACCTACTGAACTTATGTATTTGTCCACTGTCTGTTTTTAAAACCTCACCTGTCTGAAAAAATTGCATCCATTTTCGGGCCTGGGTAAAACCCAAAAACAGCCTGGGGGGGAATGAGTTAACTCACAAAAATACTAGGAAAGGTACAATGCAGTCTCTGTCACTGTTTAACTCAGGAAAATACTAGGAAAGGTAGAATGCAGTCTCTGCCACTGTTTAACTCAGGAAAATACTTGGAAAGGTACAATGCAGTCTCTGTCACTGTTTAACTCAGGAAAATACTTGGAAAGGTACAATGCAGTCTCTGCCACTGTTTAACTCAGGAAAATACTTGGAAAGGTACATTGCAGTCTCTGCCACTGTTTAACTCAGGAAAATACTTGGAAAGGTACATTGCAGTCTCTGCCACTGTTTAACTCAGGAAAATACTAGGAAAGGTAGAATGCAGTCTCTGCCACTGTTTAACTCAGGAAAATACTTGGAAAGGTAGAATGCAGTCTCTGCCACTGTTTAACTCAGGAAAATACTAGGAAAGGTACAATGCAGTCTCTGTCACTGTTTAACTCAGGAAAATACTTGGAAAGGTACAATGCAGTCTCTGCCACTGTTTAACTCAGGAAAATACTTGGAAAGGTACAATGCACTCTCTGCCACTGTTTAACTCAGGAAAATACTTGGAAAGGTACAATGCAGTCTCTTCCACTGTTTAACTCAGGAAAATACTTGGAAAGGTACAATGCAGTCTCTGTCACTGTTTAACTCACAAAAATACTAGGAAAGGTACAATGCAGTCTCTTCCACTGTTTAACTCAGGAAAATACTAGGAAAGATAGAATGCAGTCTCTGCCACTGTTTAACTCAGGAAAATACTAGGAAAGGTACAATGCAGTCTCTGCCACTGTATAACTCAGGAAAATACTAGGAAAGGTACAATGCAGTCTCTGTCACTGTTTAACTCAGGAAAATACTAGGAAAGGTAGAATGCAGTCTCTGCCACTGTTTAACTCAGGAAAATACTTGGAAAGGTACAATGCAGTCTCTGCCACTGTTTAACTCAGGAAAATACTTGGAAAGGTACAATGCAGTCTCTGTCACTGTTTAACTCAGGAAAATACTAGGAAAGGTTCAATGCAGTCTCTGCCACTGTATAACTCAGGAAAATACTAGGAAAGGTACAATGCAGTCTCTGTCACTGTTTAACTCAGGAAAATACTTGGAAAGGTACAATGCAGTCTCTGTCACTGTTTAACTCACAAAAAAACTAGGAAAGGTACAATGCAGTCTCTGCCACTGTATAACTTGTATAACTCTCTTTCTCTAGTGGTGCTGCTTGCAGTGTGCATGTTTCACAACGTGTCAGGGACTCAGTCCGCATTGATGTCGTCAGTGTCCCTGGACAAGAAATAACATGTTACAGCAATGTCATTGGTGTCAAACGAGGTAAGTGGTAAACATTGCACTCAGGTTTAACTCTTTCTACTCCAAGGGCCGTATGGTAAGCCCGTTTGGTTACAGTCAGAATTCCTCTTGTATGCACTTTAAAAAAAAAAAAAAATAATATAATAAATTAAAAATATATATTTAAAAACTCATTTTTTGCATGTAAGACTTCGTTTGGTTTTGTTTTTAAGGACTGTCTTCATTAAGGACAACTCCATCAGTGCTCTGATCTTCTTCCATAGATCACACAAAGAGGATCTCAGCACAATGCACAAACTCCATAGCACTGGCGAGAATTTTTTTTTGCCCTTATCCGAGAGGGCTAGGCATCTGATCTCATTACCCAGGAGATGAGGGCGGGAGTATGACATCATTAGGACCAGTGGTTCTGACAAAAATTTCCATAAATTATATTCCCTCTACTGGGAATCGAAACCGGTACTCTTAGATTTTGAAGCGGATGCCGTACTTCTCAGCCACTCTGACCCCCTGCATGTAAGACTTCATCATCATCAGTTGCCATCTCCACATTGAAGGTTGGCTGTAATGGATCTCCAACGTTTTCTGTCTCTTGTCTTGGTGGTGCACTATTATAGACTCTTTCCTGTCCATCTCTTGATGTTATCTTCCCACTTATAGCACTGTCTTCCCCTTGCACATTTGCCTTCAACTCTCCCTTCTGTTATGGTCTTCTGCAAGGTGTTATGCCTTTTTATGTGGCCAAAGTATTTTAGCTGCTGAACTTTGACCTCCCTCATTAGTTCTCTTTTCATACCTAGATTTTCTAGGACCTCCTTATTTGTTTTCATCTCTTTCCATGAGATACGCCCCATTCTTCTATATATCCACATTTCAAGAGCCTCAATTCTTTCTTCCAAATGCTTATTCATCGTCCATGTTTCTGCACCATACAGAAATGCAGAATATATATAACACTTTATGATTCTCAGTTTTAATTTGTGAGATAACTGTTTGGATGTCAGTATATGTTTCATGTTGTTGAATGTGGCTTTGGCCATTCCTATTCTCTTCTTGATTTCTGTTTCACATCTGCCATCTTCTGTTATTATATGACCAAGATATACGTAGCTCTTGACTTGTTCCAGGATTTTCCCATTTACGCTTATCTTTAATGTAGGTTTATCGTCTGTTTTGCTAATTATCATAGTTTTTGTTTTCTCAATATTAATGTCGAGTCCATATTCATGGCTTATACTTTTCACTTGCTTCACTAGTTCTTGTAACTCCTGTTCGCTTTCAGCTAACAACACGGTATCATCTGCATATCTAAGGTTGTTTATTGACCTTCCACTGATGTTCAGTCCTGGTATTTCCTGTATCTGTTTAAAAATTTTTTCGGTGTATAAATTAAATAGGCAGGGGGACAGCACACAACCTTGTCTGACACCTCTTTTTATGTCAATGTATGATGAATAATTCCTTCCCGATCTTACTGTGGCTGTTTGCTCCCAATAAAGGTTACTGAGTATTCTTATATCTTTTCCATCAATACCTATGTCTTCGAGGCATTCAATTATTTTCTCATGATGGACTCTGTCAAAAACCTTCTTATAGTCAATGAAGCACATGTACATACTTTTTTGGACCTCTGTATATTTTTCTGCTAATATTCTTAGGCAAAATATTGCCTCTCTTGTTCCACTGTTACATCTAAAACCAAACTGTTCTTCTTGGATTTCACTGTCTACCTTACTTTTTATTCTTTCCTGTATTATTTTGAGCAGTATCTTAATTGCATGACTCATCAGGCTGATTGTTCTAAAGTCTGAACATTCTGTTGCATTTGGTTTTTTGGGCAATGTTATAAAAACTGATGTCTTCATGTCGTGTGGTATATATCCTGTATTGTATATATTGTTGCATAGATCTGTGATTGTATCTATATCAAAGCTCTCCAGAGCTTCTATCATTTCAATTTTTATGGTATCCATGCCTGCTGATTTTCCTTTTTGTATTATATGTATGGCATTCTCTACTTCTGATCTGAGAATGTTTGGGCCTTCATTAGAATCTGGTGATGGTTTTTTACCTCTGTTATCCTCAAATAGTTCTTTTACGTATTCTGCCCATCTGTTTGATATGTCTTTCTCATCAAGTAATATTACACCATTTTTGTTCTTGATACAGCTTCCTCCTTGTGCAAACCGCGACCTATTTGATAATTTCTTTATTTCTTCATGCATATCTCTTGTCATGTACTTTGCTTCCAAGTCTTCTATTTCCTTGCATTTTGTTTCTATCCACCGTTCTTTTGCTTGTCTACACATAGTACGTATGTCATTGTCTATTGTTTTATATTCTGGAGTGTGTTTTGCTTTCTTTCTTTCTGCCATTTTATTCAAGATGTCATCTGTCATCCAAATTTGATTTTTCTTAGACTCCTTTTTAGGTAAATTTGCATTTGCTGATTGTATGCTTGTTTTTAAGCATTCCCATTTTGTGGTTACTTTTTCTTCTGGGTTTTCTCTTCTATACTGCTCCATGCTTTCTGTCAATAACTGTTGATATTTATTTTTGACGTCAATTAAATATTTCTGTTTTATATCTGGTTGTTTCAGCGCTGATATTTCTATCTGTGGTTCCTCCTGTCTTCTGTTTCCTGCTCTTTTCAGCTTTATATTTACTTTGATGATGACTGGATTGTGATCTGAATTTATGTCGGCGCCAGGATGTGTCTTTGCACTTGTGACACTGTTCTTAAATCTATGTTTTATCATGATATAGTCAATTTGATTTCTTGTTACATCTCCTGGGCTTTTCCATGTGTATAATTTCCTTGGGTGGTGTTCAAAAAAGGTGTTACATATGACCAGCTGGTTTTCTTCACAGAACTGGATAAGTCTGTCTCCTCTATCATTTCTTGTCCCTAATCCATACTGTCCTACTATTTTCTTGTATTTTCCTTTTCCTACTTTTGCATTCATATCACCCATTACTATCAACACATCTGTAGAGTTGACTGGTTTAAGTGTGTTGTAGCTCTTCATAGTATTCTTCTATTTCTTCCTCGCTGTGATCTTTAGTTGGTGCATACGTTTGTAAGATTTATATGTCAAATGACTTTGCTCTCATCTTTAGTAACATCATTCTGTCGTTGTGTGTCCAGTATCCACATACGTATTTTTCTAACTCCTTCTTTATCAACATTCCTACCCCTCTTTCATGTTTTTCTCCTCCTGAGTGTATAAGCATGTACTGGTCTCTTTTTATGTAGCCTGTATCCAATAGTCTTGCCTCTGCAACTCCCAGTATATCGAGTTTCATGTCTGTTGCCTCTAATATAAGATTGTCAAGCTTTCCTTCTCCGTTTAGAGTTCTAACGTTCCATGTTCCTATTTTTAGGCTCCTCCTACTAGTTTTTAGGTGGTCTTTCTCAGAATGCTCCCTTTCAACAGAATTTAAGGAACACTCGTCATTATGTACTTCCTTACTCATTAGAGGAGTTGCCTCTTCCCTGTTAATTTGTACAGTAGATTCTTCCCCAGGGGACAGAGAGTTCTCTACATATCGTTCTTATCTTGTTGTTGTGATCTCATTACGTTCTGTAGGAAGTACGTGGTAAGGCCCCAATCTCTTCCATGGTGGCTAGCCGTTGTCTTTTTCTGTGTCTGACACACCTCTAGTGCGCCACACACTTTGCTGTTCCGCTTTGCGAGCCGTTGATCTTCTCAGATTCCTCCGCCTCACTCACCGTCTCAGTCTTTGTGTACTAGGGATGGACATTCCCTTGAGTAAGATTACTCCTACTCCACTCATATAGTTTAGCCAGTCAGCCAAGACTGTTGCCCGGGATGTGGCCACCGCCGTACACAAGCGGTATTCGTGGAGCCATACATGAGCTAGATAAAGAGAGGAGAACCAAATAGGATCCTGACTATCCTAAAAAGGACATGGCTGTCTCTCACCGTGAGGTACTATTACTATTGTAAGACTTACAACACTTCAACTCATTCTATCCCAAACTATTTTTTAGTTTTGCCCCGTCCCCAAAGTGGATGCAAATTTTTTTTTCTGTGGGTGATGTTTTAAAAACAGGCACTTGACATGCCCAAAGAAAGCAGATTGTTTCCTTCTAAAATGATTAACAAGCTTCCTTTTGCAGACTAGCCACTTTCAGGACATCGTTGTTAATCTTTTTAGTTCTTCATGATATTCTTAACATTCTATTACAAAACTACATCTCTGTTGCCTCCAGGGATTTCCCTGCTTGTCTGCTAACTGTCCATGACTCACTTCCATATGTGAGGATTGACTCTATAACACCGACAGACTCTCTTTCTTACTTCCATTGATAATAAAGGTTGCATAATAAAAGAGAAAAGGAGTCAACTTAATTGTACTTTTGATAATAGGTATAACAGTTAAGAATCAATAGCCCCAACCCCATCAAGAAAACTTGTGCTATCAAAGATAATCATCCATGTGAAATTTTTGAATGATCTCATAGAATCATTGAAAATGCATGATGGAAGAAATATTTATATCAGGCTGTATGTACATCATCATTAATATGACAGTGAATGTGGAAAAACCTCAAAAGAACATGATGAAAATCTAGAACAGGTATTCATTAGACTGAGGCAGCATTACCTCACATTAATCATCATTAATATCCTCTAGCTTCCAATGGAGCATAGGCTTCAAAAAATTCACGTCAGGTCCTGATGACCTTTGCCATCAGCTCAAGGTCTTTCCGTGCCTTTTTAATCCCTTTCAGTGATGTCTCCAGTTCTCTTCTTCCTGTATTTGTCATTGTCCCTCTACCTCTCTGACTCTAGATTATACAACAAGGAAGTCCCTTAACTGATACTGCCGTAGGGGAGTGAAGTGTTAGAGACTTCACCGTACTAGGTCCAGCATCGAGAGGTGGGATGACCAGTTCTCTTCCTCGCTGCCTTTTCCTTCCCTAACTCAAGTGCAAAGTTAGGTACCCCATATACAGCAGGGTTGACTGAAGCATGTCGATACTGTGACTCAAACCCTAGGTTATACAGCTGGATAGAAATCAGTGGACAAGACCCATGCAAAGATATCTCCTGTGACTGACAGGGGAAGTCAGTATCATTGGGGGGGGGGGCTGCTATATTTTGATAGCACCCGTGTGTTACCGGGGCCCGAAAGGGGAGCAAAGAATAGTAACACTGTACTGTAGCAAAAAGGCTTTTTCTATGTGGTACTAACAATCAATATAACCACCAAATGATAACTATGGTAATGTTACCTCTGTAATGTTACAATGGAATATAACTTGGACTGACACTCAAGACAGTACATACGCGAATGAAATAACTTGACAGAAGTCTGGGTCACAGTTCCATACATATAATATCGACAGCATAGTCCTGGACATCAGTAACAATAGTACAAATACTTGCATAATTAGAATATGTAGTACAGTCATCCTTACGTACTGGTAACAACTGCATTCAATGTAAGTGCGGCATTCACCCCTCGCACATAAATCTCTATCTCTGATCTATATTCAATGTAAGTGTGGCATTCACTCCTCTCACATAAATCTCTATATGGTCTGTATACAATGTAAGTGTGGCATTCACACCTCGCACATATATCTCCGTGGTCCTACTTTCAATGTAAGTGCGGCATTCACTCCTCGCACATAAATTTCTATCTCTGGTCTAACCACCAGGCATCCAAGTTCCTCCAGAACTTCACAGCGCGGGAAAACCACAACGCGCTTACGTAGACCTCCTATTGGCGCGGGAAAGCCAACAACGCGCATTTAAATAATAACATATAATGGTCCTAACATAGACCTCCTTCTGACACGGGAAAACGACGTGTCTTTTTAATCCAAAGTACGGCATTCACCTCCTCGCACATATATCTATACCTCTGGTCTAATCACCAGGCATCCAAGTTCCTCCTGAACTTTACAGCGCGGGAAACCCACAACGCGCTTATAAATAATAATATATAAAGGCCTTGTAAATACACCTTACGCGGTACATCATCGCGTCACATCCAATATATTATAATGAAAATCACATACACTATTCACATACTCTAGAAACACTGACCGTCTCCCACGACGGATGGCCACAGACTCCCTTTAACAACTCAGTATTCTTCTCTGACACGTATGCTAACCTCATTCACTTCGCACGCTTTTCTCATGTCCTGTAAACCTCAATTCACACATGAACGCCCTTGAGTATTCTTCAACCATACTCTCCATGCTTCTAACAGTGAACTTGTAAATGTCACATTCCAAGCTTGCATACTTCAATAAAAATACACTCTAAACAGAGTTACACCTTTCTCTACCCACACACATGTATACACACGTCATGTATCTCATGACCTTAACCTACTTACTAACAAACTCCAGCCCCGTACACCAAAATCCTTAACACCTAACTGTAACTTCGAATATGACCTAACAGTTCACACCGACCCCCGGGGGAAAAAATGATAACATCATTTTTTTTAAACATTACATCAAACCAAAGTGTGAGGTCGGTGAAATATGTTAAGTCATACTAAACAACAAAAGAGGGATGGAACTATATTGATGAACCAAAAGGTTACCACATTAACAGTGGCACAGGAAGGGTGATGTAGGCTTTGCCTTAGCAATCATATTCTACTGGCAAACCAAACACAATTTCATCCTATACAACATTAAACTGTGCTGGATGCAAATCTAACAATGTGTACCTCAATAATATATTAACTAAATCATACGTGGATTCACCATACAAAAATACATGGGTGAACCAAAAGGTACATCAGCATTGTTCATTAAATAATATAATTACATTATAAGTTAACACTTACAACTTATCAAGCTAACACAAATGTAATTCATAAATATAAATAATCTATTCTAAATGCTGAATTTCATCTGTGACTCATGTTTCAATTGCTCCAAAACCAGACCAACGGACTGATGTCTCACTAAGAAGAGGTATCGGTGAGCAAGCCTGCTGATGAACACCCATCAGCTGCTGTAATGATAGACAATTCCACCAACAACACTGGTATCTCATGGCATAGCATACTTTCCTATGGATAAACAAAATTAGGCAAGAATAAAATCATTTGCCTTGGAAAATTTGTATCACATTATGCCATATCATAAACCCTTCTATGTCCACCCCATTCCACTAAACATTCCCAGTGGGGTGACAAAATAATCAATTAAGGGATGATATACCCATTTCACATGTCTTCGTAATCAGCGACCTTAGATACTACACCCTGTACCTCCCAATTAAGCTTTACTACTTTAGTTAATGAAATAAGTCAATCTAAAACACCTAGTTTTACTGACTTGTACTGTACACCTGTTCACTATTTGTTGTTTATATACACTCTGTCAAATTTCCATTCTTGAAAGTTATAGCTTTCAGCCTTGTTTTATGCACAGTAACAATTAACCTCTCATGCTGAGTCGTAACACACTTAACACACAATATACCCCAATTATAACCAACTTTCAGGTTGAACAGGGTATTACAGCAACATAATAGACGAAAACAACAACACAACAACATGAGTCGTAACAAGTACCAATCTCTTCCAACTAACATCAAAATTATTTTCAATCTAGAATCCATCATCATCATTACTCTGATCACAAAAGTATTTCCAAATAGCACAGTATCTTTAGTAGAGCAAACAGATCACTTATGTCCCACTTATCTGGTGGTAACTTTTTAATGGCATTGAACATTAACATCTTCAATGGTTCTTTTCCTTTATCCATGTATCTGTTTTTGAAATTGAAAGATAATATTAACTCTAACTGGTCTGTAACTCCAACACAATTTCCTTTCAGACCATCCATCACAGTCTTCCACACTTCCTTCCTTGAATTTTCAGTCTCTTCAAGTACTACTTTCTTGGCAACAGATGTAGCATCCTTCATCTTCGCCCTCCTATACTGCATTTGAGCATCTAAAGGTTCCTTCTTCCAATCTGATTGATCTGTACCAAGCGCAGCCTCATGTCTCTCCTCCGTAGACTTAGCTTGATCTTTCAATGCTTCAGCTTGCTGCTGTAATCTTTGTTTAGCTGCCTTAAATTGCTCTTCTAGTGTATCAAATTTAACAAAGTAACTCTCTTCTAAAGCATTACCTTTTTCCTCCCACCGAGATGACAGGACCCTGCAATGTTCCTCTTTAACTTGAGTATTACCTTTATACTCAGTTAATATCCTGTTTCTATCCACCTTGAATTCATCATTTAATCTTTGAATACCATCTTTGTATTCCTTTTCTAATAACTGCTCAACAGTCTTGAATCTTCCTTCTAATATTGTACACTTTTCCTCGAAGGTTCCATCTTCCTGCATCAATTTGTCTATCTTTAACTGATCCTTGTCACACCAAAAACCCATTTTTGGTAAAAACACTTCTTGGGATGCATGGTATGTTATGTCATGCACTGGCCTTGACACTCCCTTTGTCTCATAGGCTTTTGTAGACATTGCATTCTTACTAACACTTATTGATCTTCCTTCCATAGAATATAAGTTAGTTTTACTCCTAACTGATTCATCACTAATGATAGTCTTTTGTGGTTCATCCACATTCAGTTTGGATATTTTCCCAACTGAGACTGAACAGTCTTCACAACAATTATCTGTTTGTACAGTGACTTCTTTCTTCTCACTTTGAACAGAAACATTCCTAGTTTCAGTTTTCACCATATCATCTGCTATATTAGCTTTCCTCTTTAAATTCAGTTTTGGTCTTTTGCTATCATCCAATACTGGCAATGCAATTCCAGTTGTAACTTCTCTTATTTCCTTAACTCTTACTATACTTAGCTATCTTTTGAACTCTATTCTTTGCTTGCTTAGTTTATCTCTATTAGATATACCTTTGCGCTATATTTATCATCCACTTTTACCATAGTGTTAAACAATTCGTAAGACTCACAATCTCTGATAGCCAAAATAAAGTCTCTTAAGGCTATTCTTTTCTTTCTGTTTCTAATTGTTCTTGAACAGTCTGCCATGACTATAGATTTACAGACTAGATTCTAAAATAAGAAAGTATATTCACTACAATACTAAATTATCAGTATTAATATACCTCTACATAGGTACTACAATAACACAGTAACAAATCACCAATAATTCTAAAGATAATACACACAAGTAACCCTAAAATCAGTCACTTATAATAATCAGATCCACCTATGTCTAGACTAAGACATGTGTAGCTGAACACACTGATCCTCAATATACTTTGACCATCATATCTACAATGCTTAGATTCTAACACAGTAATCATACAAACTATTTGTAACTAATAACCAGGATCAAAACACAGTGAATGATGATAATAATGAAGTACACCGGTGACACTAAAACTATAAACAAACGAACAACAACCGACAGGTGGGGGAATAATACAAGAAAGTATATAGGTAGATAAAGAAAGTATAAGAAAATAATGAAGTAGTTATAGATGTAAACTACCACACCTGCAAAACCAACAACAACAATAGGACTGTGAAATGAACTTATTTACAAGATAGTAGAAAATTAACGCAAGAAAACTACAAGTAAACATGACAAAAGAGACTAAATTATGTAACAATGATTACACAAACCAAACTATAACAGCTAACACCAATAAATGTCAAAGAATTCCACGGGCACTAGACACCAAATCTCTCCAAGACTGGGCCTCCGATACACAGGAATTAATTTTACAAAAACCTACAGAATAGATTAATACCAATTCCTTCTAATGAAGAACAAAGTATTAATAATATATAAACAAGTAACACAAATATAAAACGCTAACACAACAACGAATACAAATGAATGACCATCAGGAATGTCAGTAGAATGGTATTTGAACAAAGAAGTGCAACAATGGCATAAACTGTGACTTATCTTAAGTGTGTCTTGATTACAGTCTATGGTTCCACCGAGATAATGCAGATCTACAGCTGAAGGATCTCTGTGTTGCTATGGTAGGCACTACAGCAAGCTTGTCTCACTGATATTCGACCTCGCATATTCTGTACAAGATACAAAACAATGTAAATAACTCACAAGTATTGCCATAAACATTAAACTAATAACCACATTTAGAACCACTTAAATATGATGTAGACTAACACTAATCCTAATACAAACTTACAAGAAATAAATACCCATAAAATATCTAAGTCGATACTTGAAAGTAATGTAAGAATGAAAGGGAAAAATATAAATATAAGCTTCTATAGTCTCTACCAGATGACAGAAGAATATAACACCAAATAATTACGAAGGCTTAACAAAGAGTCGAATATAATAAATCAATAAACTGTAACAGATAAGGGAAAAGACCTAGCAAATAAGCTTTACGATTAATAAACAAATCAAACTAATACAGTAGACGCCTATTTATAATAAAACTACTAGACTAATATATTAAACTTAAACAGAAAAACTCTTACGGTTGTAATTAGGCTAGATAATTAATCTATAATATCTTAATATATAACATACACAGCACCAAATACAAAGCAGAAACTTGCAGTAAGAAAACTTACACATGCACGAAAACACACAATACAGTAAAAGAGGTCAGTTATACGAAAACTACAGATGAGTATTAACGAACCAAAACGAAACAGGACAAATTACCACACAACGAAAAAGAAAAAAAATACTACGCACAACAATACACTAATCACACAGTTTCTAATACAAATTAATAAGAAATAATACGTATCTTTAATACATATGGTTCGTTGATCTTGACTGTAGACCGATGTACCAGATGTGTTGTTTATTTCACTTCCTTTCCGATGGCTTGACGATGAAAATGACAGCACAGCACAACACACGTGACGTACAAACAAGATCCTCTGATAAGTTTGAACGGGCCAGTACACCCCCGTCAAATACGTTGCTTTCAAACACTTGAACGTTGAAAAAAACAGACTACTTCATGCAGATTCCGATGCGATGACTTGACCGAGTACACACATAAGCAAAGTTGTCCTTGCACCCTCCGTACCGATGTCTGTCAGTAAACAGGACCCGCTGAGCCTTGTAAATTGGGTCACAACATGACCGCTGTACGCTGATTGACAGAAAGTTCACGTACTTCGTGTTTACTTTTCTGGCTTGAATCAGGACCGTAATGACCAGCTCTATGTGAAGAAATTACTATCTGTCTTTTATTACTCAATTACTTTGACTCCAAAATAGAAATCAGATGTAGTGATGTTGATATCTGTTGTGAGCATATTATGTCTATTGACTTCGCGCAAACACATCTTTTAGATGAATTTCATTAGTGTCCAAACACTTCATTTACCGTCCAAAGAATTTCTGAAGTTTTACAGTACTTCAAGATTCCGAGGCGGGTTGATTGATTCTCCACAATAGTCCTGGGTTCAGAAAATTGAGCCCCCTAAATCACTGGAAACCACCAAATGTTACCCATGGATATGTTACAATGGTGGGTTTGTTATAGAAGTACAGTAGGTACGCGAATGAAATAACTTGACAGAAGTCTGGGTCACAGTTCCATACATATAATATCGACAGCATAGTCCTGGACATCAGTAACAATAGTACAAATACTTGCATAATTAGAATATGTAGTACAGTCATCCTTACGTACTGGTAACAACTGCATTCAATGTAAGTGCGGCATTCACCCCTCGCACATAAATCTCTATCTCTGATCTATATTCAATGTAAGTGCGGCATTCACTCCTCGCACATAAATCTCTATATGGTCTGTATACAATGTAAGTGCGGCATTCACACCTCGCACATATATCTCCGTGGTCCTACTTTCAATGTAAGTGCGGCATTCACTCCTCGCACATAAATTTCGATCTCTAGTCTAACCACCAGGCATCCAAGTTCCTCCAGAACTTCACAGCACGGGAAAACCACAACGCGCTTACGTAGACCTCCTATTGGCGCGGGAAAGCCAACAACGCGCATTTAAATAATAACATATAATGGTCCTAACATAGACCTCCTTCTGACACGGGAAAACGACGTGTCTTTTTAATCCAAAGTGCAGCATTCACCTCCTCGCACATATATCTATACCTCTGGTCTAATCACCAGGCATCCAAGTTCCTCCTGAACTTTACAGCGCGGGAAACCTACAACGCGCTTATAAATAATAATATATAAAGGCCTTGTAAATACACCTTACGCAGTACATCATCGCGTCACATCCAATATATTATAATGAAAATCACATACACTATTCACATACTCTAGAAACACTGACCGTCTCCCACGACGGATGGCCACAGACTCCCTTTAACAACTCAGTATTCTTCTCTGACACGTATGCTAACTTCATTCACTTCGCACGCTTTTCTCATGTCCTGTAAACCTCAATTCACACATGAACGCCCTTGAGTATTCTTCAACCATACTCTCCGTGCTTCTAACAGTGAACTTGTAAATGTAAATTTCTAAGCTTGCATACTTCAATAAAAATACACTCTAAACAGAGTTACACCTTTCTCTACCCACACACATGTATACACACGTCATGTATCTCATGACCTTAACCTACTTACTAACAAACTCCAGCCCCGTACACCAAAATCCTTAACACCTAACTGTAACTTCGAATATGACCTAACATGTACCCTACCAGGCATGTCGTAAAAAGCGACTAAGGAGGGTTGGGCATGGGGCTGGTTACCCCATCCCGTAAAAAACTTGTTACCACAAAAACTTCAACAAATATGGACAAGTCAAATAAAGAATATAAATCAACTCAGCCGCCCAAGACAAGAAGGTCCTCTGGAAAGGAGGCGCATGAAGCAACCTAGAGAAAGCCGAAAGGAGTCTGGGTTGCTGACTAACCTTTTTTCGGCTCGGAAAATCTCCAGGATTGGCACCTGGAATGTTCACACTCTGTGTGAACAAGGGAAAACTGCACAGGTAGCAGCAGAAATGAAAAATTACAGGATTGACATCCTGGGTCTCTGCGAGACACGGCGGAAAGGCATAGAGAAGAGGAGATTGATCACAGGAGAAATGGTGTTGTCCTCCGGACATGAGGAGGACAGAGCACACCACAGCGAAGGGGTGGCTCTAATGCTGTCCAAAGAAGCACTGAAGGCACTTATAGAATGGGAAGCAATGGGACCCCGAATTATAACAGCAAGGTTTAAATCAGCCAAAAAGAAAGTAAATATAAACATCATCCAGTGTTATGCACCAACAAACGACAAAGAAGAGTCTGTAAAGAAGACTTTTACACCAGACTACAAAATGTCTTGGACAATAAGAAAAGAAAGGTCATCACAATTTTGATGGGGGACCTAAATGCAAAAATAGGATCAGACAACACTGACTTTGAAGAAATCATGGGAAAGCTGGGAGTAGGTATGATGAACGAGAATGGGGAACTATTAGCAAACTTACTTACTTACTTACTTAGTCGTTCCTCTTCTACCGTGAGGTGTAGAGGTATTAGCAAACTTCTGTGCTTCAAATCAACTAGCTATAGGAGGAAGCATATTTCCACATAAAAGAATACATAAAGCAACATGGATATCACCAGACCACAGAAATGAGAATCAAATTGATCACATATGCATAAGTAAGAAGTTTAAGTCATCATTGCATGATGTAAAAGTATGTAGAGGAGCAGATGTTGTATCAGACCACCATCTTCTGTTGGCTAAAACAAAATTAAAACTCAAGAAATTTTCAACAACATATAGCTATAGACAACAGTATAATGTGGGATATCTAAGAAATCAGGAAATAAGAGAAAAAATTTCGATCACAGTATCCAACAAATACCAGGTACTCCAACAGCTGGAAGATGAAACAGATATGGAAGACCACTGGCAACAAGTAAAAAATATATGGAACGAGGCATGTGCAGAAGTACTGAGAAAAAGAGAACATCAGCATAAAGCATGGATAACAACAGAAACCATTAGTAAGATAGAAGACAGGAAAAACAAGAAAGCAGATTTAAACAGAAGCAAAACCAGAATCTCCAAAGCCAAGGCTCATGAAGTGTACATAGAAGCAAACAAGGAAGTAAGAAGAAACATCAAAAGAGACAAGATGAAATATATTGATGATTTGGCAAGGGAAGCAGAGGAAGCTGCAGCCAAAGGAAATATGAGGGACCTGTACAACAACACAAAGAAGCTAACAGGGAAATATAAGCCAGCAAATGGCCTCATAAAAGATAAGAATGGAAAATCGCTTAGTAATATACAAGAACAAATGAAGAGATGGACAGAACATTTTGAGGAACTTCTCAATAGACCATCTCCAACTAATCCCCCAGACATCCAGCCAGCAGAAGAGGAGCTACAAATTAGCTGTGAACGACCAAGTAGAGAAGAAATAAAGAGAGCCATAAAGGTTCTGAAAAATGGAAAAGCAGTTGGTCCAGATTGCATTCCAGCAGAGGCCATCAAAGCAAATATCTCTACAGAGATATTATACAAACTACTTGGCAAAGTCTGGGAGAGAGAGGAAATACCAGTAGAATGGAAGGAAGGTTATTTGGTCAAGTTGCCTAAGAAGGGAAATTTACAAGAGTGCACAAATTATAGAGGAATAATGTTACTACCTGTGCCAGGAAAATAATTAAACAGAATCATCCTTGAGAGATTAAAAGAGTCCATAGACAAGCAACTGAGAGATGAACAAGCAGGTTTTTGACAAAATAGATCCTGTACAGACCAGATAGCCACATTGAGAATAATAGTTGAACAAAGTCTGGAATGGAATTCACCGCTATACATCAGATTCGTGGACTATGAAAAGGCATTTGACAGTGTAGACAGAGAATCACTTTGGAAATTGATGAGGCATTATGGAGTTCCCATGAAGATCATTAACTTAATAAAGAAGACCTATGAAGACATGACATGCAGAGTTCTTCATGAAGGACAACTTACAGAACCATTTAGGATTAGAACGGGAGTGAGACAGGGATGCCTTTTGTCTCCATTTCTTTTCTTACTAGCAATAGATTGGGTCATGAAAACATCGACATCACACAACAGAAATGGAATCCAGTGGAATCTAACTAAACAGCTTGATGATCTGGATTTTGCAGATGACTTGGCTCTTCTGAACCATAATCAGATGCAAGAGAAAATGAAAATTCTCGATGAGAGGTCACAACAAGTGGGCCTGAAAATACACAGGGAAAAGACAAAGATTATGAGAATAAATGCAAGAAATGATAACAAGGTTAACTTGAAGAAACACCACTAAAAGATGTAGAATCATACACATATCTTGGAAGTAATATAGACAAAGTTGGAGGGACAGACAGTGATATCAAAATAAGAATACAAAAAGCAAGAGGAGCTTTCATTGCATCGGGAAACATATGGAGAACAAGAGAAATCAAGTCCAACACGAAAATAAGAATCTTCAACTCAAATGTGAAGTCAGTCCTATTGTATGGCTCTGAGACATGGAGAACAACAAAAACAACAACCAGAAAGCTACAGACTTTTATAAACGGGTGCTTGCATAGAATAGAAGGACTGAAATGGTATGACAAAGTCACAAATGTGGAATTGATGACAAGAACCAGACAAATGCCAGTGGAACAAGAGCTGAGAAGAAGACACTGGCAATGGATAGGACACACATTGAGGAAACCTGTTGATAGCATTACAAGGCAGTCCTTGTTCTGGAATCAACAGGGAAAGAGAGGCAGAGGTAGACCAAAAAACACAAGGAGAAGAGAACTGGATACAGAGGTGAAAATGATGAGGAAAACATGGAAAGAACTTGAGCGGATGGCACAGGACAGGAAGACTTGGCATGTGTTTGTTGAAGGCCTATGCTCCTTGGGGAGCTAAAGGGTGTTGATATTTTGATAGTGTTATTTATTAGTAGCCTCCTCTAATCATAACTGGCTGTGGGGATGACGCGCCCATGGAGTGATAGCCCTGATCTGCATTTTTAAAAATTGTTTTTGCCTGGTGTTCTTTTCTATTCTGCTTGTTATAAAAGCTTCTTTTTGCCCAGTCTTAAGTGGTGCCAAAGGGAGCATCGCCACTTGGTGCACTTGGGAACCTTGTTCTCCAAGGTTTCTGGATTTATGTCTACTGCCTTCATGTGTCTCTTGCACACATCTTTGAACCTCAGCTGCGGTTGCCTGGCTGTTCTTTTGCCATGTACCAGTTGTGGGGACAGAAAATATCTTTTTGAATGTTTAGTGTTATATACATGGTGTGTAGTGTGTATGGGAGAGAGCATGAACAATTTTTACCTTTTTTTTTTTTAAATCCTCACTGACAACAGCTTCAACAAACTTGGAAGTTGAGAGGTCATGCAACAGGCGACGCTACCCAATGTATCTGCCTTTTCAAAGTGATGTCATTGTGGCTCCTAGAAGCGCAGCCAGTAGGGTTTACCTCAGAGCCATATCCACTGGTAAGGCTTTATCTGCAAGATTATCCTTTTGTCTACTAATATTCGTTTGTCAAGTAGTCTGTCTGATTATATTTCTCTATTATGGAATTTTGTTATATCAAATGGATGTTTGCGTAGAATAGAAGAATTTAAGTGGTATGACAAGATCACTAATGTGGAACTGATGACAAGAACCAGACACGTGCCAGTGGAACAAGAGATGAGAAGAAGATGCTGAAGATGGATTGGACACACACATAGAGGAAACCTGTTGGTAGCATTACAAAGCAGTCCCTATTCTGGAGTCCAGGGTAAGAACGCTTGAAGAACACTAAAGAACACATGGAGAAGAGAACTGGAGACAGGCAGGAAGAAGACATGGAAAGACCTGTGATGGCACGAGACAGGACAACTTGACATACGTTTGTTGAAGGGGAGCTGAAAGGTGATGAAGAAAAAAGAATGTCAAAAATCTGTATACGATATTTGTTAAAATATTTGTGTGTGTAAAAAGTCCAAATACACATATGTGTTAACATTTGTGATGTTATATCAATATTTCAGATGACTCATATGTGTTAACAGTTAAATTGTTATATGCATATTTCAGATGACATATTTATTAACATTTGAACTGTTATATCTACATTGGATAATATGTCGATGATTATGAGTCATACCTGTCAACCTGTACGAATTTTTTTTACAATGTACGTATTTTTGATACTTTTAGCAGTGTACGGCCATACAGATTCGTTGTACGGATTTTTCCTCCCTCCCCCCAAAAAAAAATTTGAATTTTTTTTTTTTTTAATTCTAAAAATATTTTCCAACCCAAGTTTTTAAAAATTTTAAATCAGAAAATATTTTCTAGCCCAGGTTGTTTTTAAACCAATTTTTTTATTCCGGGAATCTCGGCGTCTGTTTTTAAACTGAAATCTCTCGCAGCAACCAATCAAATCCTTTTATACCCAACAATTCGGCAAAAACTTTGAATTCGGCCTCAAACACTTTTGGCTTTCAGCATGACATGATGTATTTTTAAAGTTACCTGTTATCAGCCATGCTTGCCAAGACACTTCGACGCCAATTTGTTTAAAAAAAGCTAAGTACCTATAACTTGGTTAAATATTGCTGTTGTTTTGCTTTGTTGCAATTTAATCGCTGTCTTAATCTTTCCAGTTATATCTTGCCCTTCAGTATATTTCCGATAAATTAATATCATAATATTCTGTGTAGGCCCTGCATAACTAAAAAAAAAAAAGTTTGTTTGCGTTGAGTAGGCCTACTTTATTCCGGCGATCGAGATTCATTGCTTTATTTTTCATAAAGCGGCGATCTATTATCACTGGTCTAGGCTATCAATTTTTAAATAATAATTTTGTAAATTTTTGGTAGTACATTTTTTTCTTCCCAGATTATTTTATTTTTTTTGCTGTTGCTTTGCTTTGCTTTGTTGTATTTTATTTTTGTCGTTCTCTTAATCTTTCTAGTTATATTTTGACCATTTCAATATTTCCAATAAATTAATATCATAAAATTTTGTGTAGGCCCTACAAAAGTAGAAAAATAAATTTTATTTGCATTGAGTAGGCCTACCTACTTTATTTCAGCGGTCAAGATTCGCTGCTTTATTTTTTAATAAAGTGGCAATCTATTATCACTGGTCTAGGCTACCAACTCTTAAATAATTTTGTAAATATTTGGTGCTACGTTTTTCTTCCTAGATTTGATATTCTGTTCATAATTTGTTAAATTTGTTGTTGCTGTTAGCTGTTTGCTTTGCTTTGTTGTATGTTTTTTTTTTTGGTCGTTCTCTTAATCTTTCCAGTTATATTTTGATCATTTAAATATTTCCAATAAATTAATGTCATAATATTCTGTGTCGTTCTATTTGCACAAGTTTGGAAAATGGGGACAACACCATCAGAGTGGAACAAAGGAATAATTGTCAAATTGCCCAAGAAGGGAGATCTTGCAGACTGCAATAATTGGAGAGGAATCACTCTTCTCTCAGTTCCCAGCTAAATACTTGGCAGGATAATTATACAGAGAATTTCAAAAGCAGTAGACCACAAACTGAGGAAAGAACAAGCAGGATTTAGAAAGAACAGAAGATGTGTAGATCATATATTCACTCTCAGGAACATTATAGAGCAGTGCTCAGAATGGCAAAGACAGCTGTACATTAATTTTGTTGATTTTGAAAAGGCTTTTGACAGCATACATAGGGACAGTTTATGGAAAATACTGAGGGCTTATGGAATTCCAAGCTGTATAGTGTCAATCATAAAAAGCCTCTATGCCAACTTTACGTGTAGTGTTGGGCAGAGCAACCTAACCTTTGAGGTGAAGACAGGAGTACGACAGGGATGCCCCTTATCAACCACTATATTTTTAACAGTCATAGATTGGGTGATGCGCCAGACAACAGAGGGCAGTCCAAGAGGAATAAGATGGACTACATTTTCTTCATTGGAAGATCTGGAATATGCAGATGACATTGCACTACTAGCACATTCACATCAACACATCCAGGAAAAAACGGATAGACTTAATAAGTTTAGCGAGCAGGTGGGCTTGAACATGAATTTAAAGAAGTCAGAGGTCATGACGCTCAATGTGAGCAACCCTGAGCCCATATCAGTAAGGAATCAGCAACTGGTACAGACAGACACCTTCACATACCTAGGATGCATAGTAACACCAGATGGCGGGGCAGGCAAAGACATCAACATCAGAATGAATAAGGCAAGAACAGCCTTTTTTTAGCCTAAACAACATCTGGAAGTCCTCTCAATACAGCACAAACACAAAATTAAGATTATATCAGAGCTGTGTGCTTTCTGTGCTTCTCTATGGTGCGGAATGCTGGAGAGTTACAGAGAAGGAAATGTCAAAATTGTCCTCTTTTCACACAACATGCCTAAGAAAAATTCACCGAATCTTTTGGCCGAATACCATCACCAACCAAGATCTGCTTACTCGGAGCAAGCAAGAGGACATGCACACCATCATAGCTGGCAAACGCTGGAGCTGGGTTGGCCATGTCCTCAGAAGAGACCCCGATGCCATCACAAGAACAGCTATGCTTTGGACCCTTGAAGGAAAACGAAAGAGAGGTCGACCAAAAACAACCTGGCGGAGGACTGTGGAGGCTGAGATGCAAAGAATGAACCAGAGTTGGGGCACTGTACGAAGGATGGCCACCGACTGAGCAAAGTGGAATCAATTTGTTGTTGCACTACAAGACGCCACTAGGCATGATGGCCACTGACTGCTTTGACGGTCGGCGGCTAAGGATCAAAGAAGAAGATTCTGTGTCGGCCCTACATAACTAGAAAAAAAGTTTGTTTGTGTAAACTTCGCTGCTTTATTTTGCAATAAAAAAGTTCACACAGACTGCAGGAGGTCCATGAATGCAGACACACTCACTTCTTTTTTACAGTGTAAGATTAACATTGGCAAGGCACAAGCAAAGAAACAAAGTTACAACTGATCAGAGCATGCATATTCCCAGTAGCAACATACGGCTGCGAGACTTGGACACTCAATAAAACAGTTGCAAAAAAGATTACATCATTCGAAATGAAATGCTACAGAAGGATGTTGAGAATACCCTGGACAGAAAAAAAGACCAACAGAGAAGTACTGCACTCACTAAACGTACAGGAACATTGGCTCCTAAATACCATCGCAATAAGGAAGCTGAAATTTTTCGGTCATATAAAAAGACATGATAGCCTGGAAAAAACAGTGATGGAAGGCATGGTCCCTGGAAAAAGGGGAAGGGGTCGACCTAGACGACGGTGGACCCAGGACATCACAGAGAGTCTGAACTTGTCTTTGGCTGATGCAGGTCGACTTGCCCAGAATCGTGATGCGTTCAGAGCAGCTGTAATGGAGACAATGTTCTGGAAAGAATACGTCACATGATGAAGATTAACATTGATACATGCTGTGCAGACTTTAAGCCCACAAATGCAATTCTGCAAAGTGCTAAAAGTGCATGTGTTGATTATAATACAAAACACTGTACATCGAAAGAATAGTACCTCACGATCACTAAGTTTTTTTATATGTAAAGAACAGCATGAGACTATTAGCATGTTTTATACTACACTAATTCAAATGCTAATAGATTTGTATATGTCATTTCTCGTTTTGTTGTTGTTGTTGTTGTCGATATCCCATGCTGCTGAGCATATCTACTCTTGGCAGCCCAATGCCATTCTTAAAAAAGTGCAGGTTTTCTGCAGTTGTTTTAACGTTCCGTATAGTGAGTTGGTGACTGTCAGAGGTGTCTGTAAAAGTTTTTTCCTGGCATTTGTGAGTGATGGACACTCCATGAGGAGGTGTCTGGTTGTTTCATAGGGATGAGAGCAGTGTCTACACATGGGTAGGTGCTGAGGGTTGATACGGTTTAGATGGCTATTGACTCTGGTGTGTCTTGTTCGGAACTGAAAGATAAGACTTTGATTTCTCCTGCTGAGTCTGTTTATGTTGTCGTTGTCTTTTGGGCAGGTCATTTCATTAAAGACATTTCGGCCAGTCGGCCCGTTCGCCCATTTGTTCAGCCAGATTTCTCTTGTGTTGTTTCTGAGAATCTGTTTGACTGTTCTCATGTTGCAGGGTCTGTCCTTTTGTTGTTTAGAGGCTCCTGTTTTAGCAAGTCTATCAGCTGTCTCATTTCCAGTTAGATCACTGTGTCCAGGGATCCACTGTAGAGTTACACTGATGGAGTAGGCTGTGATCAAGTTATGAACCGCTTTTCCTATAAGAAAAATGTCTTTGTTTTCGTATGGAGTCTGTTTAAGTGCTTCCAGAACAGACATGGAGTCACTGAAAATCACTATATCTGATGGCTTTCGTTCCATAAGGTCAAACTGTTGGTGTAGTAATTCAATGGCTGTCTTGATGGCCTCAGCCTCCGCTTCATAATTTGAACAATTCTCACCACAGGAGTCACAGAACTCATAAGAGGATCCATCCAGGTACCATATGCAGACGCCATATCCTGCAAAAGAGGTGGTCTTGAAAGCAGAACCATCTGTGTAGGCCTGGATTGCTGACGTTGGGTAGCTGTTTATGGTCTCCAAGGCACACGTCTTCAAGACTGTGGGTAGTGTTTCCTTGTTGGCCGTTTTATCTATCAGTTGTGTTTTGACAGTTGGTTGATGGAAGTTTTCCCAAGGCGGTGGTCCAAAGTATTTGTTTTCCAATTCTCTCTCTTGCGGGAGATGGTGTTTATCATTTTCTTCTTTGGCTATGTCCAGGAGAGATAGTTGTTTCAGTCTTCGTGTTTGTTTCCAAGTGTCAATAAGTACTTTGTTTGGGTGGTCTTTCTCTTGTCTCCTGTATCTCTCTACAGCTTCAGTCAGTGCTCTTTTACGCCTAATATCCAGTGGCTCTATATTGGCATCTATCTCGCATACGGCTGTGGGTGTTGATCTCATCCCTCCACAAATTAACCTGAGAGCTTGGTTCTGCACACGGTCCAGAGATGAGATGGTATTAGTACTCACAATGGTCTGGAGGGGGAGGTTATAGTCTATCACTGATCTCACATAGCCGAGATATAGTTGACGAAGTGTTAGTTTATCCGCTCCCCAATTTGTACTAGCTAGCCGTTTGATGAGGTTTAGACGCTTACATGCTTTTTCCCTGAGGTTGTAGATGTGTCCATCTAGTTTCAATTGTCTGTCCAGTTTTACTCCTAGATAGACTGGATGCACCTCTTTTGTTAGCGTTTCCCCACTCAGTTTGATGTTGGTAGGTCTTTTTGCTATTTTGTGGCTGCGCGAGAAAGTGGTGTATACAGTTTTCTGCGTATTGATTTTTAGTTTCCACAGTTCACAATATACTGACATTGTAAGGAGAGCTCTGTTGATCTTGGCTTTTGCCAGAATGGGATATTTATCAGTAGTCCAGATGGCAAGGTCATCGGCAAACAGCGCCTTCGACACATTCAGATGTTTGGCAAGGTCATTAATAAAGATGAGGAAAAGGGTGCAACTTAAAGGAGAGCCTTGAGGCAGTCCTTCTTCCAGCGTTCTTTTCCGTGAAATTGCACCAGCATAGTTGGTGGCTATGGTTCTATTTGTTAGGAAGGCCTGTATCCATCTAATCATTTTCCCTCCTATTCCCATTCTTCTCATCTTTAGCAAAAGTCCCTTTCTCCAAACTCTGTCGTAGGCTTGCTCAAGGTCGATGAACACAGCTATTGTGCTTTTTCCCTCTTGAAAACCATCCATCACATTCTGTGTGAACCTGAAGAGGGGTCATCTGTGCGGCACTTACGTCTGAAGCCTGCCTGGTTGTTGTCCAGAAGGTTCCAGCTTTCCAACCACCAATATAGTCTGTTGTTTACCATTCTCTCGACCAGCTTGCCTAAGCATGAAGTGAGGGATATGGGCCTATAGCTTCTTGGTGTTCCCGGTGGTTTCCCTTTCTTCAATATAGGCAAGATGGTTGCTGTCAGCCATGCTGATGGTAGCTGTCCCTCGTTCCACGTTCTATTGATGAACCACAGAAGTGTCTCTTTTGCCTTTGGCCCTAGCTGACAAATCATCTCATTTTTAATTTTATCTGGTCCTGGAGCTTTATTTTTGGCCAGTTTCCGTAGTGCCATTCTCAGTTCTTGTGAGCGAAACGGATCATCGAACGCAGCCATATTGGCCTGATCTATGTTACGCGTGGATGTGTTCTTTAGGAGCACTTTGTCTAGTTTCTTTCTCTGTTGTGTTTTATTTACACTGGCGTAAAAATTGTTGAAGACATCGGCTTTCTTGCTGCTTGATGTTACTTCATCACCACTTCCATCCACCATAGGTGTTGGGTTTGTCTTTTTCTTGCTTCCCTCGAGATTACTAAGGAGTCTCCAAACTTTGTTCCCTTCTCTTTTTAAATCTAGTTTATTGCAATTTTCTTTCCAAGTCTCCCGTTTATTCTTCTTGGTGACATACCTTACTTTTGCTGTCCACCTGTTGTACTCTGTTTTATTTAGGGTGGTAGGGTATTTTTCAGCCTTCTTTCTAGCCTCTCTCCTCTCTTTGACTGCTTCAGCTAGTTCAGATGTCCAGTAAGGTTTATACTTCTTATGCTTCCCCCTTGGGATGCACTTTTTGGCAGCTGCTAGGATTGTGGTACATATGTTGTTGTATGTAGTATTAATGTTATCAGTTCTAATGATTTGACTGAATCCAGCATCAGTTTCTCGGCCGTAGCGGTCCCAGTCTGCTTTCCTGAAGTTCCAGGATGGTTTACCAAGGAACTTCTGTGTCATCTGTGGTGTTAAAATAGTTGTTAAAACAGGGCGGTGGTCACTTCCCACATCTTCTAAGACTTTGATGATACTATTTTCTGCTATATCAGCTGAAACAAATGTCAGATCTGGCCGGCTGGTCGAGCCGTGTGCCCTGTGAAGGAGTGTTGGTGGAGTTTCCAAGTTCTGCAGTAGCATTAAGTTGGTACTGCTGCACAACTCCTCAACCTCTAGGCCCCTACTGTTAAACCGCCTGTATCCTAGAGCAGGAATGTGAGCATTAAAATCACCAGCTACGACAGTTTTCTTTAGTATGGGCTCAAACTCAGGCAGACCTTTTGATGAGGTCGGGGGACAGTAAATGTTGTGTAGTGTGTACTTGGTGTTATCTTTGCCCCATAGCTTTATTATTTGGTGGTCGATATCCGCTGTAGGGTTGTTGGTTACTGTGGCTTGGGTATCATTTCTGATTAAGGTCATGATGCCTTGGCACTTCAGGCATTCACATTTGTACTGTGTATAACCCGTGATGTTAATTTGTCTCCTTGGGAGTATTGTTTCCTGGAGAAGGGCTACTTGTACTTGATGTTCGTGTAGTATTTTTGTAAGCTCAATTGTCTTGTTCTGTAGTCCAGCTATATTTAGCTGTAAAATGTTAAGGTTCCCCTTCGCTGACTTTTCACAAGGAGCAGGGGATTTATCTCTCTTGCGCGGGCCTTGGTAACCGAGGCGACGCCCGAGCTCGTATGGAATATGTTGTTTGACTGGCATTGGAGGTATTGGGTGTTTGCTGCAGACATCTCCCTCCCAAAGAATGCAATGTGTGTGTCTTCCTCCATGAGTATTGGGTTGGTTTGCTTGGCCACTCACCTTTTTGGCTCTAAAGATCACTTTGCTTTGGGGGTTCAGGTGGGGTTCACAGAGATGCATTCCCTGCTAGTCACAAGCGCTCACGATGCAGGCCTCATTTCTTCGTTCTGTGGCTGAGCTTTTGCTGTGGCTGTGTCACGTCCTGCATCCTATGCCTTCACGATTTTCCCCAGCACAGTGGTTCTAAATTTCCATTGAGTTTTAGTGGCTTTGCTTCCCATGTCTCAGGAGTTGGACAAAATCTGACAATGGGTGCAATGTCAGGTCGCACGGCACTCTTGCTGCAGCTGGGACGTTGGGCAGGGCCCGGATCCCTTCTAAGTAAAGACCTATATTTTACCATCACCACTTCAGGATCCTTGGTGAGGTTATCGAGGATTGGACAGAGAAAGCTTGGTAGGCAAGTAGAGAAGAGAGAAAGTAGCATTTAACCCATGAGTGGGGTTTGGGTTGGTGTTGGCCAGAGCATGGTCCACTCGCTGGTGGGTATTGCGCCTGCACCTTAAGAGGGGTCCCAAACAACTCCCGACCCAGTTATACTGCCAGGCACTCGGTCGCCCCCATAGCAAACTCTGTGAGAACGGGGTCACCTCGTGAAGGTGCTGCTATGGACACGTTTGTGCAGGAGAGGCCATATGCCAGAAGCTTACTACAAGACAGTAGCTTCCGCGGCGATCACTGAACCTTGATATGAGAGGCTATGTGTTCGCTTCAACATCCATTGATGTAGGTGGGACGTCGTGGCCCGAACCCTACATAGACCCCCATTTCTCGTTTTAAAACTGTATTGTGTATAATTTATTAATATATTTTTTGCGTAAGGATTTTTGGGTGTTTGTAAGGATTTTTTTGGTCCGGCGTACAGATTTTTGTCTCAGGAGGTTGACAGGTATGATGAGTGTGTCATTGTCATAGCTTTTGCTGCACAGGTGAGCGATATTCATAGCAGCCATTTGAGGCATAGTTTGTATCTTCGTGTGTGGGGATAATAGTCTAAGCTGCTGAGGCAGGTTTACATTGGTATTCTTATACTTGTATTTGATGCGTTATGATGGCCGTGTGAGGCCTTGTTGTGTGTATTGATTCAATAAAGGGTAGTACCTGTTTAAAGGTGGTTATTACTTTTGTCAGCCATTGTTTGTGTGGTCATACCCTTAGGAGGGCGAGCCTATAGTTCAATATTATAAACCCACACAGCAGCGGTGTAACCCTTGGAGTGTTCTCCATGATAAGTGGTTCTTGACACATATGAAACATATGTGTTAACATTTAAAATGTGTAGATATAATGTATATAATAAAACAATATAAAAATATAATAAACATATACCGTAAAATCTCGCATATAATACGCACAATTTTTATTCATTTTTGCCCGCTAAAACTCGGGTGCGTATTATACGCGAGTACTAAAAAATACGTTATTTTCTATATCGAAAGTAACCTACATTGGAAAGTCTGTCAAGTTTTTGGTGGCAGTATGCGTCAACCAACTCTCACGGATGTTGCAGAGTGGGTACTTGCTGCTTGGAAGGAATTAGATAAGACTATAATTCAACAAGGCTTCCTCAAATGTTGTATTTCGAATAAACTTGACGGCAGCGAGGACGACGTTTTGTGAGAGAAAGAACAGGTGTCATCGGATGAAGATGATGGCGATATTTATTATGATGGCACCAATAATGGCATTGACTCGACAACACTAGATGAGCTTCTTTCTAGTGAGAGTGATGACGAGGGAGTCCAAAGTACCTAAAATTTAGGTGTTGCGTACCTATTTCTGTTTTTTATTATGCTTTCAGTTTTTTAACAAATGTTTCATAAAATCTTGAAAAATTATGGTGCGTATTATACACGAATTTCCATTTTACCAGAAAATTTTGGGCTAAATCAAGCATGCGTATTATGCACGAGTGCGTATTATACGTGAGATTTTACGGTAAACGTGAATTATATCTAGATACCATCATCACCCTTCAGCTTCCCAAGGAGCATAGGCCTTTAACAAACGTATGCCAGGTTTTTCTGTCCTGTGCCATCAAGTCAAGGTCTGTCCATCTCTTCTTCATCCCCTTCATATCTGTCCCCTGTTCTCTTCTCCGTGTGGTTCTTTGATGTCCCTCTATCTCCTTTACCCTGGGGAATTCCAGAACAGGGCCTACATGGTAATCTTATCAGCAGGTTTTCTCAATGTGTATCCAAATCATCTCTGGCATCTTCTTCTCCTCTCTTGTTCCACTGTCACTTGTCTGGTTCTTGTCAACAGTTCTACATTAGTGAACTTGTCATACCACTTTAACCCTTCTGTTCTACACAAGCACCCATTTATGAAAGTCTGTAGTTTTTTTGGTTGTTATTTTTGTTGTTTTGTTTTTGCCGGTGGGTAGATCTATAGGGTAACCTGGCGCATGTCGCAGCTTGTGGGTTAGAATGAGTTAACATTTGAAATGATATATCTGTATTCCAGATGGCATGTGTAAGAACGAGTGTTAACATTTGTAGTTTTCTATATTCCAGATGACAAGTGTAAGGATACATGTATGTTAACGTGGGAAATGTCATATCTGTATTTCAGATGACACGTGTGTTAACAATTGAAATGATATATCTTTATTCCAGGTGACATATGTATAAGGATACGTGTATATTAACATTTGAAAGCTGTCTGTTTCAGATGACATGCATGTTAACATTTGAAATGAAATATATATATTGTAGATGATGTGTGTAAGGACATGTGTTTTAACATTTGAAATGATATACCTATATTTCAGATGACACATGTTTTTTAACATTTGAAATGATATATCTAAATTGCAGATGACATGTATATGAACACATGAAGGTTAACACTTGAAATACTGTATCTTTTTTTCAAGATGACATATGTTTGTTAACATTTGAAATGTTATATCAAAATTCCAGATGACTTATAAACGGACACATGTGTGTTAATATTTGAAATGTTCTGACTATTATTTCAGATGACTTCTGTGATGGACGAGAGATTGACGGTCAAGCTTATGGCAGTTTTATTACAGAAAAAACATTACCCAGGGACACAGATATTGACAACATTCAAAAGTATGTTTATTTACATCAGTATTTTGTATCTTACTTTTTTTTTTTTTTTTGGTGTCATTTGACTACTGCTTCATATAACCAGATGGAGGAGGAAAAATTATAGTTTTTAAAATGAAAATAAAGGCCTTTTGTTTGAATATTTCTCTTATATCATCTTTATCATTAAAGACATGGAGAAGAGAATTGTTGACAGAAGTGAAAATGATGAGGAAAACATGGACAGAGCTTGAGTTGATGGCACATGACAGAGGAAGATGAGAGGAGCTGCTGTAAGACGTGGAATAGGGTAAATGGATATGAAACAAAATTAAAAATAAATAGTTCGTCTTACTGGGACAAAAATAAGGAAAATAACCAACGTTGCGGCCACACGGCCTTCGCTAAATTGACTGTAACCGACCTAGTGTGTCCAGCGATAAGAAAGCACGCCACAAGAAAATAAACATAAAATGGGTGCCATTTCTGGGTGTAACAAAAAGAGATGTTAAGAAGGGAAACGAGAAACAACCCAAATATAATAATAATGTGTTAGAGAGTTAGAGAGGAGGTAGAAGATGGAAAGGGAAATGGATGAGAGGACGAGAAAAAAAAACACAAGCAACAAGGGATCATAGAATTCATTTCCCTCTGCTCCCAAGGAGCATAGGCCTTCAACAAACACATGTCAGATCCTCTTGTCACGTGCCAACATCGCAAGTTCTTTCCATGTTCTCATCATTTTCACCTCTGTTTCCAGCTGTCTTCTCCGTGTGCTTTTTGGTCTACCTCTTCCTGTCTTGCTCTGGGGGTTCCGGAACAAGGACAGTGTTAAGTTATAATTTCGCGTGGGAGTTAAATGTTTTAGATCCTCACACGAGAATCTAGTATAGACGCACTTTTGAGTGTATCTAAGTTCATTGTATGTATTATTATTTGCGTGCCACCGCGCATGATGTTTGAACAGATCGCCGCGACAAACGCGTCATCCCGTTCAAACATCGTGCGCAGTGGCACGCAAATAATAATACATACAATGAACTTAGATACACTCAAAAGTGCATCTATAGCCTACTAGATTCTCATGTGAGGATCTAAAACATTTAACTCCCACGCGAAATTATAACTTAACAGACTGCCTTGTAATGATATCAGCAGGTTTCCTCAGCATGTGTCCTATCCATCACCATTGTCTTCTTCTTATCTCTTGTTCCACTAGCACTTGTCTGGTTCTTGTCATCAGTTCCACATTGGTAACCTTGTCATACTATTTTAATCCTATTCTACGCAAGATCATAGAATAAGAATGGAAAAGGTAGCCTCAGACAGAGGAATGCTGAGTGTTAAGACCCTCTGGCTTTTGGTACCCCATACTATAAATGAGGCGTTGCTCAAGCTGGACTCAACTAGCAGTGTCAGAGGAGCAGTATCTTATCGCAGTGACCTGGATGTCTATAGGACTATGGTGGTCCGGGCCATTGAAGTGATTGGCTACTGGTGTAGATTCCAGCCGAGAGATGTCATAGAGGTACTGGCAGAATCTGTCCCCAAGTTGTTTACCTGTCTGGCCAAAATATGTTTTACTGCAGCGTTTTTCATATTATGGTATAGATGGCGTTGTGTGACTCACATGGTGAACGTGGCCTTGGGAAATGAGATGTGCCCTATTCTTCTATATATCCACATCTCAAGGACCTCAATTTTTTATTCTTATTGCTTGTTCGTTGTCCATGTTTCTATGCCATACAATAATGAAGACTATTATAGTCTACATATTTATTATATGTTTCAAGAAGAGATTCATCAAAAACTATATATAGCCTATATATAGTTTTTGATGAATCTCTTCTTGAAACATTTCTAAATTTCTTATGTAACATTTCATTGCAGAATAAATTATATCATTGCTTACAAAACTTACTGAATTTACATATCTCTGTAATTTTGTTTCTTCAGTAATTGTTACAGCAAGTTTTTAATCACAACAAAGGAAGAAAAGCAAGTAATTTCCTTGCGTCTGCAGTGGAGCCCTCGTGCTGATGCAGTTTATTCTTTGACAGATACTTGTGATGGGGATTTTATTAATGTTTATGATGGTGAGGACTTAGCATAAAATAGGCAAATTAAAAATTGAATTCTGCTTTAATTTATCTCATCCTGTTTCTAATAGCTTCTTTTGATCTGTTACAGGAATATTATTGTTAGCTAATCTTGTCCAGTCAACTTGTAAAATGTTATGTACTTTTTATTAACCTGAATAAAGGACAGAATATATGAACATAAAATCTTTCTAGCATTGTAGATGCTAGAGAGATTTTATGTTCATATATTCTCTCTCTAGCATTGTAGATCACCCGTGTGTTACCGGCGCCCGAAAGGGGAGCAAAGAATAGTAACACTGTTCCCTGCCAAGCATGTCATAGAAAGCGACTAAGGAGGGTTGGGCATGGGGCTGGTTACCCCATACTGTAAAAAATTTAAACCACAAAAAACTTCAACAAATATGGACAAGTCAAATAAAGAAAATAAAACACAGCCATCCAAGACAGGGGAAGGTCCTCTCGCAGGGAGGCGTATGATGCAACACAGAGAAAGCCGAAAGGAGTCTGTGTTGCTGACTAACCTTCTTTCTTCTAGGAGAACTTCCAGATTTGGCACCTGGAATGTTCGAACATTAAACAAACAAGGGAAAGTGGCACAAGCAGCAGCAGAAATGAGGGAATACAAAATCAAGGTTCTGGGAATGTGTGAAACAAAGTGGAAGGGGTAGACAGGAAGAAACTCATCACAGGTGAATTGGTGCTGTCCTCAGGACATGAAGACGAAAGTTCACACCACAGTGAAGGGGTAGCTCTTATGTTATCTAAAGAAGCACAGAAAGCACTCATTGAATGGGAAGCTGTTGGACCCAGAATAATAACAGCTACTTTCAAAACAGCTAAAAAGAAAATTCATGTAAATGTCATCCAATGTTATGCACCAACTAATGACAAAGAAGAGTCTGTGAAAAAAGCATTTTATACTAGACTACAGGGAATTATGGATTAAAGTAAAAAGAGACATCACAATTTTGATGGGTGACATGAATGCAAAGATAGGTACAGTCAACACCGGATTTGAAGAAGTCATGGGAAAACATGGGCTAGGAATAATGAATGAAAATGGGGAACTATTCGCAAACTTCTGTGCTTCAAATCAACTGGCTATAGGAGGAAGCATGTTTCCACATAAGAGAATACACAAGGCAACATGGATATCACCAGACCATAGAACAGAAAATCAGATCGATCATATATGCATAAACAAGAAGTTTAGATCATCATTGCAGGATGTAAAGGTATATAGAGGAGCAGATGTGGCATCAGATCACCATCTTCTGATAGCCAAAGTAAAAATGAAACTCAAGAGATATGCAACAATGCAAAATTATAGACAACAGTTTAATGTAGAACAGCTAAGAAATCAAGAAACAAGAGACAAATTTGCGGTCACAGTATCCAAATTCCAAGTGCTCCAACAGCTGGAAGATGTAGAGAATACAGAAGACTATTGGCAGCAGGTCAAAACTGTATGGAAGGAGACATGTGAAGAAATACTGGGGAAAAGGGAAAGACAACAAAAAGCATGGATAACAACAGAAACCATCAATAAGATAAAAGACAGAAAAAACAAGAAAGCAGATTTAAACACAAGCAAAACCAGAAGTTCCAAAGCCAAGGCTCAAGAAGTGTACACAGAAGCAAACAAAGAAGTAAAAAGAAGTATCAAAAGAGACAAGAGGAAGTATATTGAGGAGTTGGCAAGAGAGGCAGAAGATGCTGCAGCCAAAGGAAATATGAGAGAACTGTATAGCAGCACAAAGAAGCTAACAGGGAAATACAAGCAAACAAGTTGCCTCATAAAAGACAAGAATGGGAAACTGCTCAGCAATATACAAGAGCAAATGAAGAGGTGGACAGAATATTTTGGGGACCTTCTCAATAGACCAGCTCCACAAAACCCGCCGGACATCCAGCCAGCAGAAGAAGAGCTACAAATTAACGGTGAAAGACCAACGAAGGAAGAAATAAAGAAAGCCATAAAGCTTCTAAGAGATGGAAAAGCGTCTGGACCTGATGGCATTCCAGCATAGGCCATCAAAGCAGATATCGACACGGCTACAGAGATATATAAATTACTTGGTAAAGTCTGGGAAAAGGAAGAGATACCAGCAGAATGGAAGGAAGGATATCTGGTTAAGTTGCCTAAGAAGGGAAATTTACAAGAGTGCACAAATTATAGAGGAATAATGTTACTATCAGTGCCAGGAAAAGTATTAAACAGGATTATCCTTGAGAGATTAAAAGAGTCCATAGACAAGAAACTGAGAGATGAACAAGCAGGTTTTCGACAAAACAGATCATGTACAGACCAGATAGCCACTTTGAGAATAATAGTTGAACAAAGTCTGGAATGGAATTCACCACTATACATCGGATTTGTGGACTACGAAAAGGCATTTGACAGTGTAGACAGAGAATCACTTTGGAAATTGATGAGGCATTATGGAGTTCCCCTGAAGATCATTAATTTAATAAAGAAAACATATGAAGACATGACATGCAGAGTTCTTCACGAAGGACAGCTTACAGAACCGTTTGGGATAAGAACAGGAGTGCGACAGGGATGCCTCTTGTCTCCATTTCTTTTCTTGCTGGCAATAGATTGGGTTATGAGATCATCGACAACACACAACAGAAATGGAATCCAGTGGACTCTGACTAAGCAGTTGGATGATCTGGATTTTGCTGATGACTTGGCTCTTCTGTCCCATAACCGTAATCAGATGCAGGACAAATTGAAAACACTCGATGAGAGGTCACAGCAATTGGGTCTGAAAATACACAGGGAAAAGACAAAAATAATGAGAATAAATGCAGGTAATGATAACAGGGTTGAACTTGAAGAAACACCAATACAAGATGTAGAATCGTTCACATATCTTGGCAGTAATATAGACAACGTTGGAGGGACAGACAGCGATATCAAAATAAGAATACAAAAGGCAAGAGAGCTTTCATTGCATTGGGAAATATATGGAGAACAAGAGAAATCAAGTCCAGCACGAAAATAAGAATCTTCAACTCAAATGTGAAGTCAGTCCTATTGTATGGCTCGGAGACATGGAGAACAACAAAGACAACAACCAAAAAGCTACAGACTTTCATAAATGGGTGCTTGCGTAGAATAGAGGGATTAAAATGGTATGACACGGCTACCAACGTGGAACTGATGACAAGAACTAGACAAGTGCCAGTGGAACAAGAGATGAGAAGAAGATGATGGCGATGGATAGGACACCCACTGATGAAACCTGTTGATAGCATTACAAGGCAGTCCTTGTTCTGGAACCCCCAGGGCAAGAGAGGCAGAGGTAGACCAAGAAGCACATGGAGAAGAGAGCTGGAAACAGAGGTCATACATGCCACACTTAAAGGTTTACCCATAATCTGTACGGGGTGTTTGCGTTTTCAGATGTGTACGGGCCGTACACGGGTCTGTACGGGTTTTTTTCGCCTAATTATTAAATATACATATAAATCTTGTGCCACTACACAATTTGCATCATGAGATTCGGCGAGATTTTAAGCCAAGTGGATAAAAAAAAAAATAACCAATGAAAATCAAGCTGCCTATTTTTCAATTGCCGCGGGATGTGCGTGGCGTGTTCATTCACAATTTTTCGCTAAAGCTAGCGCGAGGTTACTGATTATTTGAACGATTACGCAGCACTGAAATCTTTTTTGAGTCGAGCCTATTGTTTAGGATTAATTTCCAGTTTAGTATTGGTAAGTAATTCATTTTTAAAAAAATATTACAATAACATTGTTTAGATGAAGTTAGATTTAACTGTCAGATAACTTAGGCCTATGCTTTCTTTTCCCCTAAGGTTTAGCATAATTGATTATTTACGGCTGGTAAAAAAAAAAAGGCTGATACCACTACATATTATTTGATTTCACTGAAACTTGTAGAAAGTGCGTAAGAAATGTAAATTTGAAAAATAATACAATAGCCTACAAATTATGGGTAGCCTAATAACGTAATGACGGTCGCCGAATGCTCCGCATGTATTTTCGTACCATTTAGAGTTATAATTAGGGTTACAGCTAGGGTTAACCCTAAATCTTAATGGTACGAAAATACACGCGGAGCATTCGGCGAACGTCATTCCGATATTACCAAATTATGAAACTGAAAAGAAAAAAAAAACCACAATAGCGTGGAAAATTTACATCTTAACTCGATCAGAGAAAAGTTTATTTGGAGTTAGCCTACTTCTCTTCTTAGTTTTAATTTCGTTTCTTTAAAAAACAATGTTATTTTGCCTTTGGTGGTCATCATTACGGTCATTCAATGATTTATAATTATTAAATAATTAATTAGCCTACTATCAATGTTTGATTGACACTAAAATTTGTATGGGAAGGTCTATTTAAAACTACCAGTTGGGCTTTAACGGCTATTCCAATTTTTGAAGTTCGGTAGAAAATATACAGGCTAATATTACGCCAGCGCTAGTTTATATTTTCATTACCAGCTTTAGCAAAAAATTTATTAGATTTTAAATTTAAGATTCCTAACCCATAATGCTTATTACTGGTCTCTTTAGGCCTGTACTTTTATAAGGCACTATAGAAAACACAGCAACTGTTCTTCATTTCAACCATAAATTGTATTAATTTTTTTCCAAGATTCTATTTCATTATATAATATTAAAATTACAAATAATTATATTTTTCAAATTGATTATTAATATTTGTATTTACTTTTTCACATTAATATTTTTTTTTTTCTGTCTAGCAGGAAATATTGCATCCATCTAACAGCATGGCTGAGCCTAACTTTAAAAAAAGGAGGTTAGAAGAAGATCAACGTCGTGGGAAGTTTCAATCTGACTGGACAACTACATTCCCTGGGATTATTGAGACATCCAAATTAGGCTCTTCACATGCATACTGTAGAATATGCAATAGAGATATTAAAGTGATGGCATCTGGCTTACACGATGTGAGGGAGCATTTCAAAACAAAACTGCATGAAAGGAACTATCAGCTGAAGAACGGAAGTTCTATCAAGGCCTTCTTTACTCAGCCTCAACAAGAAGATGATAAAATAACGAGGGCTGAAGTTTTATTTGCAAATTTTATTGCTCAACACAACATAGCTGCTTCTATAGCTGACCATTTTTCAGACTTATCAGCTGAGATGTTTCCGGACAGTGCTATTGCCAAACGTTTCAAATGCAAGCGAACCAAAACAACAGCCATTATTAAAAACTGCTTGGCTCCATCTGCAACGGAGCCAGTCATCAAATTATGCAGGAAGACACCTTTCTCCTTGATGATCGATGAGTCAAATGATAGAAAAACTGACAAGCGTTTAGCTATAATGGTGAGGGTATTTGAAGATGGCATAGGACCTAGAACCAGGTTGCTGGGCATGCCGGTCGGTACTGGTGGAACCAGTGAAGCTATTTTCAGTGATATTGATGCTGTGTTCAGCGACTTACAAATCCCATGGATTAACTGTATAGGTTTTGCAAGTGACAACTGCAATGTAATGGTTGGCAAATCAAACTCTGTACTAACGCGAATCAAGAGCAAGAACCCTGATGTGTTTAGTATAGGGTGTATTTGCCACCTTGCAAATCTTTGTGCCAAGGAGGGTATAAAGCAGCTGACTATTCCTGTTGATGACCTTTTGATAGATATCTTCTATCATTTTGAGCATAGCTCAAAACGGAAAAAATCATACAGAGAGTTTCAACTGTTTACAGGAGTGGATGCACTAGACATACTAAAGCACTGCCAGACTCGCTGGCTTTCTTTGCAGAAAGTAGTGGACAGAATTTTAAATCAATATTCTGCTCTATCTTCATACTTCGAGAGCCACGACGATATGGAAAAACCATGCCGTGTCAAAAACATTCATCAGTTACTAAAATCACCACTGACCCAGATGACTCTACGTTTTCTCCAATTTGTGCTACCTCTGTTGACTGAATTTAACAAATTGTTTCAGACAGATGAGTCCCAAATAGGTGGTATGATGGATGAAATGGATCGTCTGCTACGAAAATTTATTGTCAAATTTGTAGAGATGAAATATGTAAAAGAGGTGAAAGATATAAGATTGTTAAAGTATGCTGAACGTGATCTACAGCATGATGACCATACACTTGCTGTTGGTCTGTCCAACAGGACATTACTGGAAGAGTTAGATATAAGTTCTCAAGTGAGAAATTCATTTTTCAGAGATGTGAGGAACTTTTATGTTGCTGTTGTGAAAAAGATATTGGATAAATTTCCATTTGAGAATGAAGTCCTTAAGGATATCAAAATTCTTGATCCAGCCTTTAAAGACACAGTTCAATATACAGCAATCTGTAAGCTGGCCAACACTTTTGCACCACATTTAGACCAAGAGGTGTTAAAGGATGAATTTGAAGATTATTGTTTGCTGCCTGATGAATGTATTTCAAGATTTGACGCTGGACAAAAAAGAAGCTTTTCTAGGTACTGGCTTGACATAATCAACCTGAAAACTAGCACTGGTCGTACACGATTTCCCAGTCTGGCAGTCATAGTGAAACGCTTATTGACATTGCCTCACAGCAATGCTGACTGTGAGAGGTCTTTCTCTATGATGAAAAAGATTCACACGGACTGCAGAAATAGACTAAATGATGATACAGTCACAGCATTTCTACAATGCAAAATAAATTCTAACTCTTGTTGTTTAGGTTTTAAAGCAAGTGAAGACATGCTTAAAAAGGCAAAGGCCGCATGTCACTATGATGGTGCAGAACCATCTAATTGAATATACTTTTACATGAATAAACTCTTTTGTTACGTTTTTCAGTCTTTGTACAGGTTTTGCGGGTCTTTGTACAGGTTTTGCGGGTCTTTGTACAGGTTTTTTTAATTTTTTGTACAGGTTTTTCATCTCTGAGGTGTGGCATGTATGAGAGGTGAAAATGATGAGGAGAACATGGAAAGAACTTGAGATGATGGCACGTGACAGGAGGACTTGGCATGTGTTTGTTGAAGGCCTATGCTCCTTTGGGAGTGGAGGGTTATGATTATGATATATGATTGTAGATCATTTTTCTTGAAATATATTACAATTGTTTTAAATACTATTTTAACTATGCCTCAAAATTCAGGTGACAGCGAGTCAGATCCACTGCTATTTTCATCATGCAGAACATCAGACATGACCGATGGATATGTCAGCGCTAGGATTATTGGCACACGTAAGTAGCTGCTGCCAGGGTCATTGGGTTCTTGTTTTTTGGTATTAGATATTATTGCTTGCTAGTTCTGTAAGAATTTTTTTTATTGGGTAAAATTTCTTCACATTTTAAAATCTTTTCCTGCATTTCTTCTACATGTTGATAGTATTTGGTGACTTATAATTAGTGATTACATAAAATATTTGCACTTTTACTGTGTCTTTTTGTGTCTTTTCCTTTTTGTTATTTTTTTGCACGCTTTCAGATTTATTATTTATTATTTTGTCCCATATGTGTCTATTTTTGTGCTAATTAATGTCACCATTATTTACTTGTATCACAACATTTGGATGGTGCTTCCTTTTTTTTTTTGTTGTTGTTGATGAGATGATTGCAGCCTTTATGAAGCAAATGCTGGAGAGAAAAAAAAGTACCTTAAAAGTGATATTAAATATGCTTGAGACACCCGACAAGATGTGGAATTGTACATGTATCTTTGCAGTGGTAAGGACAGGGTTGGAGAAGTGGACATTTATATCAGAATGAGAATGCATGGAGGCAAGAGAGGCTTTCCTTGCCTTGGAACTACAAGATGTGGAATTGTACATGTATCTTGGCAGCTGTATGGACAGGGTTGGAGGAGCAGACAGTGATAACCAGGATGGGAATGCAGGGGCCAAGAGAAGCTTACATTGTATTGGGAAATTTGTGGAAATCAAGTGAGATTAGATTGAGTGCGGAAGTCAGAGTCGTCAGCTCAGGGGTCAAGTCAATCCTGTTGGGTGGCTCTGGGGCAAGGAGCATTGGTCTTCAACAAACACGTGCCAAATATTCCTCTTGCATGCCATCAGCTCAAGGTCTTTCCATGTCTTTCTCATCACTGATGAGGCGTTATGGACTGAACCTGAAGATCATTAACCTAATAAAGAAAATATTTGAAGACGTGAAATGCTGAACTCTTTTTGAAGGACAGCTTACAGAACTATTTGAGATAAGAACTGGAATGCAGTAGAGATGCCTCTTGTCACCATATCTCTTCTTACTGGCTATAGATTAGATTATGAAATTAAAGACCAGCCAACAGAAATGGAATTTAGTTTTGCCAACAACCTGGCTTTTCTGTCCCATAACCATAATCAGATGCAAGACAAAATGACAATGCTTGATGAGATGTCAGCAATCAGGTCTGAAACTATACATGGAAAAAAACAAAGATTATGAGAATAAATGCAGCCAGCGAAAACTAGATTACACTTGAGAAACACTCCTGTGAAATGTAGAATCAGACATATATATTGGCAGCAATATAAACAAAGTTGGAGGGATAGACAGTGATTTCAGAATTAGAAAACAAAAGACAAGATGAGCTATCACTGCATTGAGGAGTTTATGGAAATAATAAGACGGAAAGTCCAACACAAAAATAAGAATATTCAAATCAAATGTCAAGACAGTCCTATTGTATGGCTGTGAAACATGGAGAACAACAAAAACAGCAACCCAAAAGTTACAAACTTTCTTAAATACGTCTCGTATAGAATGGAAGGATTGAAGTGGTTTGACAATGTCACCAATGTGAAACTGATGACAAGTACCATTGGAACAAGAGATGGGAAGAAAACACTGCCAATTGATAGGACTACCATGTTGATGGGAGCCGCGGTAGCATAGTGGTTAGTGCACTGGCTTCCTAGCGCAGTGGTCTATGGTTCGATCCCCAGATGAGGCGGAAAATTTTTAGGCCACAAACGGCTCCTGGGTCGACCCAGCCCCAAATGGGTACCAGAGCTACTCTGGGAAGGTTAAGGCGGCCGGCGTGATACCGACCACATCACCCCTCGTGTGCCGACGGTCAAGATAATATGGGCCTAACACCATATTCCCAATATGCCTCAATGGGCGTGTAACGGGTTCCTTTACCTTTACCTTACCATGTGATGGCATTACCAGGCAGTCCTTGTACTGGAATCGCCAGGGTAAGGGAGGTAGAGGAAGACTGAAAAATATATGGAACAGAGAACTGGAGACAGAAGGGAAAGGCATATAGAAGACACGGACAGACATTGAGTGAATGATGGTAATGATGATGATGAATGATATAGTTTAGATAAGTTTTATTGTAGCACATACAGCTTCACATATTCATTATTATCTTTTACTGCAGTACCTATAACCTTACTGGCTCTATGTATCTACTGATAGTCATATTTTGATTCAGCCATCAAAGAAAATACTGTGTGTTGTATGTTTTTTTAATATGTTTGAACAGAAAACAGGATGTTGTTGCTGTTCAACACTGATGAAGCAAATAATGCTAATCATGTGAATATAGAGTTTTATTCAGTTCCAGGTGAGTTTTTCTATCTTTTGTCTTTTTTTTTTTTATTAGCTGGAAAGGCAAATGAGAATAGAACAGACCTTTCAGTGACTAAGAAGAAGGACTAGATTTGCAAACATCAAGCAGGAGACAAAATTTTCATGAAATGAAAAGTATTTTGTACTACAAATGTTTGTCAATGGAAGTAAGAAAGAGAGTTCTTCATTGTTACATAGAGCATATTGTCATATGTGATCAAGTCATGGGCAGTCATTAAGCAAGCTAAAACATCTGTGGAGGTCATAGAATTGTGGTTTTACAGAAAATGTTAAAATAATCTGGCTCAAGAGAGTATTGATAATGTCCTGAAAGAAGCCAGTTTCTAAAGCAGAGGCAGATAACCCAGGAGCTGTACAGATCTACTTTAGAAACACTGAGCTCTCTAAAGATCTATTGTTAACATCATGTCAGTTTTCAGGTTTCTGAGTATCTTGAATAAATGCAACTTATATGTAACTTTTCCATATTTGTTGAAGGAAGGATATCTGGTTAAGTTGCCTAAGAAGGGAAATTTACAAGAGTGCACAAATTATAGAGGAATAATGTTACTATAAGTGCCAGGAAAAGTATTAAACAGGATTATCCTTGAGAGATTAAAAGAGTCGATAGACAAGAAATTGAGAGATGAACAAGCAGGTTTTCGACAAAACAGATCATGTACAGACCAGATAGCCACTTTGAGAATAATAGTTGAACAAAGTCTGGAATGGAATTCACCACTATACATCGGATTTGTGGACTATGAAAAGGCATTTGACAGTGTAGACAGAGAATCACTTTGGAAATTGATGAGGCATTATGGAGTTCCCTTGAAGATCATTAATTTAATAAAGAAAACATATGAAGACATGACATACAGAGTTCTTCAGGAAGGACAGCTTACAGAACCATTTGGGATAAGAACAGGAGTGCGAAAGGGATTCCTCTTATCTCCATTTCTTTTCTTGCTGGCAATAGATTGGGTTATGAGATCATCGACAACACACAACAGAAATGGAATCCAGTGGACTCTGACTAAGCAGTTGGATGATCTGGATTTTGCTGATGACTTGGCTGTTCTGTCCCATAACCGTAATCAGATGCAGGACAAATTGAAAACACTCGATGAGAGGTCACAGCAATTGGGTCTGAAAATACACAGGGAAAAGACAAAAATAATGAGAATAAATGCAGGTAATGATAATAGGGTTGAACTTGAAGAAACACCAATACAAGATGTAGAATCATATACGTATCTTGGCAGTAATATAGACAAAGTTGGAGGGACAGACAGCGATATCAAAATAAGAATACAAAAGGCAAGAGGAGCTTTCATTGCATTGGGAAATATATGGAGATCAAGAGAAATAGGATCCAACCGAAAATAAGAATCTTCAACTCAAATGTGAAGTCAGTCCTATTGTATGGCTCTGAGACATGGAGAACAACAAAGACAACAACCAAAAAGCTACAGACTTTCATAAATGGGTGCTTGCGTAGAATAGAGGGATTAAAATGGTATGACAAGGTTACCAACGTAGAACTGATGACAAGAACTAGACAAGTGCCAGTGGAACAAGAGATGAGAAGAAGACGATGGCGATGGATAGGACACACACTGAGGAAACCTGTTGATAGCATTACAAGGCAGTCCTTGTTCTGGAACCCGCAGGGCAAGAGAGGCAGAGGAAGACCAAGAAGTACATGGAGAAGAGAGTTGGAAACAGAGGTGAAAATGATGAGGAGAACATGGAAAGAACTTGAGATGATGGCACGTGACAGGAGGACTTGGCATGTGTTTGTTGAAGGCCTATGCTCCTTTGGGAGTGGAGGGTTATGAATGAATGATATGTAACTTTTATCTTCTGCCAGATGATCTGCTGTCTGCACGTCTGTCAACAAAGTGGTGGAAAATTCAAACTAAATAATACTTTACTAAATGTTTACTTCAGAGAACAGAAAAAAAAATCATGTTCCTATCATACACAGTTCATGAATTAAGTTAAAGTTTGTAAGCTAGCTAGTGGATTTTCACTGGCAATGCGAAAAAATAGCCGTAATTCTGGGGATACAGCGCTTTTAAATACTGGCAGGAGATGGTTAGTCCAAAATTTCCCTAGTTTAAACATTTTCTTTTTTCATCCTTGACACCTAGAGATCTACCAGATTATTCCTTGTGACTATCAGTAGATTGTGGTCGACCAGTTGCCGACCTCTGGTGTAAAGGAAGCTCATTACCCAAATTAGAAGGAGGTAGTCCACTTTCTTTGGTCATGTAAAGAGAAGAGAAAACCTGAATAATTACTATCACAACACAAAAGATTAAAGGAACAAAAGATACAAAGGGCAACAGGGAGAGAAAGATACTGGATGGTTTAACATTAGGACATTGAAAGAAATCAACAATGGGATTTATAAATAGTGCTGGGGAGGGGGACAGATGTAGGGAAACCATGATTTTTTTTTTATGTCCTGTTTCTGATTTTGTATTTTTCTTCTCCTATCTTTTTTTTTTTTTTTTTTTTTTGTGTTAAAAAAATTTTAAAATTAAAATAAAATGTTGGCGCGGCACGTGTTCACCCTAGTTGGTTATATTAGGACGCATGTCCAAATATTATGTGAGGACAGCAAACCATAAGTCAGAAGAGTTCAGGACCACCACTGGTGTAAGACAAGGTGATATCCTATCACCTCACCTCTTCATACTCTTTATGGACGATGTCATCAAGGCATGTAAGGAGAGAACAAGAAAGTATTCAGTGGGGTACTGGAAGATGAGACAGGTCTATATTTCGGAGCTGGCATTTGCTGATGATGTTGCCCTGATTGCTAAATCAGAGGCACATCTCCAATCCAACCTGCAAGTCTGGAAGGAAGAGCTGGAGAAGAGAGGGATGGTCATAAGCAGCTCTAAAAACAAAATCCATGGTGATATCACGAGAAGAAAGAAGACATCAGATTAAGCTGGGAGAACAGGTCCTGGAGCAGGTCGACCACTTTAAATACCTCGGAGCTATTATAGACCGAAAGGGAGGCATCAAAGAAGAGTTGGCCATTCGAAAAGCAGCAGCTGGGAGACTTTTTCAGGCCATAAATCGAGGATTCCTCAGCAAGAGAGAGGTTGGTAAGAAAACGAAGATGGCTGTATACCGCTCCACCTATGTCCCAGTCTTGACATATGGATGCGAGTCATGGGCAATGACTACAACCCATAAAAGCCAGATCCAAACCTCAGAAATGAGGTATCTGAGGAAGGTGGTTGAAGTAACAAGAAGAGACATGGTCCGCAACCAGACGATACGTCAAGGCCTAAAATCCCACCCGCTGCAGACCCAAATAGAACAGTCCCAACTAAGATGGTTTGGCCATGTCTGCAGAATGGGAGAAGATCGGCTACCACGACAAGCATGGGAAACAAAGAGCCAGGGATCCAGATCTCCAGGACGACCCAGAGTCCGCTGGGAGGACAACATTAGACAATCTTTGAAGGACCGAGGACTAGAATGGAACCAGGCCAGGAGGAAGACAGCCGATAGGATAGTCTGGCGCTCTCTCTTCCAAACCTCTACACCTCACGGTAGAAGGGGAACGACTAAGTAAGTAAGTATGTCCAAATATAAAAGACTGCAGGTCTTGAAGCAATATATAAGTCTGATATATTCTCCTATCTTTTTTTTTTTTTTTTTTTGCCCTTTATTACCCTTGGTTTCACTTCCTATTCCTGTTTATAGTCTCCATTATTTTGAGATGATGTTCATTCATCACAGGGCATTACTTTTACATCAGGCCAATCTTTTAATTCATTTTTCATATTCTCTGCTGCGTTAGTCAAATTGGTTTTTTTGTTTGATATTTCTTTCTTGTTAGCATTTTTAGTTGTTTATTAAATATAATTGTTTCCCACGTGTATGCTTGTCCTTTCTATTTTCTCATCATTTCTCTTGTAGCTCCCTGTAGATCGTGGAGCCACCATTACTGCTGACCTCCTTGTAGAAACTGCATACCAAATCATTCATGCTCTTTTACAGCGGTGGCTTCTGTAGCATTTTGCTGTTCATGATGAGGTTGTCAGTGTAGCATTTTGCTGTTCATGATGAGGTTGTCAGTGAAGCATTTTGCTTTTCATGATGAGGTTGTCAGTGTAGCATTTTGCTGTTCATGATGAGGTTGTCAGTGTAGCATTTTGCTGTTCATGATGAGGTTGTCAGTGTAGCATTTTGCTGTTCATGATGAGGTTGTCAGTGTAGCATTTTGCTGTTCATGATGAGGTTGTCAGTGTAGCATTTTGCTTTTCATGATGAGGTTGTCAGTGTAGCATTTTGCTGTTCATGATGAGGTTGTCAGTGTAGCATTTTGCTGTTCATGATGAGGTTGTCAGTGTAGCATTTTGCTTTTCATGATGAGGTTGTCAGTGTAGCATTTTGCTTTTCATGATGAGGTTGTCAGTGTAGCATTTTGCTTTTCATGATGAGGTTGTCAGTGTAGCATTTTGCTGTTCATGATGAGGTTGTCAGTGTAGCATTTTGCTTTTCATGATCAGGTTGTCAGTGTAGCATTTTGCTTTTCATGATCAGGTTGTCAGTGTAGCATTTTGCTTTTTATGATGAGGTTGCTAGTGTAGCAGTTTGCTTTTTATGATGAGGTTGCTGTTATGTGTAAAATCATAACAGGTTTTATTGCACTCGACATGGTTTGTATACATACTTCCTTGTTGATATGCATTGCCCGGACTACTCTGGAAGTACGTCACATAGTCTGCTAATATTTGGCAGACTATTCTTTGCCCGCGTTGCGTGGCAGATTTGAGCTAGTATTCGTGCTATTTCGCTGTGTATTACTGTGTGTGAAAAGACGTGTTTTTGACGAGCTCCAGAAAGTGTACTCTTGTGATAGAGTCTTTGTGAATTTAAATCAGCTAGGTCGTCCTCCAGTATGGAGTCTATGCTTGATTATAATTAAATGGACAAGCAAATGCTGAATAGAAAGAAGTGATTGTGGAACTATTTCATTAAATATTTCAGCAGTATGCATAAGATATCTTGTCCTTAGTCTACGTGACGATAGACTGGTTTCATGGACTGGCTAGTGAATGCCATTGATTAATATATATATTGGATGCAAATATATAAGGAGCTTCGTCCTATCTTAAAAGTGAATATGTGTTCTTCAACGTCAAACTGGCCTTATCAAGTTTCTGACTGTTGAAGACTGATTACACGTTCTAAGGCTGTTTAAAAAGTTGGACTTAGAGGCCTGTTACAAAATATACCCTAGACAAGCTGGAAGCCAAGAACCAGCTACTTGATGATTTAAAGAAGAACTCGGTGGGGAGAAGATATACTACTAATTCTACCCCAACAGTTGCTAGCCTCATACATCACCTCATATTAGTGGTCTCTTATGACATGCCTGAGGAAATGTAGTGTCCTATCCAACATTTGAGACATATATTTAAATATGAGAGGAAGAGTTACGGGACTGGGAATAATGGCCGTTATGAGATGTTAGACATGTTTGTATCTCTATGTGTAATAAATGTTAAGAACGACAGGAGTCTAGCATTAGCTCATTTAGAAGACTAAGGTAGAATACCACAGACAGTACTCACATTCCTTCGTTGCCTCCTCAAAGATCCTCAGGAATCTTCTTCTTCTTCCTCGTTCGCCCTGAAAAGGACGGTGGTTGCATTGTGTCTGTTTACGCCGTAGCTGTGATATCTGCACCTTTCGGTCGACACATCCGACTTCAGCACTGCATTTTTTAGGGACCGGGTTTGCCTTCCCATTTCGATCCGTACTCGCTCAGCCAGACTGCACTGCTGCAGACAGTTTCCAGGACCACCACGTGGAGGTGGAGTACGGTCTTGACCAGCTCTCGTTCGCTGGTCCTGATGCAAGCAGTCAAGCTATGGGTCGCTGACTGCCTTCACTATTGCTGCATCTTTGGATCCCAGATCCTCAGGAATGACATGGGTTATTTTCTCATGGCATTTGTATATTCCTCATCTATGTTTCCTGTTTGTACCTGTGGCTGAAGAATGGTAAGTCTAAAGTGTCCCACATTTCTACTGTGTTATTCATTTATGAAACTGGGGTCCAGTACTTTTTTTTTTTAAATTTCACTTTCTTTCAGTTTTACAGCAGCCCCCTTTTATTACTTACACGTGTATTAAAATCAGTGCTGGCAACTCATGCACTTTTTTTTTATTTCAGCTAACACAGAACTGTGTGAGAACATAAATGAGATCGCAGTTAATAGAACAGCCCAGAATCTGACTTCACCTAACTATCCTTACTCATATCCACTGTAAGTTACCACTTCTGTTGTTACTGAATTTAAGACATTTTGATTGCTTATTCTTAAACAGTTTAATGAACTCAAAGACAAACCAACTGCCTTATAATAAGGAATTTTAAGCATTTATAGTCAGTTGTTCGGTGAAAAATAATGCTGTTGGTCACCTCTTTTTTAAACATCAAGACAGATATCACAAATGAATTGGAGTGGAGCATGGGCCAAAGATAGTTGGGGATGCATGATAGAAAAAGTATGTTCTAGAAAGAACTGTCTTCTGTAGAAGATACTTCCATACAGAATATTTCAGCTAGTATGAAAGATCTGGTGCAGTTAGGTTTTTGTTAATTTTTTTTTTTTTTAAAGCTTTAATGTATTTAACATCCTTTTTGCAATGGATTTGTGTGGCTAATATTAATTTGTTAATATATTTGTTTATCTCTAGTCATCCCCGTTAGCTCATATATCTGTTCTATCTAATTCTTGTTTTAGTAATATAATGATGTATTATGTTGTGTAACTCCCTGGGTTGATCAAATATCGGCACCATTTCCAGTAATTGTAAATAAATCAATAAATAAAGGTAATTAACAGGTACTCATTGGACATAAAGCATGACACTAGACAACAGCAAAGAAAATATAAGTGATAGGCTTACCGGGAATCGAACCTAGGAACAACCAAACGGCGCCATCGCCTTGATGTGACAGTACATCGTGAAAGGATGCCAATTTTGCACCCCCATAATAGTGCATTATTGGCTGAGGTCATTCTCATGACACTCACACAACTGTAGTATATAGACCTGTGTAGGACCCAGACAGTTAAAGACGCAATCACTAATATAACTTTCCTATCAGCAAGTATAGACCAAATAAAGGCCGAAATACTTGTGTCCAGTAATGTGTAGTGGAAGACGAATAACGCAGAATAGACGGGTAGGTTAAAGTCACGGATGGGTGAACTCTTAAATAAATAATGGACGAAACCTGAGTCCTGTGAACAGTAAATAAATAAAAAAATAAAGGTAATTAACAGGTACTCGTTGGACATAAAGGGTGGCACTAGATAACAGAAAAGAAAATATAAGTGATAGGCTTACCGGGAATCGAACCTAGGACCAAACAAATGGCACCATCGCCTTGCTGTGAAAGGACACCCAGCCAGTTTTGCACCCCAAAAAAGTGCATTATTGGCTGAGGTCATTCTCATGACACTCGCACAACTATGGTATATAGGACCTGTGGACGACCCAGACAGTTTAAAGATGCAATCACTAATATAATTGTAGGAAGTTTTTTACTTTCAAGTATTCTAGTCTATGAGAGGTTTTTGTTGTTTTTTATATTCCTTACACATTAGCAGAAAATGCGCTGTGGTATTGTTCTCAAGACCTGTTGCACACACTAGGCTCATCTATCATAAATTATTCTGTACCTAGTTTCAGTCTGACCAGTTTATTATTGCTGGGCACTTTTGGCTGTCTGGATATCTGACATGTATATGATGGAGATTTTGGCAGCTGATGGGCGTGTCTACATTTGTCTTTGATTCCAGTCCTCTGTATATTCCTTTATATATATATATAATTTTTGAATAAAAATGATATGTTCAGTATTTTCAATTTTTTATGACAGGTACTATATACACAGTGTTAGATCATATGTATGAATAGTACTTTCTTCTCTGTAAGAGGTGCTGATTACTTTGTTCTAGATCCAAGAACAGTAATGTTTTCTCTTGAGATTTGGTGCATTCAATGTGTTAGTTCCAGATTTTTTTACTCTCTTTTACATAGTGCAAGGTCCAAGAGTTGTAAATTCCTCCCTGTGAGAGAGGCTACTTACATCATACAGGGTCCAAGATTAGTAATTATTTGTATATGACAGGTGATGCATACATTATGCTACGTCCAAAAGTAGTAATTTCCTGTCTGTAAAAGTTGCTGCAAGCATTGCACTAGGTCCAAGATAAGTAACCTTCTCTCTGTGAGAGTTACTGCATACTTTGCACTTGATCCAAGAGCAGTAGTCTTTTTCTCTGTATGAAGTACAGTGTACATTGGACTCATTTCAAGAGCAGTGATTCTCACAATATGACAGAGACTGTAGAAACTGTACAATGTTCCCAGCGTGCAATTTTTTTTCTCTGTAAAATGTAAAGCCCATGCAATGCTTGGTCAGATATTATTAATTTCCACTTTTAATGGAACTTTATAAATTGTAATAGGCTAAAGAGCAAAAATTACCACACTGTGACAAGTACGGTATAAACAGTACCAAGTGTGAGATTAATCATTTCCACTTTATGACATATACTGTACAAACTCTACTAAGTTTCAGAGTGCATCTTCTTCTTCTTTGTAATATGTAATGCACGTGCTATTCTAGGTCAGATTAGTAATTTTCATATTCTGATTACATAAACTGAACTAATGCTAAGAGGAGTAATTTCCACTCTGTGTGACAAGGACTGCATAAACTATACTAAGGAGTCATTTCCACTATATTATTGGAACTGTCGGCGTCTGAGGCCTAATGGATATTATAGCAGTTTCATAATCCAGATATACCAGGTTCGAAATCTGCTGCATGCGGTTTGGTAGCAGATCGCTTTGTGTGGATTTTTAACAATGGTATAAGCGCCGTACCGTTCAGAAAGCAATGGCAAACTACTGAATGAAAAAAATTGCCTAGAAAAATCACAAACAGCCAATAAAAGCTGGGGTTGATTGCCACGTCCTGTAAAGGATAAGCAACTAACTTATTGAAACTGTGAGCGGTAATTAAAAAACACACACCCACAATATGGAAATTTTCATTTACTCTATATTGGGACTGAAGACACAGCAACAGTGATAAATACAGTCAGCGACCCATAGCTTGACTGCTTGCGTCAGGGTCAGCGAACCAGAGCTGACCAAGACCCTACTCCACCTCCAAGTGGTGGTCCTGGAAACAGGCTGCATCACTGCAGTCTGGCTGAGAGAGTAGGGATCGATGAGGGAAGGCTAACCCGGTCCCAAAAATGCCATGCTGAAACCGGATGTGTCAGGCCGAAAGGTGCGAATATCACAGCTTTGCTGTAAACAGCAACACAATGTAACAAATGTCCGTTTCACGACGAACACAGAAGATAAAGATTTACTCTATTTATAATAATTGGAGAGGCAGGATAATGCCAGAAGCAAATATTGGCAATTGAACATATATAATATTTGACACACCATAATTCCTAATTGTCCCCGTGTAGTCCCCAGGGTGTCTCTGATGTGAGAAAGAAAGAACACGTCTACTACTCCCTCATGTTTCTCGTACGAGGTGACTAATATAAAGATATGCATGTGGCTGGCAACTTCATCATGTGAAACAGATTTCTACAGAAGCCACTGCTGCAAGAACATGTGAATGCTTGATGCAGGCTTCCCGTAAGGGGACTCACTGCAGTGGTGGCTCCATGCTGCCTAAGGAACAACAAGGAAAGTATGATGATTTTTTATATATCCGAAGTATAACCCATCAAGAGGTTGAACAGGATATTTGTCTTCATAAATTAATGTCAAACAAATTTCTGTGTCTCAGGGACTACTCCTGCACTTATAGCCTAACCACTAATGAGAGTGACATCATCGTTGTAGAGACTGTGGACACAAATTTTGTCGCAGGCTGTGGTGATATTCTAAGTATTTATGATGGTAAGTTGTTTATTTAAATAAAATTGTTTTATTTCATTTGTTTTTAAATCTGTTTTCTTTGGGTTGCGGAAGAGGAGGATAGTTCAATTTTAGTAATGTAGTTAAAATATTCTGACACTTAACGTTCGATAAATCAATCAAGCCATTCCTGGTATCTCCCATGATATAATCTTTGAGTTCATCGGCTGATGGGCATGTGGCAAGAAGGATATGGAGGAGCTGGCATCCTCTTAAAATTAAAGAATAGAATTCACTCTATGGCAATTGTCACTGGCAAATACTGCAATAACTTCAATGCTGAAGCAGAAGCCCTGAAACAGGCAGCGGAAACTCTTATTGAGTACAAAGCACATGCAGAAAAACAGATAGTGATCTTTACAGATGCCCTCTCAGTAATAACAGCCCTGAAGAGCCACCATGCTAAAGGATTGAAAGATCTGATAAACTCACTTGAAAGCCTGGCCAAATGCTTCAACAAGTGCACAGTCCAGTGGATACCAGCCCATTGCAACATTCCAGGCAACGAAGAGGCAGATAAACTTGCTAAAGAAGGGGGAACCCTGCAACAAAATGATATAGAGACAACTTATGAAATGGCTAAAACAACTATAAAAGCCATATTCAAATCCAAATGGGACAGAGAACACTCAGGTCACATAAAATATTATGCCTATAACCAGCTACATAGGCAAGACCAGGTCATCATTTTCCACTGAGGGTGATCGAAGAGACGAAGAAGAAGGTCATCTACATTATAAATATATTTTTTCCTCAAATGATTGATTCCCCCTTCCTTTTCTTTTCTCCTGTATTTGTTAGGTCTTTGCTTTGTCTCCAGAAATTGTAAGATCTTGTCCTGCCGCATAATATTGAGAATCATCCTTGGGGAACTTTTGACAGATATTCTGAAGTTTATACTGCTGTGTTTTTGTTGTTTTATATGTCTGGAAACCAAGAAATATGTTTTTAAATTTGTGTTCTAAAATCTTCATTTACTAGCTTGAGTTATGTTTCTGACATGATCAACTGCCATCTTCTCATCGAAATTCTGCATTGATGGATCTCCAGTGCCTTCAGTCTCTTGTCTTCATGGTATACTCTGACAGACTCTTTCCTGTCTTGATGTTATCTTCCCACTTATAGCACTGTCTTTTTCTTGCACACTTGACATAAGCTTTTCTTTCCATTATGGTTCTCAGCGAGGTGTCATTTTATATAAATACTTATGTTTACTATCTAGGTGTTATGTCTTTTTATATAATAATTTACGTTTGCTACCTTCCAATTTTTAAAAATGTTTTATTATGATTTGTGTTTTCTACCTTCCATTTTCCCCCCTATTTATTGAGCATTAACCTTGCCTTGCTTTCAATCAATCAGTACCCTTTAGCTCCTTAAGGCCTTCAGTATACACAGACTAAATCCTCCTGCCACATCCCATCAGCTCAAGGTCTTGCCATGTTTTCCTCATTTTTATTTCTGTCTCTAGCTCTCTACTTCATGTGTTCTTTAGTCTGCTTCTATTTCTCTTGTCCTGGGGATTCCAGAAAAAGGGCTGCCTGCTAATGCTATCAACAGATTTCCTCAATGTATGCCCAATCCATCGCCAGCATCATTTTCTCATGTCTTGTTCTGCTGGCACTTGTCAGTTCTTGTCATTAGTTCCATATGTAACATGCATATGAGAATAAATGAATTCAGTATGAAAGGTGAGCGAAAGGAAGGGCAGAATGTTAGACGGGCCTGCGTGCCCAATTCTCAACCCTTTGAAAATAAAGTTCATTCGTTCGTTCGTTCCACGTTGGTGAACTTGTTGTACTATTTCAATCCTTCTACTGTATGCAAACACCCATTTATGCAAGTCTGTAACTTTCCATCCTTTATTCTAGCTATATTTTTTCTGTCTGTCAGTTCTGTCAGTACAGTTACCTAAATATAAAGTTTTCCATTTCTTCAATCAGGACAACTTCTTCCTCTTAGAGTACCCATTCCTGGTGATGGAAGTGATCATGTCTCTTCAGAACTTCCTGTCTCCAGTACTGTTTATCAGTTCTATTGTTGACCTATTTACATGTTATGATGTCATATTCTCCAGTATCTTCCATCTTTGTTGTCCTCTCTCTCATTTCCCTTCAGTATTTCTTGATGTTTTCTGAAGTAAGAACATTGAAAAACAGCAACTTTAAATCATCACCCCGAGCAATAAACGACAAGAAAGGCGACACTCTAACAGAACGTAAAGATATTCTGAACAGATGGAAGGAGTACTGTCAAGAAATGTATACGGAAATAAACAAAGCGGCAGATAACAACGTCATGAATGAAGCGGAACGTGAACCAGAACCTACCATAGAGGAAGTCCGGAATGCAATCAAACACTTAAAAAGTGGAAAATCTCCTGGTTGTGATGAAATAACAGCTGAAATGATACAGGCAGGAGGAGAAGGCAGCGCTCGTATATACCATGCATTATGCTGCAAGATCTGGCAAAGCGGAATTTGGCCCAAGGAATGGAAACGATCAATTTACATACCCTTGCCAAAAAAGGGCAACCTGAAACTGTGCACAAACTACAGAACTATAGCTCTTATAAGCCATGCCAGCAAAATACTTTTACAAATCATAATGAAAAGGATGCAACAAAAGCTAGAAACAGAAATAAATGAAGTACAGGCGGGTTTTCGACCAGGTAGAGGCACTAGAGATCATATATTCAACATGAGGATCATCATAGAAAAGTGTAGAGAATTCAACGTTGACCTACATACTTGTTTCATTGATTACACCAAAGCTTTCGATTGTGTACAACATCAGCAGTTATGGGCTATTATGAAAAATATGGGATTTCCAAACCACCTTATACAACTCATCGCACTGCTGTACCAAGAACAACAGGCAGCCGTAAGAATAGAGGGGGAAACATCAGAATGGTTTGAAGTACAGAAAGGAGTAAGACAAGGCTGTACCCTTTCCCCTTACCTGTTTAACATTTATGCCGAGAATATCATGAGAAACGTAAGAGATGACCAAGAACACACAGATTTTGACTCATTTAACATCGGCGGGTACCAGATCCCGGAAATCAGATATGCTGACGACACAGTCCTCCTATCGACCAACTCAAAAGGACTTGAACAATTACTTCTGTCCACCAAAAAACACAGCGAGGCCCAGAATCTATACCTAAACACCAAGAAGACCAAAGTATTGACAACAGACAAAGTAAAGACCAAACCAGAAATTGAAATTGATAACGAAGAACTGGAAAGTGTCAATGAATTCGAATACTTAGGATCAATCATTAACAGCTCTGGCGACTGTGCAGTAGAAATTAAAAGAAGACTTGCAATTGCTTCACATAAGCTAATACAGATGAAAAACCTATGGCAAGGCACAAGCAAAGAAACAAAGTTACAACTGATCAGAGCATGTATATTCCCAGTAGCAACATACGGCTGCGAGACTTGGACACTCAATAAAACAGTTGCAAAAAAGATTACATCATTCGAAATGAAATGCTACAGAAGGATGTTGAGAATACCCTGGACAGAAAAAAAGACCAACAGAGAAGTACTGCACTCACTAAACGTACAGGAACATTGGCTCCTAAATACCATCGCAATAAGGAAGCTGAAATTTTTCGGTCATATAAAAAGACATAATAGTCTGGAAAAAACAGTGATGGAAGGCATGGTCCCTGGAAAAAGGGGAAGGGGTCGACCTAGACGACGGTGGACCCAGGACATCACAGAGAGTCTGAACTTGTCTTTGGCTGATGCAGGTCGACTTGCCCAGAATCGTGATGCATTCAGAGCAGCTGTAATGGAGACAACGTTCTGGAAAGAATATGTCACATGATGATTTCTTGTTGTCATGATGTATTCCAACTTGTTTCTTTTCACTACATACCAAAAGAAAGTGGATTGATTCCTTCTAATGTGAGTAATAAGCTTCCTTTGCCCACTGGCTTCTTTTGGAACATCTTCATTACTCTTTGTAGGTGTCCATAGTATTCTTAACATTTTTCTGAAATACATCTTTGTAGCCTCCAGGGCTTTTTCTACTTGTTGAGTAATTGTCAATGACTCACTTCTGTAAGTCAGGATTGTCTGTATATAAAGCTGAAGAACTCTCTTTCTTACTTCTATTTGCAAAGAGTTGTAGGACAACTTCTGAGTTAATATTTCTTGTTTTTACTTTTATTATACTTATTAGTTTTAGATTATTGATTACTTAGACTACTTATGAAGTTATTACTTAAACTACTTATGAAATTATCTCCATAAATGTGTCATACATTAAAGATAGAAAATTCCAGAGAAAACATATGTGCTTATTATTTTACTGATCTTCATAGACAGTCAATAACACTATATATTTAGATCTCCACCACTGATGCTGGTTGTCATTTGTCAGTAGTAACAGTGGTAATATCAGTTATTTTGTCACCTGTCAACATTGCACATTTCAGTGGTGAAACTGCGGAAAAGGCATTGTGCTGGATGTGGAACATTGCAGTTTCTGCAATAGGTTCTGTAATTCAGGACATTACTTTGTATACAAAACAATTGTTAATTTCATAACTGCTTCAAGTTGTCAGATTGAATAAAACCAGGAGTGAATTTGGAAGCTGAGTCCAAGCTGGAGTGGGTTCAATTCCCAATGCAGGTGAAAAATCGAACTTGACACTGACACTCGGGAGTCTTAACCAAGTGGGCCTGCCTCCCCTTAGAGTGTACAGGAGATTAAAGTACCAAAACATTTGTCTGACAGGGGGACTTCTCTTGATCATTGTGTAAAACTTTGTTATGCAATGATGAGGTTGTTACTGCAACATTTTAAAATTTCTCATAATTAATCAGAATTGCTAATTAAAGTGATACATTTATTTGAGAAGGTATTTAAAAATGCCATCTTAAATATTGTTTCTTCTAAGATATATGTACTTACAAAATACATAAATGTGGTAATTAGTTACTCTTACATTCCACACAGGAAGCTCAACATTACTTCCTGACCGCTTACTGGGACATATTTGTGGCGATGATATTACTGAAAAAAGATTTATTAGTAAAGATCATCAGACAACTCTCAAGTTTACCTCCAACAAATACGGACCCAATAATGGTGGATGGAAATTACTGGTCTACAGCGAGCCAAAAGTTGCTGGAGGCACAGGTCATGATTGTGGGAGTTTAGTGCTTACCTCCCTTACAGTTATTTTTCTTATTCTTTTTTGACATTTGACATCATATAAATGGCGCCCATTTTGTTGGCAACTTCTTTAACCTTTTTCTATCTTTTGTCCATGAACATGAATCCAAACCAATTTTGGGGTTGTGATCCTGTTTTTGTGAAAACAGAGACACACATTTTATTTCACACTTTTCCTTATCGTTATTTCCTGCTGCAAGGACCAATATGAATCGATTACTTTGTGTGATATTTTTAGTGCCAGATTCCCTCATGAGTGCTTACAAAATTTTCTGGTAAAATAATTTTTCTCATTTTTAACGTGTTCATGGTTTGGGTTTTAGGCTGGCTTATGAAGGTCAAACTGGCAAATAACATAGCTTGCCCTCGATCTAGTTTTTCCAAATGGCCTTGACACACATGGTTTGATATTAGCAATGTTCAAGGATTTTTAGAGGATAGAAATTCAGATTTTATTGTGGCTACAGTAGCAAATATTTTTTGTTGAAGGTGTCATTGCTGAGGAGCAGGAAAGTACTGAGGAGAAGTTTGGTAGCATAGACGCGGTATGGGAGTTACTGTGTCAATCTTTACAGTTACAGTGTCGGAATGTGCTTTCCCCATAATTAACTAATCATATGTCAAAAATTTCCCTCAGTTCTCACCATTTTTTTTAAAAACCACACCCAAGAGGACTACAAGAAGCTGGTATAACATTGACAAAGGAAACTACTATTTTCAGGGCAATCAAACCTTACAAGCGAACAATCCATGAAAAAAGGAAAGCGCTTAATTATAACCCCATAGACTTGCTGTTACCATCTATAAATAATTGTGAACAGCAATGTGTGGTTCCTAAAGTCTATTTACCCATCCATCTGTCTGCATATTTGGTTCTTAAGTCTCGAGCTTGCCAGACAAGATTAGCATATGTTATAAATAAGACATGCCAGGAAAGAATTGGAGAGGAGATAAAGTAGAAAAGGAGTGACAAACAGAAAAAAACAACAACAATTAGACCAAATGAAACTGTTCGCAGAGAAAAACTGGAGCTTTGGAGCACACATGACAATTTTTAATTGGACAGGAAAAGGCATGGTCTGTAGAACCTTGCCATCTTTCAATAATGTTCATTACTGATTGTTTTCATTCCAGTGAGAAAATTCAACATTTAAAATGTTTTTTTTGGCCTCTACATAGGAAGCTGGTATTCCTTGTGTGTGGATTACCTGATTCAATCCCATGTGGGTTATAATTTTGGTAAATAGTGTTCTTTATTCTCCTTAGGACAATATATTTGTTGTTTCTTCTAGGCTGCTATTTTTGATGTGTTATATTATGTTGTTTCATAATTCTATTGTGTACGTGAATGTCTCCATGTGTTTTTTAAAGGTTCAAAAAATCTTTGTTAATTAACTACAGATGGTTGAAACAACTTTTATTAAATAATTAAAAAAAGAAAAAGTTATTAACCAACAACAACAACAACAAAATTAATAATACCTTGGTTAAAGAAGTGGTCCACAACGTATGTTTGCCCAGAGCTCTCCCACTTCTGACACCAGAAAAGAATCCCTATGTTGTGAAACCCTGACAGCTGACACTTCATTCAGGATGCACTGACATACAGATTTACACAACATGGATTCAAGGAATAAACCAGGCCAGGACGATTCAAAGGTTTATTCCGTATAATAAAATGTAACAGACCGAACTGAGTACATATCAGTTCAAGCTTCACTCTCTAACATTACACATCTGGCATCTTCTGTCATTGCCCTTGTCATTCATACTACCTATATTTCCGTTGCCGGACTTGTCTTATACAAGGTATATACTGCAGATGTAATACTTTGTATGTGCTTTAACTTTGATCCCCACGGATAACTGAGAGGCTAACCTCCCTTGGAAATACACAAATTCTGAATAATATGAATTCTGCACACAATCAAAATGGACACCTTGTCCTTCCACAGGCCCAACCAACGTCCACTCTCTAACTGACGTCACACTTTCCTTTGACGTCATCCTTCACAACGAATTTTTACTTCTTCCATAACGTCTGTGCAACAATGAATGAGCCCTCTATTGGGAAAATCTGAAGTCTTCAATGATCATGCGCAGCACTTCAACAAGTGCCAGTGCCACAAGAAAAGCATTTAGAGGGTCTAAAACATGGAAATTTCAAACATTGAAAGACTTCTTTGCAAAACTTTAGGGTCGTATTATGTGCGAAGCTGTACTATGATCAGGTCAGTGCATTATATATATAGTTTTCCTGCCCTAGACAGAAGAAAAACCTTCAGCAATACTTTTAGAGACTATTACTTTCAAATATGTGGGGGCAAGCGTTCCGAGTTTCGTTGCCCTCGTCAAGAGCGCTGGCGGTCGCTGTCTCGAGAGACTGCGCGTGGTGATCCCGGTACGACCGGGCCCTCCCAGTTCATCGGTTAGCGAGGCAGTAGTTTAGCTCCTGCGTCCGTAAATCACAGCCTTCGGTTGTGATGTTAGCAAGCAGTCGCATCTCCGTATTGTGGCTCGACAACAGTCTCGAAAAACGGCCCCGCTCTCGCAACGAGTCGTGGGCCGGCAGTCAGTAATCTGGTGTCGCTTTCGGCCAGTCCTGTCCGACTAGTCGGCAGGCGGCCAGTGGTTCTCGCAAGAATAATCTGCCTCCGGGGCCGCCGGGATCCACTCTGCACAGAGCGCTGTCTCCCTCCCCGCGCGAGCGAGCGACGAAATGCTGTGTTCGAAGGACAGTTATCTGGTTGATCCTGCCAGTAGTCATATGTGTGTCTCAAAGATTAAGCCATGCATGTCTAAGTTCCGCCGCAGGCGATCTTTGTCCTCTCAAGGCTGTGTGTGGTCTCGGTTGCCGGGTCCTCGCAGCATAGCGGAGGCAGCGTAGGGTGCTGTGCCAATACCAGATTGCTCTTTTTCGCGGACCTTCGGTCCAGAATAAATTTTGGCTGGTTTGACGTCTTGGTAGCGTGGCGGTTTTATAGCGGCAGAAGGAGAGTACACACGAGGGCAAGTTCGGGCACAGCGGATTGATCACCCGCTTGCCAGTCACACTGATTACGGAAACAACAATTAATATTCTGTTGTACCAATAAACGCCTTTAGGCGTAACGGAACAACGGATAATTTCTTGTTGCCCTAAGACTGCTTGGTCGGTCGATGGCTAAGGACGGAAGAAGAAGAAGACTTTCAAATATGAGACACTCATCAGTACACTTAGTAGTATCCTTTGTTTTTGCCATGTGAAATAAAATCAAGAGAGGAATTCTGCAGCAATGTCTTATCAAGATATTCAAGGTTTCCACATTATTCACAGTGTTGCTGTTTTTCTTCATTACGTTTATTTAGATTTGTTATTCATAGCTTTTCACCTACTCAGAATACACTTCAGCTGGCAACACTCAGTGTGAAACTTGTCTTAATGTTTATCACAATACAATCTACACATCCTTGATGCAACATTTGTGGAAACAGGGAATAAAGCAGAGTTATCTTCACATTCATCATTATTATTCTCTTTTACACTCCCTATGGAGAATGCATCCCAACAGGAAGCCTATGCAAAACATTCACATGCTACAGGAAGCCTATACAAAACATTCACATGCTACAGGAAGCCTATACAAAACATTCACATGCTACAGGAAGCCTATACAAAACATTGACATGCTCTTACAGTGGTGATTTCTGTAGAAATGTTCTTCACATACCAAAAACAACCTGGCGGAGGACTGTGGAGGCTGAGATGCAAAGAATGAACCAGAGTTGGGGCACTGTACGAAGGATGGCCACCGACCGAGCAAAATGGAATCAATTTGTTGTTGCCCTACAAGACGCCACCAGGCGTAATGGCCACTGACTGCTTTGACGGTTGGCGGCTAAGGATCAAAGAAGAAGAAGTTGTTCACATAATAAAGTTACCAGCACCATACACAGGCACATATTAGTCCCCTTGTACGACTTACCTGATGGAGCAGTAGTGCTTTTCTTTCTTTGTCTCATAAGAGACCACCTGGAGCTACATGGGGTTAACTTGACATTAGGGACAGTAAAGCCTCTTCTCTTTGCTTCCAACAACATACAGCACCTATTATTTTAGGTAAATTTTTTTTTCTTTTAAGTTGATGGAACGTAGACAATAAGAATACAGTACAGTACTGACATAACACATTCCAACTAAGGTTAAAGAACATAGCTCATAATATTGTCACTAAGTTTTTGTGTGTGTAACTTAGTTCTTTCTGTTATTTAATAGTGGTCACATTAGCATCTCTCATAATCAATTTTTTTTTATTTGGCTTGAAATGTTGGTCAATATGCCCACGTTTTGATGCAGGAGACCAGAATCTGCATTCCTTGGTGAGGAATCCAACTGTGGCATATCGTCTATTTTCATCAGCAGTTTAATATGGCTAAAGTACAATTGAGTATATCTACCACAACATGTAAAGGCCAAAATGTTGAAGATGCTTTATGTTTTTTATCTTTTAGCTCTTATCTGTTGCAGATGGTTTTTAGGTTTTAACTAACGTGCCAAAATAAATGCCAAATGCTTTTCCAACATGTCTTTTTATACACAAGCAGTAAACAAACAAATACAGGTCTGTATCATTCTATCAGAAATCCTCAGGGCCACATTTGTTACGGAAACCAGATTTTTTTTCAATTTTCAGATGTCGCCCAAAACTGTTTGAAAAATAGCCCAAAGTCGCCCAAATTTTGATTGAAAAGTAGCCCAAAGAAACTTTCTATTTTCAGAATATTTAGAGTAAAAGGATACAGGCCTGTATATGCTAAAATTGTTCGTCATAAACATCCAATTTTTGTAAATTGTCATACGAACATTTTTAAGTGTTGTGAGTCTTATTTACGACTAATAAGTTCTTTCTATATTGGGTAAAATACAGACTTGTGAAAATCTAAATGTGCTCTGAGAAGAATAATATAGCATATTTAGACATGCTATGCAGCTTATGCGGTAGGAGAGAGTTATCTTTTGTTGAGTAATTACTGTCATTGAAATTATTATTTCTGAATGTCTTTGTTGCTGTTACTCGTCTTTTTAGTAACTCAGAACTGTATGGAATGTTATTTCAAATATGTTTCTTGAAATATTGTTCCGCTAGGAAAGTGCTGAAAATTAAGTGGTTATTGTTTTCACATTTTTTATGCAGTGGATTTTAAAAAGTACATATGTGCTGAAATTTGTATGTAAATATGCTTATATTTTTCATTTAAAACAAACATCATTATGTGCTTAAGGCTGCATTACTGAGTGCATGATAATGTATTGATACTTTTTGTTACAATTTAAACACACCCCCCCCCCCAAAAAAAAAAACATGAATTGTGAAGATGATGAACGTAAAAGAATGTAACATTTACAATTGCAGTATTATAAAAGGAAATGAAAATGATGCTGAAGATTGTGATGATAAAGAATGATCTGTTAAAATGCTTGGAAATTTCTTTATCAACTTTTGTACTTGTGAAATAAAAGATTACCCTGCTCCTGTCCGTATATTTCGGTGGACAAATACTGTTTTCGTCATCACCATTATTTTCCTTTGCACTCCTTAGGGAGCATGGAAGCACCACTGTGGCTGGACCCCTTGCAGGAAGCCAGCACCAAGTATTCACATTCTGTGACAATTGTTTTACATGACAAGGTTGCCCGTCACCTTGTACAACATGCCTAAGGGTACAGTAAACCTATTCTTTCTTGTTCTCATCAAAGATCCCTGGGACTTCACATGGCTAATTCTATTTTACTAGCAATAACCCGTCAAACTTGACGGCTTTTTAATTATAGTGTGCTGTTTCCGTTCCCAGATGAGCAGATAGAAGTATATTCTTAGAGTGTTTTTGGTTTCTTTCCATTATACAGTGTAATCAAACTGTTCATGAACACCGTCATTTGAACGCTTTTCTTCGTTGATTGGAACTATTTTCGGGAGAGTATATATAATGGAAACAATACAATTTTTCAACACGGTTGCATTCCTCAGCTGTGACCAACGTACACACGGCGAGAATTATGTTATATTAGATTCAATTTAAAAGTTCTTTGATGACAACATTTTGTGTGAAAGTGCGTGGATTGTTTTCAAAGAGTGTTCCCTGATAATAAGTGGTTTTCTTTGTCGAGCGCTACTAATTTCGTGAAAGAATTAAAAAAAACCAAAGTATTTGTTTTATATAACACACACGCCGCGCAAGTTGCACACCGTGCATTGCGCACTTTTTTTTCTGGCATGAGTTACTATTTTGAGTGAGACCGACCGACGTAACATACATCGGTAATTATGTTAGTTGGGATTACATACTTTTGTTCATTGCTGGAGAACTCTTCCATATCAAAACCCCTCTTCTTAAAAAATGTATTTTGCTGTCTAAGAAACTGCAAAAATATATATGACATTTTACTCAGCCTTTTTCCAACTTTTATTTTAAAATATAAATAAGTATATAACTTTTAAAAAAAATATAATTGTTTTTTTAAATGCAAGTGTTTCTTACCTTGACACACCTTTGATGTTGGCTTGTATTAAAACTATGAAAGTCATGAAATGAATATAAGAAGTATATAACTGGTTTTTTTTTTTTTAATGTCATTTTTTTTCTAAATGCAAATGTTTCTTACCTTGACACACCTTTGAGTTTGCTTGTATTAAAACTATGAAAGTAATGAAATCATCCATGTTTACCGCTTTGGCAGCATTACATTGGCTAGTTATTTTATTACTAATATTGTATGTTGTTTATGTACATGTACTTACTATGGGTGGATATGTTAATCCACATGAATGTTATGTAACTATTGTAGCACATAGATTATGTGGGTGAAATATAGTTTGCTTTTAGTTCTTAGACATGATTTAATGAACGTTCATTGTGTACATAGTTTTGATTGTCATTTGAAGAATATAATTTGTGGTTGCATTCATTCATTCATCAATTATCCTTTTGTTCTATATGGAGCACAGACTTTCAACAAACGCATGCCATGCCTTTTTATCCTGTGCCATCCATCCACAAGGTTTCTCCATATCTTGCCCATCTCTTGGCAGCCTATAGACAAAGTGGGAGGGACAGATAGTGGTATCAAAGTAAGAATGCAAAAAAAAGCAAGAGGTGCTTTCATTGCACTGGGAAACATATAGAGATCTGTAGAAATCAAGTCAATCACAGCAATAAGAATCAACAAAAATGTCTAGGCAGTCCTATTGTATGGCTCTGAAAAAAAAATCATAAATGGGTGCTTGCATAGAATAGATTGATTCAAATGGTATGACAAAGTCACCAGAGTAGAACTGATGACAAGAGCCAGACAAGTACCAGTGGAACAAGAGATGAGAACTGGTGATGGAGGAAATCAGCTTATCGCATTACAAGGCAGTCCTTGTTCTGGGGCAGTGGACAAAGAGGAAGAAGACGAACTCTTTAGCATTCAGCATTTAAAAGCTAAGCCCTTATAGATAGCTAGTATTGTGCAGTACTGACAAGGACTTCTAGCTGTGTCAATGCTGTTCAGGATTGTGCAGGTTAAGAAAATTAGAGGTATACCAAAGAACACATAAAGAAGAAAACTGGAGACTGAAATGAGTGAGATGAGAAGGCATGGAAAGACCCTTAGGCATGGGATATGAGGAATCGGCATGTGTTTAGTGAGGGTCTGTGCTCCTTGGGGAGCTAAAGAGTATTGATTTACTAAAAGATAGAGAACAAAAAAAACAACAACCAAGAAGTTATAGACTTAACGGCTGCTTGCTTAGAACAGAAGGATTGAAATGTTATGAGAAGATCATCAATGTGGAACTGATGAGAAGAACTAGATGCCAGTGGAACAAGAGATGAGAAGATTGATGTGACATATACTGTTAAAACCTGTAGATAGCATTACAAGGTAGTCCTTGTTCTGGAATCCCCAGCATAAGAGAGGTAGAGGGAGATTGAAATAGGAAAACACACACACAGAGAAGAGAAGAGAGAAATGAGTGGGATGAGGATGACATGGAAAGACCCTAAGCTGATAGCACAGGATAGGAGGACTTGGCATACGTTCATCTAAAGGATAGAATTTGTGGCTGCATTCATTCATCACTCTTCTGGTCTCTATGTATCATCACTCTTCTGGTCTCTATGTATCATCACTCTTCTGGTCTCTATGTAGCACAAGCTTTGAACAGGCTCGTCAAGCCTTCCTGTCCTGTGCCATGTGTTCAAGGTCTTTTCCACCCCTTTCGTGTCAGTCTCCAAGTTCCTTCCAGTTTCGCTCCGCTTCTCTTGCCCTGGAGACTCCAGAAATTGAACCGTCCAGCAATGCCATCAGTTTTTCTCCTCAGTGTTTGTCCTATCAAATACCAACATTTTTTTTTTCTCATCTCCTGTTCCATTTTAATTTGTCTGGTTCTTTCCACGAGTTCAACATTGGTGACCTCGTCATACCGTGTCAATCTTTTGACTCTCTGGAAGCACAGATTTATGAGACTGTAACTTCTTGCTTGTCTATTTTGTATCTCTGCATATTTCAGAACAATGTAATAGAACTGCCTTGGCTTTTGAGTTGAAGATTCTTATTTTGTGTTGTAGTTGAGTTATCTTTATTTCTTAAAATTTCAGATTGCAGCTTTAGTAATGTGATCTGGAAAATCTGCAGAGATATTTGTGTGGTCACTTCAGAGAGTGGAACCTCGAAGGGTAAATTTAAAAAAAAAATGTTCCAGGAGACAAACTACTAAAGGAAGTAATCCATTTTATTTGGGCATGTTATGAGAAGCAGAAACCTGGAATTTACTGTGACAACAGGAAAGATTGAAGGAAACAGAGATAAGAGAATGACAAAGAGAAAATACTGGATAGTTCGAAATCACGGCGTGGAAATCAGTCAGCAACAGAACAGAATTAATAACCAGTGCTGGACAGACAGGAAGTTGTGGAGAGACATCATCACCTAATCCATCAAGCATGGTACTGAAAGAAGAAGTGTTAAAGATTAGCACTATTGTGTGTGGAAGCAAATATAATTATAACCATCTCCACCTCTCAAACAAGACCCATCACTAAACAAAACAGACCAGTCAGAAATGTCAATTTTTTTTTCTTCAGTATGTTAAAATAAACTAATCCCTCCACAAGTGACCTGGACATATAATAAACCTGTCTTCAGTGGCCAGTTTATATTCTTTTTAATTCTAAGGTTCTTTTCATCAGTACAGTATTTATATTTTCTAATACATTTATGATTTCATTGTGGTTTTAAATTTTCTAACATGTTTATGATTTCACTCGAGTTTTTTTTAAATATTATTATGATTTCATTGTCTTTGTAAATTTTGTAACATGCTTATGATTTCAATGTGTGTGGTTTTTTTTTTTTCATTTTCTAACAAGCTTACGATTTCACACAGTGTTTTTTGAAAAATAATTTTCTATCATTCTTATGATTTCATTGCGTTTTGTTTTTTATTTTCTAATATGCTTATGATGTCACTGTGTTCACCTTGTAGAAAGTTTTACAGTAGTGTACGACACACAACTGAATTTTGTTTTCTTTACCTTTGTAGCTCTTTCCATCAATATCCTTATGGTATGTATGACATTATGTGTATCACAAAAGTTGATCAATATGAAGTAGTACTTGTTATTGGCAACCTCGTCATCTAAAACAAATTGCCATAGAAACCAATACAGCAAGAGCACATACATGTGTGGTGCCAGCTTCCTGCAAGGGAGCCACGCTATACTGGTGGCTCCATGAGAAGCAAATACAAAAGGGAAATAATGATGTATGGCATTACTGTGTTACCTTCTTAACACCACATACAGTTAAATTTGCCCACACCACATACAGTCTGCATTGAGTGTGTTCGAGCATGCCAATAACTCAAGCTTTTGTAGAGCAGTTTTCGGCCTAAAATTTAATTTGAAATAATCTGCAGCAAAGACAAATTTGATTGCAGCCATTTTTTTGTTGCATAATGAATTTTGAATATATATGAACAACTGAATGATTTTAGTTTTAGTGACGTTTACATTCATCATCATCACCCTTAAGCCCCCCAAGGAGCATAGGCCTTCAACAAACTTAAGTCTAATTATAAGTCCTGTGCCATCAGCTCAAGGTTTTTCCACGTCTGTCTCCAGTTCTTCTTTCCATGTGTTTTTTGGTATCCCTCCAGAACAAGAAGTGCATTGTAAAACCTGTAGAAATTTTTAGCCACAAAAGCCATCCATATTTACATTGTTTTGGAAATTTTTAATCGATAATGTTTGATACGTTGTAAAGCATCAATGCCACTCCTGGGCTAGGGGTAAATGTCAGAACAGCATCTCTTAAACGGCCAAAGTTAAATATTAAAGAATCTTCATCAATCCCAGAGCGTGCGTATCATTATTTAATCACAGTCACTTATTTTCAACAACAGTTTACAACTTCTTTGACATCTTCTTAATAAAGTATCAATGTATTCAAACATCATCCACGTATTTGCTTTGTCGTGCGTAATCATACATTCATAATAATGTTCATATTCCCATTTTTAATACACTGTCAATACATCTCGTTTCACAGAATCCAGACTGCTTCTATATCTTTATACTTCATATGTTCAAGTTTCCATTTACACTTCCATCACGGTCCAGACACTAGTCAAGTATATGTGACAAGTCCTATAGGACACGCTCAGAAAATCCAGACAAAGTTGGTCTATTGACACTTGATCCACACAATGCTCACATTGCTACTGCAAACACGCTCACGTCATTCTCACTACCATGCATACAATTCCATCGCAATCATGTCTTTCTGTGCAGCACATGGTCTACAAAGATACCGACCTATGTGGTGCGCAAAAAGACTTAATAATGTTTCTTTTTCAAAACTCTCGTACAATGTGCTTGTTATAAGTTACACAAAATAACAATTCAGGCAGAGCTGGAGCAGCCACTGTCTATGCCGGAGCTGGAACAGCCACTGTCTATGCTGGAGCTGGAGCAGCCACTGTCTATGCCGGAGCAGCCACTGTCTATGCTGGAGCTGGAACAGCCACTGTCTATGCCAGAGCTGGAGCAGCCACTATCTATGCCGGAGCAGAGCAATGTAAAAATTGGACTGCTCCTGTAGCAAAGGTAAATTTGCTGGGGAGGTTAAGATGTTATACCTAACAAGAAAGATAGTTGTGTCTGTGTCAACTGTGTGAGGTCAAGCACATGTAGGTCCCTGACTCTAAAAGAATGATGATATATATATTATCAGGGAACCTAACGCTACCTCCCTAGATCTCACACAGTCCGTATTTTGATTCTAGTGGCTGGTGTATGATGTCTCTAGTGGTGAAATGAAAATGATGGTACATCAACACACTAAACTTTAACTCACTATAAGAAAATAAATAAGACTGTGGTTAAAGTTTTCTTTTAAAATTGGAATGTTTTTTCTTTGTACAATTTAATCTGCCTGTCCCGCCATCTCTTTTGGACAAGTCTTTGAAAATGAGGAAATATATTTACATATAATGCTTTAACTAAAAAATATGGACTCTTGGTCCTATAAATGTAATGTTATTATATAGAGTTCCTGTATGTGTATTCACAGACTAAAACTTTAATAACTGCTAGTGATAGTCATTGGTTATGAGGAGCTGTTGTTTTCATCATTCCCCATATAATTCAGTTTTATTTTGATAAGAACCAGTTTATTAGGATGAAGTGTCAGATGTCCCAGCTGTTAACGTGTCACCTGGGATTCTTGGTATGACAATAATAAGTCAGGATGTCGTTGCAGATATAATAGATCAGCACCCACACACAAGCTCCTTCAGGCTATCAGCAACTTTTAAATGGAGACTTTTCACTCACTCATCAGGTTTCCTGTCACCGGATGGTAACACGAAATAAAAACCCTGTAATAAAAAGACACCCTGGCCTTTTCATATCGGTTCACAACTTCTTATCCCTATGTATACATGACGGTATGGGGTCAGCCTCATGTGCATTCATGTGCATCAGCCCCTAATTTATGACTCTCACCTTTCTGTGACCACACCTCAGGTCCCTATGGCAGATACGCCACTGTACTTTTACATAGTTTGCTTCAATCCAATAACGTGGAGTAACCACATCTCCTTTTATATGATTTTTCTTTTCTAAATTATAAACGCTCTAGGCATGTTGAAGAGTGTTCATAGAACACTGAGGCTTACTAACATCTTCCAATACAAAATTATTAATATAAAATCATAATAATATGCAACAGTCAAATACAGTTCAATGTGAGGACTCAATAATGTTTGCTCCCGGCATGTCCTTCACTTTTCCACAGCAGTATCTAACTTTTGCAGTTTTAATCAAGCATGTAAATACATAAAGCATTCTTATCACTAGTTCAAAGAAATATGTCACAAATAACATTGACTGGCAAAGAATATGGCCTCAGTTTTGCTCTGCCTCGTCCAGATAGTGAATTTAGTAGTTAATTTTACAATTTATCACATCTGCTCTCAACGTAGTTGTTTGCATAAAATTTTCTAGTCAAATGGCCACGAGACCACTATGCCTCTTGCCAATATCTATTAGAGCCGACCAATGAAAGCAGGCACTACTACATCTTTTTGAATTTAGTTTGAAAAAACAAAACAAATTCCAAACAAACTATGTGCCTCGTAGTCCATTGGTCAGTCTGCATTAGTTATGCCAATAGAAAAAGATGTTAGTTTTAGTTAACCTTTTTCCCTCTCTCCCCCTTTTACTCTTATACTCTTATACCAACCAATAGAATTTGAATTACTACAATGCCTCTTTTTTGAAACTTGCGTCCCCAATAACGTTATGTGTAACGAGCAAGAACAACAGTCTGTCCGTCCAGGCGTTCTTAGACATCTAGTATTATCTCAATAACTTGGCTAATACTTGGACTACCATATTTTTTAAAACATATTTTTGCTCAGGGGACACTAAGCTATCCTACTATATGATTTTTATGGTCAGTTTAATTATGGTTTAGATTTTTCAGTTTTGTCACTGTCAATCGTCAAATATAACTTTTACACAAGTCGGATATCACCCCCCCCCCCCCCCCGTCTCTAACATTTCTTCTCATTATTCAAATAAACCAACTCGTTTGAGTGACGTCAGAATTTTACCGCTAGGAGGAAATGGAAAACTGTCTGTGTGTTTGTCTCTGCTGGCTTTGGCCACAGCGTGTATATATTAAAGAGACCGCTTGCAGAGCGAAGAGGGGTTTTTTCAAAACTTTGGTAGTGTTGGCGTTAATTATTACAATCGTCTCGTTCTTACTACTGAGAAATGTCCGAATTATTACAAATTTTAGTGTTAAAGTTAATATATTACGTTAATTCAAACTTTTTCTGCCGTTTCGTGCAGCAGATCGGCGAGATGTTAAAATGTTTATTGTACATTTCTAAACCGAAACTAAAAGCGTGTTAGATTTTTACGGCAGGTCATTTTTTAAGCATTCCCACTGCACCAAAGGCAGCGCTCTACTGGCGTCGAAGATGAAAATAGTCAGACACCTGAGGGCGGGTGTATTTATTATCATAGGACTAGAATCTTACTGAAATAAGCGATTATCTCACAGATTTCGCTACAGCTCCAAATCCCTGATTATAAATATAATTTAATAAATTGGTGACCCTCCTATGCTAAATTCATAAAATGCCTCCCATTCCTCCTTTGCTGCGTATATGCATGTCTTGTAAGAATTCTTCCAGATACAGGCTGGTAGCACTTTATGTGAGGGATGCATTCCTGAAGACCTTATATTAATTTAAAACTTGCATAATTTAAGACTAGTTTTCCCATAGAAACTTGAGCGGACGGCATGTGACACGAAGATTTGGCATATGCTTGTTCAAGGTTTATGCTCCTTCAGGAACTAAAGGATTTTGATTTTCCATAGGAATACATGTAAATGTGGGATTTACAGAATACATGTAAATGTGGGATTTACAGAATACATGTAAATGTGGGATTTACAGAATACAGGCAAATGTGGGATTTACAGAATACATGCAAATGTGGGATTTACAGAATACATGTAAATGTGGGATTTACAGAATACATGTAAATGTGGGATTTACATGATTTAAAATTGTGTGCATAAAGTAAGACTTTATTAATATTTTTTAAAGATCGCACTTTTTCAAATTCACACAAAAGTGCAGCCACACTGTACTTACTGGCTGCAGTTTCTATAATAACTTTTCTTCTATGTTTAGTCTGTTCATGCTAACCTATCTCCCAACCTGGAAGGCTCTCCTCCTTGACTTGGTTGAACCTGTCATGAGTATAAAGACTCCCTCCTACACAGTTCATTGTATTAAATTATTCCACCACTTAAAACTGGGGCACACACAGTGCTACTATTTTGACAAAGTTTATATTATATGTGCCTATCACTCTGTGTATTTCCCATAAGTCTCTGAGTAGACAAAGAAATAATATGACTACTGTTTCTTAATGCATGTCATTACGAGGTGACTAGCAAAAGGTTGTGTATGGGGCTGACAACCTCATGAACAATAAACTGCCACACATACATACCTACCGCTACCATAGCACATGAATGCTGTGATGCAGACTATCTACAAGGAGACCCACTGATGCAGACTATCTACAAGGAGACCCACTGATGCAGACTATCTACAAGGAGACCCACTGCAGCAGTCCTTCCATAAGGAGAGAAAAGAAGAATATCCCTATCAGTTGTGATAGCCGTAACCATGGCAAAGGTGTTTTGTTTGTAGAGTTTGTAAAACAGGTGAGGTGAACGAACTAAATCTTTGTTTCATCCGGGTAAACAAATAGGCATTATTGCGTTTTTAGATTTCTGCTCAGCAAAAACACATCTTTAAAAGTGATTACAAATTAGTACATTTGTAAGTTAAATAGTAAGTAGTAAATATTTATCTTGCATTCAGCAATACGTGCATACATAATACATACGTAGACAGAGAGAGAGGTTGCAGTTAAGTAGTTGCATGTTTCAAGTTAATGTTAAAGCTACAACTTTTAAAATTAAATCATGGAAACATAATATTAACCAAACCAGAGATTTATCAGTTTGGTTAATTTTCAGGCTGTCGAGACTTTGGTTAATTTCCAAGTTGTTATGACTTTCACGTGTGCATGTGACTCCTTTTGAATGTAGTGTAGTTTTTAGTTTTCACAGAACTCGGTAGTGACTTCCACAATTGACCACCTGCATAACTAAGGCAACTATGAAAGAGATCAGTTTCAGGTTTTGCAAGATCCAAAAGTTGGTCGCCATGTAAAAAATATGAGCAGTATTTATAAGCCTACTGAAATAACTGGTACAAGTATGGTGTCCTACCTTGCAGAGTTTGATGTACAAGCAGATCATGGAAGAGGGAGAATTGTTTGAATGGAAGAATATTCAGCTGTGAAAATAACTGAGCACTGGGAATGTTATCATTCAGGAAAACAAGACGCAGCTCTCTTTTTTGTAGGGACGTTTCAGAGATGAAAAGCTACAGCGACTCCAGATGTCTGAGCAAGAAGCAGTGTGAGTTTGAATATGCGCATAATAGAATGTAAGTCTAGAATGAGGAAATAAAAAATGTTTGATTTTTGAGAGTTGATTGTAAAGACAGTTTGAGAGTCAAATATACAGACAGGACACATTTTCTCTAGATTTTTCTTCAAGATTCTGATTCTCTGCTGAACAGAGAAAACTGACAACATTGCAGCAGTCAATGCTTTAATATTCAGTATTTAAGAACCAATAAAAAGAAATCCATTTCCTCACATTAATATACAAAACAAACAAGAGCTCAATAACAATCTTAGAGCTCAGGATGTTAAAAAAATTCAATGATGTTTCTTTCAACTGGTTTTAATTAAAAGTGAAAAAGCTTTATTTAGCTTGTAAAATTACCTGGTCAGTAATAACAAACAATAAACCTCAAACACAAATTAGAACCATTCTTCAATACTATCATAACTAGCGAGACTCCTTTAAAAAAATATTGTTAATAAATCAAAATTGTTGACATATTACAATTCTACATACTAACAGAGGAAGAAACAATCAGGATTCAGAAGAAATAAAACAATGTAGAGATCATATATTCACCCTCAGGAATATAATAGAGCAGTGTTCAGAATGGCAGTATAAAAATTTGCTCACTTTGAAAAGGCTTAGGCATTTGACAGCATACACAGGGATAGCTTATGGAAAATACTGAGGCCTTATGGAATCCCTAAGTGCATGGTCTCCATCATGCTAATTTCACATGCAGTGTTATGCAGAGCAGCCTAGCTTTTGAAGTGAAAACAGGAGTGTTTTTAACTGTCAGACTGGGTGATGCACCAAACAACAGCGGATGCCCCTAGAGGAATAAGATGGACAGCATTCTCTACACTGGAGAATCTAGAATTCGCAGATGACATTGCACTATTCGCACACTCACATCAACTCATGCAAGAAAAAACAGACAGACTGAATAAACATAGCCAACAGGTGGGACTAAACATTAATCTCAAGAAGACAGAAGTCTGACACTAAATGTAAGAAATCCTGCACCCATAAAAATAAGGGACTAAGAGCTGAAAAATACATTGACATACTTAGGAAGTATAGTAACACCAGATGGCGTAACCAGCAAAGACATCAGTAACAGAATGAATAAAGGCAGAATTGCCTTTGCCAACCTAAACAACATCTAGAAATCCTCCCAGTGCAGTTCAAACACTAAATTAAAAATATATGACAGCTGTATAGTTTCTGTACGGTACAGAATGCTGAACAGTAACATAAAAGGAAATGTCCAAATTGTCCTCTTTCCACACAACCTGCCTAAGGAAAATTCTTAGAATTTTCTGGCTGAACACCATCACTAACCAAGAACTGCTAACTCTGAGCCACCAAGAAGACATGTGCACCATCATAGCGGGAATTGGGTTGGCCACATCCTCAGAAGAGACCCTGACACCATCACCAGAACTGCCTTGCTATAGACTCCAGAAGGACAGTGAAAGCAAAGATTGCCAAAAGCCACATGGCGGAGAACTGTGGAGGGATAGATTCTAAGCAGAAACCAGAGCTGGGGTACCACACGAAGGATGGTGGTCGACCGAGCAAAGTGAAGACAGTTTGTTGCTGCCCTACAAGACGCCACCAGGTGTGATGGTCACTGATTGCTTTGTCAGTCCGCGGCCAAGGACTAAAGAAGAAGAAAGAAATACCAGCAGATCTAGTGACAACTGCAGCTTGTTTGACTAGTAAAAAAGACCTATTAATAAAAGAAAACAAACACTACCCTTAATAAATCAAAACTGTTTATCTTCTACATCAAATATGCAGTTGATTTATTATGCTCACAAATCATCATTTTCAAAAAAAATTTTGAAGCCACCATTGCAGCCGGTCACCTTACAGGAAGCTTTCATCAAGGTCATTTCTGTAGCAATGTGTTTTACATGATGAGGTTGCCAGTTACATGTACTTCCTCATTAGTTGCCTTGTAGGACATGCATGAGGGAACAGCAGTCCTATTCTGTCTGCCTCACCATTTCTCCTTACTCAGTCTCTTCCTTTCCACCTTCCATTGACAGAATAAGCCCGCCAACACATACAGACACTTGGAAACTATAATTAACACAAATACTCACAAAAACTGAAAATTTGCAGGAACCTAGCAGAGCATTTGCCTTCCAAAAAAACATTCAAACCACTAATTCACTAACGTGCGTGCCTCATAACGTGTTTTTTTTTTTTTAAATCTATCTTGTAATGATTGCCTCCCTCAGTCAGCGTCACATTTGTTACTTGCAGACCTACTGAGCTAATTATTAGAGAAGATTTGCTGAAGATTGTTGTCGAGCATTGCAAATCCTATCTGCAATAAACACTTTAGCTTTACATCACATAAACTTACAGACATGAGCAAATAATTAAAAGGGTGTAATAGGTGTCCCTTGGGAGTATAATGTTCTAGTTGGTGGTGTGCCCTACATCTTTTGGGATAGAGTCCATTTGTAATCAAGAAAAACAGACAATGAACAAACAACTGGAAGATAAAAATCAAAGCCCCCAGTAACAAAAGCAACTCAACGCCAAATGTTAAACTTACTGATAACTGAATAAAGATTTATAGAGAAATGAATAAATGCAACATTATTTCACTCCTAGAGATTCTTACAATTTCAGGGTAAGATAACCAAGCTGACGAACAACAATTAGATCTGAGCTCTTTAAATTTTCCTCATGTGAGTTTTCCTGAGCCCCGTGAAGTTCCAGTGAGTCTCTGAGGAGGCAATGAAAGAATAGGGCTTCTATTCTCTCAGGCATGTAGTCAGAGACAACTAATATGAGGTTGTCCATAGGGCTGGCAACCTCATCATGTCAAGCAAACTGCTACAACAAAAACAACCAGTACAACAACATATAATTGCTTTGGTGCAAGATTACCTGCAAGGGGACCATCTGTTTTTTGCAAAAGAAGAATTTTAATGACATCTTTTTGTGTACAGTATTTCCTACCACAGAACCATGGATACTGAACTAGGCAAACTATGTTAGCAATTCAAAAGAGTTGTTATACAGTGGGTCCCATCTCACTGCAACATCCCCAGAAACGAAGAGGCTGACAGATCGGCAAAGGAAGGGGGAAAGCTACCTCAACTTGACACAAGCATAACTTATGAAGAGGCCTAGAGTTTTCTCAAGGCAGTTACAGGAGCAAGTGGGAAGCAGAGCATCCAGGTCATCACAGAAATGATGCACATTACCAGCCCCTTCAGTTTACCTTTTTCTTTTAAATTTTCTTCTTGATTCTTTTGTACCTGTAGTAAAGTGAATCCGTATCACAACACGCTCAAATTTCCCGCTTAAAACGAACTAGCTATCGTAATTTTACATCTATAAATAACTACAGCATTTGAAATTTGTCTGAGGGTCTAGTCAAATTTACCGCCAACAATTTGACTAGAATATTTGAATTTTTCTAAGAAAACAAGTTAAAAGTTACCACCCTTCCCCCCAAACACACCCACCCCAATATTTATCGAAGAGCATAGTACAAAATTAACAACCAATCAAATCGTTTCCATATTTTGTAGTGGTAATAAAATTTTGGTTGACGAGAAATAAATACCTAATCTGTGTTTTTGACTGAAATTAGATAATTTATTTCTCCATAACTAAAGATACTTAAAATGCAAGGGATATTTCAAATTATAGCGCTAATATTGCTTAACATATACACATAGAGATTCCCTCATACAAAATTATCTTGACGTAGAAACATTTAATTTAGTAATATTTTCACATCAGGTTAATATCAAATTTAATTAAGAAAAAATTAACCCCATTGGAATGCAAAGGAATAAATAAAGGAAAACTATATAGAAAGATAGAGAATAATTGGCCGCTTAATTATCACTTTTGATAAGTAAAATCGGTTCACAAATAACTGATATAAAATAAACAAATTCTGTCAGATTAGACAAACACGCTTTAGACTGCTCAATTCTTTAGCCTAGGAAATAGTTAATTTTTTTTAACTCGTCATCTGATTGGTCGGGTGTAGTTTGATAAAAATTAACAACTGCTGGTAAGTTCCGCCATTAGACCATAAGTGTGCATGCCAAGCTGACATGTTCAGAAGGACAAGCTTTTGCCGTCTGGACTGAAAGATCAGTGTTATAGCCCTTTACGGCTGGTTAGCTTGTGTATGTGAAGATTCTTTACTTGAGGGTAAGATAGACAAGTTTATTTGTATAATTTATTGACATGTAGGCCACAGGCTGTGAGCCATATTTTATTTCGATACTGCTATTGGGAGAGGTTATGTCACGATGACCTATGTAGGAATGTGCCTAAAGCAGTTTTATTCGGAGTGAAAAATAAATGTGTAAAATGTTTGCCAATTGGCCCTTACAAAACTTTGCGACTGTAAGTGCAGTGGAAATAAGTTGATATTGCCATTGGGAGTGACACCCCTGCTTATTGTATGGAAGACACACACTGTATGATGGACAGTGGCTTTGTATTACCACTAAAGGAGAATAATTACACAAAACTGATTGTAGACAAGGGAATTTAAGGTCTGGTGCGAATGGTCAGCACACATGACTGACCAAGGTAAGTTTTCATAGTGATTAGGTGTGGAATTAATATAGACAAGCTCTATATGGGAGGAAATTTTCCTTCTTATTCCAGGTTGAATTACACAGACCTAGTTGTTGCAGAAACCTGGGGAAGAAGAACATGTGGGAGTTGAATGCTCATACTATAACCTGCAGCTAAACTCCTCATCATAGTCCAGGAAGCACAACGTTTTGGTGAACCTGAATACTTAGGAGCCAACTGTATCAATAATGTTCCAGATAAGTGCCATACAACAGGCACATGATAGTTCATCCAAATCCAATTCCACACCACAAACTTTATCTTGGAGGGATGAAAACAACAGACCTTCCAATTACAGACTAGTGGTATTATCAAGCATAGAAACAAGAACTGGGTGTAGACATTTCAGTGACCTCTTTTGTTTAAAAGACATATGTCCAACATATTTATTTCTATTTTGTAATAAACATTTTCTTGAGTTTGAAAGTCCTGACAAAAAGATTGATGCTCAGGACCATTAAATTGTAAATATGAATTGAAAACAGTCTTGCTTAATTTTCATTAAAGTTAAAGTTCTGTTTTGAATTTCATACTGTTAAAATACTTTACCCTAGACACTTTGACAATTAACAAAACACAGATAACATACTCTTGGTGAGATCCCAAGAGGTAGCGGATAGGGACCCAGAGAATTTCATCATCATCATTCTTTACTCTGGGAACTTACATAGCTGGGGTTATTTCTCATAAGACCAGTCTCTTATCTGGCACTATCCTTGTATCTTCTGATACATCTATTTGTCCAGGATATCTTATAATTAATAACATCTAAACCTCTTATCACAGTACCTTATTCAAGTTTCTTATCACAAATTTTTCTGTGCGAGATGCTAATGAAATATGGTTATGCATGAGTAGTTTTATTCCATATTTAAAACAAAAAATGACTTTTTAGCCAATCTTTCTTTACAAAAACAGGTAGTTGGGTTTAACTTATCTTTCCTGAAATTAATCTCTTGCTTTCCCTATCATAAAGTTTAAGAATGCATAAAGTAAACATATTAAATTTCTGTTCAATATCTGGCTTAAGCCAAAATGGGATTTGATTTTTCTAATGTAGGCTCGGTAGATTTAATTTAAATAAAGGTTGTAAATTGATTATAACATTTACTGACAATGTTGAATAGTAAAGCTACTAAAAATGATAGTAGAAAGCAATATGAATAAAAATACAGCTTGCTTCGTCACTGTCCACTAATACTGCCTAGTGCACAAAGTTATTTTTTTTTTTTAAAACGATGTTTATATTTTTTCAATCCCGATCTCTTGCAGAACCCTAAGGTTCCACGAAACTGCGGCTGAGAAACTGTGATCTAAACTGTTGAATTTTAGTATACTGTCCAGTAATTATTCTGGAAGTGCTCAGTTTGTTTCATACAATAAGTAAATCCTGTATTATAAACATCAAGCTTCCAGACAATTATCATGTAAGTGTCCTTCTGTGCACGTTTTAAATATAAATTCTAGCTCACATTTCACCTCATACATCAAAATTCTAAGTCTCTCTCCAATTATGCTTCATTTTGTGCAACTTAAATTCACAATTTCCAGCAAATCTTTCATAACAAAGATTCTATTTGTAAAATTTCTCCTGCATGTATACTTGTGTGCATATTCAGAGCACCATATCCAGCAAATCCTTCATTACAGAAAAAGCACTTGTAAGGTCCCTCTCCTATATGTGTTAAAGCGTGTATCTTTAGTGTTGCATATCTAACAAATCTCCTGTTACAAAATTCACACTTGTAAGTCTTACCCGTATGTTTTGTTTTGTGATCATTTAAATTACAAATCTGAGCAAAGCCTTCACCACAAAATTTACATTTGTAAGGTCTCTCTCCTGTATGTCTCCTTGTGTGCACCTTTAAATTGCCTTTTTTAGTAAATCTATTTCCACAAACATCACATTCATAAGGTCTCTCTCCTGTGTGTTTGTTTATGTGCAGTCTTAAATTAGCAATCTGCGTGAATTCTTCATTACTATAATCACATTTGTAAGGTCTTTCTCCTGTATGTGTTTTTGTGTGTGCATTTAGACTAACTTTCTGAATAAATCTTTTGCCACAGACATCACACTTATAAGGTCTCTCATCAGTATGTATTCTTTTATGCACCCTTAAAGCATTAGTTATAAGAAACCCTTTCCCACAAGTATCACACTTGTAAGGTCTATCCCCTGTATGTCTCCTTTTATGCACTTGTAATGTAAAGTTTCTAGTGAATCTTTTGTCACATAAGTCACACTTGTGGGGTCCCTCTCCTGTATGTATGTATGTGTGCTCCTTTAGATCATAATATCTAATAAACCCCTTGTTGCAGACAACACACTTATAAGGCCTTTTTCCTGTGTGCTTTGCTTTATGCACATTTAAATTATCAAGGCGAGCAAATACTTTGCTACATACACCACATACGTAATGTCTCTCTCCAGTATGGGGCCTTGTGTGCATTTTCAAATCACCATTTCTAACAAATCCTTCATTACCAACATCACACTCGAAAGGTCTCTCTCCTGTATGTGTTCTTTTGTGCACTTTTAAATTACTGATTTTAGCAAATCGTTCATTGCAAAAGTCACATAAGTAAGATGGCTCACCTGTATGTTTTTTTGTGTGCACCTTTAAAGTACCAATCCGATAAAAACTTTCCAAACAAACATTACATTTGTAAGGTCTCTCTCCTGTATGTATTCTTTTGTGCATCTTAAGGTATGAATTCTGAATAAATCCTTTACCACAGACATCACACACATAAGGTCTCTCTCTTGTATGCTTACTTCTTGTATGCATCTTTAGAGAATATGGCTGTATAAATCTTTTATCACAAACATCACATGTGTAATGTGTCACAGCTGTATGTTTCATTTTGTGCATCTTCTGACAACAACTATGAAAAAATCCTTCACTACAAACATCACACTTGTAAGGTGTCTCTCCTGTATGTTTCCTTTTGTGCACTTCTAAATTACAGCTTTCAGCAAATACTTCAGTACAAACATTACAAATGTAAGGCGTCTCTCCTGTGTGTTCCATTTCCTGTACATTTTGATTAGTGTTATCACATTCTGTACTACAAGCATCATTGTTGTATAGCTTCTCTGTCATGTGACTTCTTTCAACTGGAGACCTGCCATTACTTTCTTCATTGCTTGAATTATTTCTCCGTTGTTCAGTAATTTTTGTGGATCTTTGGATTATTTCAGGTAACTCACTGCTAGAGCCTTCATTTTGTAGGAACAGTTTATTGCTACTGTTAGTTTCGCTAATGTTCACTCTCCTTTCTTGACACTCTGGAATATTTAATGACACTTTTGCTGCTGTCAGTCTTGAATCAATACAATTTTTTATTGCTATAACTTCAAAGTGACTGTCTAAATTGTTGTGTGCTTCTTTACTCTCTATTCTCCTCTCGTCTACTGGAAATGCATCCGATACCTGGTTGTCATATTTAAGCTCTTTGTATTTTTCCTTGTGCTTACGTTTCAAATGTCTTTGCAAATGTTTAAATTTGGAGAAGGACCTGTGGCACTGGGTACAACAGTATGTTCCTGAAATATGAGACAATGAAAGACATCATGAAAAGCATATGGACAATACTTAACACGAGAGTATGTTCCTGAAATATGAGATAATGAAAGACATAATAAACATCTGGACAATAATGAATAAAAAACTTTGCATGAAAGAATTAGAAAACTAATAGGCAAAGCAGCACAGTTAAAAATAGCATTTAGGAATTTAAAAGAACGAACGAACAAACAAACTTTATTTTCGAAGGGTTAAGAATTGGGCACGCAGGCCAGTCTAACATTCTGCCCTTCCAAAATGATGGAGTATGAGAGCATTACAAACAGATGGACTGAATACATAGGAACACAGATTAATATTAACTGGAACAATGTTTAAAAAAAACACAAATTTAAATACTTTGACACACTGATAACATGAGATGGAAGTTACATCAGTGAAATTAAGAACAAATATGCCAAATTAAAAACAGTATTCTAGAACATTATAAATACCCTATGGAAACAAAATCCTGCTTTTGTGAACAAGAGTTGTTGTTTAACTAGGGCTGCTGAGCTTCTCCCTCTTTAGCAGCCAATTCCAAGTTGAAGACTCCTTGGTATTATCTACACTGTGGACCTAGGCTTTTCCTGTGGCTTTTCCACCATTACGAAATGTGTTGAGTTGAAGTCATGAGCTCCAGTTTCTCCAGCTTGGCTTGCAATTAAAGGATCGCAACATCTAGTCCCAAGCTAGGGGTAAGAAGTGCGTGGCATACTGTGCATTCCCCGCCATCCAAGGGGGGCTCTCCAACTATGCAGAGCTAAAATCCTGTACTCTGGTTCTGGGTTTTCCTGCACAGAGCCACTTCTCAGCTTCCCCTGCCTATCACTGGATACATAGTGAGATCCTTCTGCATGCAGTCAACCAAGTCAAAGAATTATGCCTGGGGCTCTAGTGACTTCTCCAAGCTTGGTGTGCAATGCTGGGTTCTCAACAAGTTTCACCACAGGGTGAATCCCTGGACATGTATGGACGATTTCAAGAGTCAATGAGGATGTAATTAGCCTCACAGACATAGGTTGACTTCCATGTACATATATTGTAGCATTTTGCATAGCTGGTGGTCATATAAGGATGACCCCAGATATGCCTCCATGCATGTGAACAAGAGTAAGTTCTGAAGTGTTGGAAACATAACCAATGTTTTTGTATGAAAGTACATCCTGGATTTGTGAGCTAAACAATGATAACACCAGTGGTGGCATCTGAGTTGCGATTTCTCACAAGAATGTTAACAATCTCTTGGGGTAGACAACGAAGAACACTTGAAAAGAGCTACACAACAAAGGAATATAATGAAGAAGAAAAGAAGAAACCTTTCTGTATAAAGATAAGAAGCACTCACACATTTTGTTAAAAAGAAAAACAGAGGGAAAGAGACGCAAAGAAAAACAGAGAGAAAAGATAATGGGCAGTATTGAGTATGACATGGAAAGAGATCAACCACAGAACTTAAGAACATCAAAGACCTAGATCTGTGGAAAGACATGATTTCCTGTGCCTTACAACATGGGACTTAATAATCAATGCTGCATATCTTTTAAAACTTACTTACTTAGACATTCCTCTTCTACCCTGGGTGTTGAGGTTTGCCAGAGAGAGTACCATAACATCTTATCAGCTGTCTTCCACCTAGCCTGGTTCCAGTCTAGTCCTCGGTCCTCCAGAGATTCGTTTTACAACTAATGCTTTCATTACAACAGACGTTGGATGAAAACAGGGATTTAAAGACTTAACATAAACCTGTAATACATTTGTAGAAGAGAAGGATTGAAATGGTATAACCTGATCACCAATATGGAACTGATGGCAAGAACCAGACCGGTGCCATCAAAACAGGGGATGAGAAGATGGAGAGGGAATGTGCACACACTAAGGAATCATGCTGACAGCGTTACAATGCAGTGCTTGTTCTGGAATCCCCAGCGTAAGAGAAATGGAAGGAGACATAAACATATTGAGAACAGAACTGGAGACAAAAATAACAGAGGTAAAGAAGTCATGGACAGATCTTGAACAGACGGCACAGGACAGGAAGACCTGACATACATTTGTTGAAGGTCTATGTTCCATGGGGAGCGGAAGAGTACTGATGATGATTTTATGTTTTATTTAAGATTAACCACAAACAAAAACAGACATAAGGCATACGTTACGGACTTATGGAATAGAGATATTTGCAAGACAATGTGACAATATATGACAAATAGTTACTGCAGTAACATGAATTAGTTTAAAAATCCACAATCTCCGTAAGAATTATTTTTACCATGAAGTTTCTTGGCTCTCTGCAGATTAGGCGTACATTCTGAGCCAGATCCCTCAGGTGACACTAAACGAGGTCGCTTTCTCCGTGCCTGCTTATTTTTCTTTCGTTCGTACTTTAGCATGAACTCTGGTGGATCAACTGATAGTCCTATAGGATATTTGAGTTAAAGTTAATACAGCATATTCAAGAATAATTGAAGCAAAGAATACATTCTTAAAAATGGGTAACAAATCTAAAAGAAGTATTTAGTTAAGTATTCTTCCTTCTTTATAATTTATGAACTTTGTAAAAAGTTGTAAACAAAACGTCTGCTGAAAAAGTCTTAAGACTTACCAGCTTGGCGAAGGGCCTCATAGTTTTGTCGTAGATTGCTTAAATGCTTCTTCTCATAGTCTGGCATGCTTCTGAACTCTTCTGGGGTGAAAAATTCACTAATTGATGATTGCAATTCATCAACATTAATCTCTGGATACTGCATTTTCTGTGTAGGTTTCATTATGAGCAGAAGATCTCTTAAGGTTTCACGATAGCCTTGTTTGGGTGCATCTGTTATAACGAGAATGAGGCTTGTTTTATTTTTAGCAAGGTCATCAAGAAACAGAATGGGCTTTGAAATTTAAAAAAATTTCTTAGAGATCTTTCTTATGTGCTTGAGATTCTCTATTGAATTTTTCACACTGTAAATTTTTTTATCTAACAGAAAAAAACTGTTCTACCTGACAATGACTGCAAAAGACTAATAAGCTCAGCAATACTTATTATACACCATAAATAGCATTTTGCAACTCTTGCATGCAGAACTGGTTCCATGAAGCTAATTAAAGTAAAAACCTCTTAGTCAAATGGAAGACACAAATATGCACTCAATATTAATTTTTATTATATTTTTAAGAATGAAAGTTTACTTTTTATTATGACCAGCTACTGTCACAGGTGGGATGAAAAGGACTTCATACTGCTCAAGCATCATTTTAAGGGTTTGACCAATAACACTAGTCAACAAATTTTCAAAAGTTATTTGTACCAGAAATTAAATATACCATTTCTTATTGATTTTGACATGCTGATTTCAAATATCATAATGAAATTCACCAATTGGCTCTGGTTTTTTTTTAAATGATGAATTTACATTACAGTAATACAAATAATGTATGCTTGTTTAATTCTCTGGGGTGAACAGCTAGTCTTTCTACTTTACTTACTTACTTACTTAGTCGTTCCCCTTCTACCGTGAGGTGTAGAGGTTTGGAAGAGAGAGCGCCAGACTATTCTATCGGCTGTCTTCCTCCTGGCCTGGTTCCATTCTAGTCCTCGGTCCTTCAAAGATTGTCTAATGTTGTCCTCCCAGCGGACTCTGGGTCGTCCTCTGGGTCTGGATCCTTGGCTCTTTGTTTCCCATGCTTGTTGTGGTAGCCGATCTTCTCCCATTCTGCAGACATGGCCAAACCATCTTAGTTGGGACTGTTCTACTTGGGTCTGTAGGGGGTGGCATTTTAGGCCTTGACGTATCGTCTGGTTGCGTACCATGTCTCTTCTTGTTACTTCAACCACCTTCCTCAGATACCTCATTTCTGAGGTTTGGATCTGGCTTTTATGGGTTGTAGTCACTGCCCATGACTTGCCTCCATATGTCAAGACTGGGACATAGGTGGAGCTTTAGCATTATAAAAATTGTGGTTACATACTCAATTAATTGATATTTCAACATAAAATGATAGAACAAATAAAAACATTATTTAAAGTTCACATATCATGTTTTAAAAAGGCACATTTGAACCCATTTCGTCATTATTCAGTCACTTTTCGAGCTATCTTTGCTTGCTTCTTGTAGTCAATAGATGAGGTGTCTCTTGTCACAGCCCAACAGTAATCAGCAAGCATTGAAGGGCTCCAATTGCCTTGATACCTTGTCTCCATAGCAGCAATGTCCTGGTGAAATTGCTCACCATGCTCATCACTGACCGCTCCACAGTTTGACGTAAAGAAATCCAGATGAGAATCCAGAAAATGAATTTTCAAAAGACATGTTGCAGCCAAGATTCTTATACTTCAGAAGGAGATTTTCTACAATTTCATTGTAATTATCAGATCTGTTCTTTCCAAGAAAATTGTCCACGACTGACTTAAATGCTAGCCATGCTGCTTTTTCCTTGCCATGCAACATGCAAAGAAACTCGTCATCATGAAGAAGTTTTCGAATTTGCGGACCAACAAATACTCCCTCTCTTATTTTAGCTTCACTCAGTCTTGGAAATTTTCTGATGAGGTATTTGAAAGCCTCATCTGTTTTCTCCATTGCCTTGACAAAGTTTTTCATGAGACCCAGCTTAATGTGCAAGGGTGGCAACAAAATCTTGCTGGTGTCGACAAGTGCTGGGTTCTCAACGTTCTTACTGCCAGGCTGCAATGACTGCCAAATTGGCCAATATCTTCTGATGTAATGGTCACTTCGTGCACGGCTATCCCACTCACAGAGAAAGCAACAGTACTTCGTGTATCCACCCTGTAGTCCAAGCAAAAGAGCGACCACTTTTAAGTCACCGCAAAGTGACCAATGATGATGATCATAGTTTATACACTTCAAAAGCTGCTTAATGTTTTCATAAGTTTCTTTCATATGAACTGCGTGACCAACTGGAATTGACGGTAACACATTACCATTATTCAACAAAACAGCTTTAAGACTCGTCTTGGATGAATCAATGAAAAGCCTCCACTCTTCCGGTATGTAATTGATTTTGAGGGCTGCCATTAAACCAGAAATGTTGTGGCACGAAGAAAGGTCACCCTCTTTGAAAAAGAATGTAATAAGTGGCTTCTGGCGGTTCCTATACACAGAAATTGTAACATCTTCTGCCACGAGATTCCACTGTTGCAATCTGGAACCCAAAAGCTCCGCCTTGTCCTTTGGTAAATTCAGATCTCTTACAAGATCATTCAGTTCACCTTGGGTTATTAAGTGTGGTTTACTGGATGTAGTTTGCTCAAAATCTGGGTCGCTTGAGGTTGATGGTTCAGGACCACCAATGTCCTCTTCTTCATCAGTGGAAGCAGTTGAAAATGATTTTGGCACTTTGGGAACTGGTAGGTCATCGCCATGTGGTACCGGACGTATTGCAGAGGGGATGTTTGGATATTCCAGAGTCCATTTTTTCTTCTTTGATATGCCTTTCCCAATTGGAGGGACCATGCAAAAGTAACAGTTGTTGAGATGATCAGTGGGCTCTCTCCAAATCATTGGGACTGCAAAAGGCATAGCTTGCCTTTTGCCAGTCATCCACAGTTTAAGATGTGCTGCACATGTATTGCAGCATATGTGTGGCGCCCAGCTCTTATCTTGATCTATTCTGCAGCCAAAATACAAACTGTATGCCTTCTTAATCACTTTAGTTATATTTCGTTTTTGTGATACAAATGTCACCTCACCACATATGTAACAGAAATTATTAGCACTGTTCACACATGTCCTAGGCATTTCTAACTACGATACTTTTGATAAGGACAAATGCACTAACTAATGGCAAAATTTTATCAGAGATAAGATATTTATACACAAAGGTGATGTAATCATAGGCAGGATTGCATCATCAACTTCTAGTTACATTTTTATTGATCATTAGAAAAAATTATGCAATCGCCCACAACAGTTGCGTCACATATATAAATTGACCGTAATTAAATAAACTAGTAGCATATATCTTGAAAACTAGAGCCAATCAACATTTTTTAATGTCATTTTCGTTTTCAGCACACCAAAATTAGTTAAGATCAGCTATTTTCATTTCTGGTACATTTTGGCCGTTGACTAGTGTAATCAAGACCCTGAAGCACCTCCATGGGGTAAACCCTGGAAACAAGCAGTCTGAGTTCTTGAGTTGCTTAGCCAATGCTCAGGGACTCAGTAGCCATACCAGAGTAGTGCAAACATCATGTTCCCAGTGTGGTTACAGTATGTTGAGAACCACACACTATACACTAACCTTGGAGGATATCACTTGAGCCCCCAGGATTCACTCCTGCATTTACCTGGTCAACTGCATGCAGGAGGATCCCACAATGAACATATTACAGGTCAGAGGGAGCTGGGAAGTGGCTCTTTGCAAGATGTGATGATTCCTTGTGAAAGCCCTGAAACAGAGCACAGCCATTTAGCCCTGCATGTTAGGAGAGTTTCCCTGAAAGACATAGAATGTACAATATGATCTTCTCTTCTCCCCCCCCCCCCCCCTTTTCCTGCTAGCTTAAAACCTGATGTGAAAATCCTTTTAATACATGCAAAGACATGACAAGCAGCCTGGAAAGAAACCGGAGCCCATGACTGCAATTCAATGTTACAGAATGCCAGAAAGGTCCCAAATTTATAATGTAGGTGCTACAAGGAAAATGGAAGATAGTGCATATACTTCAGCTTGGTATTGATTGCAAAAGAGTCACAAGTCAGCGTGCCTAGTTAGACAACAACTAACTGACACAGGTCTTCAACAGCAGAAGATATGGCTACAGGGCACAGGGATGCCAAGAGAAAGGTGGATTTTAAAAATGAAAGACGTCAAAAAGGAAATATGGCACAACATTAGCCAAAGCATTGTATCATGCATGAATGCAAGCTGCTTCTCTGACAATGCTTTATGGGGAAAGTGGACAGAAAAATGATATGAAATGAAAATAATTTTGATGACATATTAGCACAAGTGCTCCTTCAAATTTTACTACATCCTTTAGCTACAAGGCTTTTAAAGAGATTATGCCTCCACTGTTTACTAAAACAGGAGACAGAATGACAAACCCACAGGATTCTTCTAGGACTAATGCACAGACTATGGTTTTAGATCAAGTTTTACTTTTTATGCTGTTGCAGAAGGTCTTTGCTTGCTCTCTCAAGCATGTCATAAAAGGTAACTAATTTGAAGTTGTAAATAAGGCTGGAACAGATACTACACTTTGATCTTAGCCAAAAGGCCAAGATCTGCTTACTCGGAGCAAGCAAGAGGACATGCACACCATCATAGCTGGCAGACGCTGGAGCTGGGTTGGCCATGTCTTCAGAAGAGACCCCGATGCCATCACAAGAACAGCTATGCTTTGGACCCCTGAAGGAAAATGAAAGAGAGGCCGACCAAAAACAACCTGGCGGAGAACTGTGGAGGCTGAGATGCAAAGAATGAACCAGAGTTGGGGCACTGTACGAAGGATGGCCACCGACCGAGCAAAGTGGAATCAATTTGTTGTTGCCCTACAAGACGCCACTAGGCGTGATGGCCACTGACTGCTTTGACGGTCGGCGGCTAAGGATCAAAGAAGAAATAAGGCTGGAAACCTCATCATGCTAAACTTATTGCTACTGAAACCACTGCTGCAGGACCATGAAAGCTTCCAGCAAGGAAGCCAGCTATTGTTGTGGTCCCATTCTCCATATGGAACAAAATTAATTACGGTATATTGATGATGAAAGCCTGGTCTGGCATATTACTATATTTCCATTCTTTCCCTGTTGTTCTTGATGGATTCTATAGTCAGCACAGCACAGTATAACATGTTAGAGCTTTCAGGAAAATAAGCAATGAGCATCAGCCAGTGATGTTCCATCTGACTTTCCTTCGTTCTATACAAATGCTAAAAAATGAATGAATCAAAATGGCCAATTAACTACTCTAGAAGTTGCCATTTCATCATCATCTTTACCCTATATCTCTGAAGAGGTGCAGGCCTTCAACATATCTGTGCCAGGACCTCCTGTCCTGTGCCACCCACTCAAGGTCTTTCTTTGTCTTCCCTTTCATTTGTCTCCAGTTCTTTTCTCCATGTTTTTTTTTTGGGGGGGGGGGGGGGAGAGGGGGTGTCTTCCTCTGGAGATCCCAGAGCAATGACTTTCTTGTAATGCTATTATCAGGTATCCTCCACGTGTGTCCAATTTATCGCTAGCGTCTTCTTCTCATATCTTGTTCCAATGACACCTTTCTGGTTCTTGTCATCAGTTCCACATTGGCGATTTTGTCATAGCCTACCATTTCAATTCTTCCGTTCTATGTCATTAGCTCCAAACTAGTCTAAAAACTGCCATTTGATAGGTCCCCGTTAAGTTAATCATCATTTGCTTTATTATCAACACAGTACTTACTGTCTCAGACGTAAGGGTCTTTTATAATGCGCCCTAATATAACCGACTAGGTTGAATGGGACGCGCCTCGCCACAACTTTATTTTTTTTTTAAATATGTGGAGCATGAAACAACCCTTACAGCAGGTCATCCTGCAAGAAGTCTGCATCAAACCGCCATGCTGCCAGAATGGCTATCCATATTTACGTTACAGCTAGCCTTAACCTAACCCCAATCTTGTTTCGAGCTCTGTCAAAATTAATAACGCGTGACAACCACTGAGACCGTTTAAAAACAAATGTTCAACCTGAAGCGAAAAGTCGCGTTATTTGGCCTATATGGCGGCCCCTAGTCTACTGTCCCTGACATGAGTCTAAAAGAAAGAAAAAAGTTGCATGTGCTCATCTTGCAGTAGTGACATTGCCAGTTCTATGACCATTGTGTTTCCGCCTCCAGTGAGCCAAATAGGCTATCCAACACAAATATTGTGTCAGTTCTTAGTGCGCTCTTGACAACGAAGCGTAGCAAGCTACTTGTGTTAAAGAAATGTTTGACTAATATTAGAAAATTGTGTCAAAAATATGCAAGAGCGCTAGAAACCCGATTTAATACAATAATATTAATTACCTTGGTATGTGCAAGATTATTAAAAATGACAACTTTAGCGATATTTTTTTCCGCCAAGAATTTTAAAAATTCTGGGATAATTAAAAAAGTTTACAAATCAGAACTTTTCTAAAATAGGGATAGTCACTCGAAAAAAGTATAATAATTACTATAATTATAGTGCAAAGGTCTAATAAAAATCGAATAATAGTGTCTAATTAAAAGTAAATTAAATATTAATCTACGTACCCCAAAGCTCTTGACCACTTTCTCCACAACCAAACAACTATGAAGAATTTATTAATTTAGGACACAAAAACAAACACCACACGATTTGTAAATTTTTATTTACCCTATACACAAGAATTGGCCAGGAAGTATAATGCCACAAGCAAATAGCAGTGTTTAAATATACTGTCTAAAACTACAGATACTATATATTATAACTATAAACCATCGAGGCTGAACATGGCAGAGGAAAGCACCGAGGGACAAGAAATATAATTAAATCAGCAGAAACAATTTAAACCAGTTAAAGATTTAACAACTGTCAGATATTTCAGCTGAGACTATAATATTAATGTATTTTGTTTCGACATCATTTATGAAAGAAGCAATCCTCACTTGTATTTTTTGTGTGGCGTCACATTTCTTAAAACCCAATTTCCCCCTATCGTCACAAAATTTTGAACCCCACCTTTTCACTGCGTGCCGTCATGTGAAAGACCCCTAAGCCTCCTTAGCAGCTTTTACGATTGCATGATAGGTCGCAGTGTTACTATTCTTTGCTCTCTTCACGGGTCCCTGGTTACACACACGCATCTTACACAAGTGAATGCTCCAGACGCCTCTTTGTTTTCTAAACGTGCACATCAAATACAGCGACCCCAAAATGAAACATTGTGCAGTGAATTCAGTTTAATTTTACTTCGGCAGACTTGTTTTTTAAAGTCACATTTTCTTGTTTTTTTTTTCTTTTACTTCTTTTTTTTTTTAAATTAATGCAGAAAAGTATCATGTTCTTTTCCTTCGTACACTCTCAGACGTCTTTTTTTTTTCTTTGATCCTTAGCCGCCGACCGTCAAAGCAGTCAGTGGCCATCACGCCTAGTGGCGTCTTGTAGGGCAACAACAAATTGATTCCACTTTGCTCGGTCGGCGGCCATCATTTGTACAGTGCCCCAACTGTCTGGTTCATTCTTTGCATCTCAGCCTCCACAGTTCTCCACCAGGTTGTTTTTTGTCGGCCTCTCTTTCGTTTTCCTTCAGGGGTCCAAAGCATAGCTGTTCTTGTGATGGCATCGGGGTCTCTTCTGAGGACATGGCCAACCCAGCTCCAGCGTCTGCCAGCTATGATGGTGTGCATGTCTGTTGCGGACATTTTCGCTGAGTTTATAGTCTGTGAAATGTACCTGTTTAAATTTGGAGACATTATTGGTTAGATTCCTGATCAAAGGGTAGTTACGCATTTTTTACTTGGGTTGAATTCAACAGTGGTTGTTATTCCACTTGTTTTTAACCTAGCGATCTAATATTAGAACCAATGTCTGGTTGCCTGACCATATATGGCTTGAATGGTCAGCTTTTCTCGGAATGTTTGCAACTAGAACCGATGTCTTATTACCTGACCATATATGGCTTGAATGGTCAGTCTTTTCCTAGTATGTGTTCAACATCGCCCACCTGAGTTTTGCTCAGAGGGTCTAGCGTCTAACGACGCATGCGCGACTTTTGTGGCGCGTTAAGAAATACTTCCGATCTGGTGTGGAGCTGTAGTTTTCAAAGGGTCAAGACGTCTTGTTCGTCTTCGACCTGGTTTTATATTATGGGGAAGGAAAGTTCTCTGTGTGTCTAAAGATTGTTCCCCCATATTGTATTTCTAGGAGGCGAGTGAGTTTTTGTTGTTATTCGGAAGGAATGGCAAGGTAAATTAGCCTTCATTCATTTTTCTTTATTGCCAGAATCATAAATAACATTTTGCTTACAGCCTAGTGTCTTTTCCCTGGGCGGGAAAGAGTCCATCGAGTATACCAGTAATTGAGCTTTCGTATTATGCTGACATTGAATGTACCGGGTTGGTGAATGCCCGAAGAACTTTATATATTCATTAAATCCCGTTTTTTGCGGCGACATGACATTGAACAAGGTTTTTCCAAGGAATCACAAAGAACACTATATTCTGGGGCCCGCCATATTTCGCGGCCTGCTATATACCAGAAGTAACCCTGACTTGCTGGTGTCAGACGAGAGTTGTTTAAACTCATATATTTGAAGACCCGTTCCCAATGCGGGGTAATTTGCTGTAGCTGAGAAGAGATATAGATTGTCGTCAGCAATAAGATATGGACAGCCTGCCTATGATCCATTAATGCCAGCTGCATTGTGTCGTGAGAAATTCTAATCCACATATATAAATTAAAACGTAAATGTAAAGCCAAACACATAAATTCAATAAAAGGAAAGAAAAATGGTAAAGAACAGTGCTGTCACAATGACTGTACTCGAAATCCCCCCTGTGTTCTCCTTCGTCTGCAAATTGTAACGCTTTCACGTTGATAGTAAAAGCCTACTGTATTATTACACGCTTTCTTCAATGAAACGTGTACTGTATTTCTTGGAAAAACCTTGAGATACGCAAGCTGATCAATGACCTAGATTTAATATTTCATTCATTCCATTTTATACACGGCGTAACTAAAAGACAGATGAAAGTAGGATAGAGAGAGGGACGACTGAGGGCAGGAAGCATGCAACACTACACGCGTCGCGCGATTAATAGTAACGCAAATCACGCGTGTAAGGCCACTAGCACTAACTTTTTTTCAAATAAACAGTGTCAGAAAAACACTACCCATCCGAGAGTTAGGTTTTAAAAAACATGAAAAATGCTTATTAGGAAATATGAAATTCTACTGAATTACATCTAAGCTCCTGAAAGTACAGAAGACACCCTATGACAAAGAAGTGAACGCGTGGTAAAAAACAAATATACGACTATCTTTGGAAAACACATATTTTGAACGCCACCATGTAGCTCGCTTTAACTTATATATTATTGTACGGCAGGACTTGCTAGCAAAGAATATGTTAAACGTTACGCAAATAGTCTAGGAATTACCAAGTTATGGCCAAAATAAAATAGTGGGGGTGCCTGACAGCATGAAATCATTTCTGCTCATAAAATTTTTTTATAACGTGCTTGAAAAAACATTACGTTACGGAAATAGCCTACCATGTTAACTCCTATTTGATTGGAGCGCAACAAATGTAAGGCAAAACACGATTAGTCGGACTATAAATACTATCTTGTGTTGTCAGGGGAAACGTGAGAAGGGGTACTTTTTTGAAAAGATGTGTAGACATGGCTTGATTGGTTAGAGCTGCGAATATACTCAATTCAGAGCGTCTGCTCCTTGCCACATCTTGTAATAAACCTACTAAGAAACAGTGCGTTGAGCACCAGTGTATATTTTTTATAAATAAAAGCCTGGGACATCGGCAGATCGGAGTTGTGCTATATTCATTGCCATTCAACGTCACTGTGTATTATTTCCATGAATTGTGGTAGGTTTGAAAATATTTGATATCTTTTTAAATGAAAATTGAATGTAAATTGATAATTTATGTCTGTATATATGTGTGGTTCAGTAGCGAACATGAGGTAAAGCCTATAGTGCTCCAGCCTGAACAGAAGGTGTCGGAGGAAAGTAAAACTGCATGGAATGGCCAAACAGTACACTGACACCTAGATTATTGACTAGAAAGAAATAATGCTGGAATTGCAGAGGCGTAGTAACCATTAGGGAGGAAAATACTGGTATAAAGTATTTCAGATGAAGCTGACAGTTGGCCTAACGCTCTGAACTCAATGTTTGTTATGTATTGTGCTCAGTGTAGAAATAGAGTATGAATTAGTTCTGAAGTAGGAGGTACAACCTTCTTGTTTCAGGGACCGTGGTCTTAAAGTTATTGAGCAGCACCTGGTCAGAGCTTTGCTGAATCCAGAGGCGGACAGCATACTCATTGGTCCATATAGCAACCAGTGGGGTGGCTCCAGAACTCATTAAAGTAATCGAGCAGAGGAGTCTTTTACTGCAGTCATCACGAAAGTTAAGAAAGTGTGGCCATGGAGCTCAACATTATGTGCCCCCCCTCTAAAATTGACAGTAAATAAAGAGGGAATTTAATTGTTTTAATGCCAGGAACTGAGAACATCTCTAATACTAGTTCCAACAGAAACAAACTATTGAAGTCATGATGACAAATACCAACAGAGCTTGAAAAAGCAAAACAAAACCAGTATTACCTCATATTACTACTACACAACTGACACACATAGGATACTATTAAAAATATATGTCACTACAAGATTCATATTGATAAATTCTGTACATATAACTGGTAATTAAAATTGATTGTGATTCCTGGTTCACTTTGTATTTGAATCAGGACACATATACATTAATGACAGCACTGAATACATATTGATATTTGAAAATTTATCAGTGACTCATTTAAGATATTCTCATAGAGTGTTATATGTATGTGAGTGTCACAGTGTTGTCAAGTGTGGTGGAATAAATTAAATTGTTTATCTGTCTGTTGTTGTTGTGACTTACACTTCATCATATACATACCCTAGACATTCAACGTAGTCATCACTATATTCCAGTATAATTCTGACTGAGGTAGAAATATGTGGTAGCAAGTAAGGTTATCTATAATACACTACCCTTATTAAATATAGATACCTTCACAGCTGATCTCAGTCAGTACACTAAGTCCCCTATAAATATTTATAACATCCCACTTTACCACACATTGAACATTATTATTATTATGCTGTGATGTCCCAAGTTTTGTCAAATGACTATATATCATGATGTCGGCGTATCTTGTCCTTGTATCGTAATAAATTATTGAAACGTCAGCTGTTGTCAACATTACTGACTTCTACATCTGGTTGAGTGGGTGTCTTGTGACATTGTTCCAGAACCTATACGCATTCGTATTCATCATTCTATATGACGTCTACTCACCCACACATCATATCAACCACAACCCTTTTTCGAGCACTACACATTTAAGAGCCTGTACGAGTGAGTCTATATCACCCCTGTCAGTGCCTCAACGTTTGTTGACCTACATCCACTACAACAGTGTACTACCAGGTTGACCTGACCACTCACTCACTTAAACAGCACTCTACATCTTACGATACCAGTCTCGACCTCAACATTATGGTGGCCTTTTTTACCTTCAACATTTATGGCCGTCAGTATCAGGCCTTATCATTATGATGTCCAGTATGGGCCTCAACAATGTCCTCTTGCTTGCTCCGAGTAAGCAGATCTTGGTTGGTGATGGTATTCGGCCAAAAGATTCGGTGAATTTTTATTAGGCTTGTTGTGTGAAAAGAGGACAATTTCGTCATTTTCTTCTCTGTAACTCTCCAGCATTCCGCACCATAGAGAAGCACAGAAAGCACACAGCTCTGATATAATTTTAATTTTGTGCTTGTGCTGTATTGAGAGGACTTCCAGATGTTGTTTAGGCTAAAAAAAAAAGGCTGTTCTTGCCTTATTCGTTCTGATGTTGATGTCTTTGCCTGCCCCGCCGTTTGGTGTTGCTATGCATCCTAGGTATGTGAAGGTGTCTGTCTGTACCAGTTGCTGATTCCTTACTGATATGGGCTCAGGGTTGCTCACATTGAGCGTCATGACCTCTGACTTCTTTAAATTGATGTTCAAGCCCACCTGCTGGCTAAACTTATTAAGTCTATCCGTTTTTTCCTGGATGCACAATCACATCAACACATCTAGGAAAAAAAAATCAGACGTCTACCTGAATGTTTTCAAAGAAAAGCAGTGGTCAGCTTCAGACTATTTGCATGTCCATAGAGTGTTTCCAGGAATGGTACTGGTGAGACGGCCATATTGTGCTTTCTCTGTTCGTCATATGTTGGACATCTTCGAAGCAGATATTCAGCAGTTATTTTACACTTATCGGTTGTTCCTGTCTTTAGCTTGTTGAATAGATGGTGTCCCAATCTGTTGTTGCCTGTGAGGATTTGAAAGAGAAAAGAACAAGCTGGAAAGAACGCCAGGCCAAAATTTAAAACAAACAAACAAACAAAAGCAGCTGAGGGCTATCACCTCAGGGGCGTATTCGCATAGTCAGTTATGACTGAAGGGCTATCACCTCAGGGGCGCATTCCCATAGTCAGTTATGACTGAAGGGGGCTACTTCTACTGTGGCCCGCGCGGAGTTTGAAGGTTATAACATGTTTTTTTTTTAATAATAAAGTTTTGCCTCGTGTTAGCGAGGCGCGTTCCGTTCAACCTAGTCGGTTATATTAGGGCACATGTCCAAATATAAAAGACCCTTAGATCTGAGACATTATAACGTGTTCTCTTCTGCTGAGCTGGTAATATACGTACGGTACATCATTTTTTGGTGGATTGGATGCTCTGCATCCCACTTGTTCCCGCGTCTGCTTCTGATAAAACTCTTTGCCTCTTCAAAAGTTATGTTTGTATCCGGCTGAGGTAGCTATCAACATTCCTTTGCCAATATGTCAACCTCTTCGTTGCTGGACGTGTATCACAACTATTTAGAATCTTTGACATATTTTTAGGTCATCCAGGTATGCATTTTTCTGGCTCTTTAACATTGCAATTACTGTGAAGAAAGCAGCGTGCTTTTCAGTACTTTCTTCTATCATTAGAACCTCTGCTGAAGTTTTCTAGGCCTTTGTCTCCGCTTTGAATTTACTTGAGAATTTTCCCGTTGCCAGCGGCACATTTCTATGTGTTCCAGCACTTACATGCAGAAGGACACCTCCATCTTCTGTTGCATTTGTTGCTGATCCATCTGTGTATGCATTCCAGATGTTGGCTTGGGTACTGTTTTTCTATGTATTTGTCGTTATGGTTTTTTTCTCGGTTGCAGTCTGGCTCTTCTTTATCTCAGTTCCAGGAATGTTTTCTATCACGTCAGGGAAACAATGTTGTTTCCAAACTGGGAGCTTGTGTGTGTAGTTGAGCATATATTCAATGGTACATTGGATGGTCTATTAGTCTCCTGAATTTTTCAGTTTGTTGTTGGGCCCTGGTATCTCTTCTTTGCTCCACTGGTTAGAGGTATGTAATAATTTCGAGTTCTTTTATAGGTGTTCGTCTTCATTCTTCCCGTTATGATATTCGTTGCTTGGTTTGACGTCTGCTGATATTTTATTTACTCTATTTTTTTTTTTTAACTTTAGAACAATCTGATTTTACACCATGCTCCAATTTGATTAGTTGATCCATAATGCATCTGTCTTTGGAGTAGTTCACATAGGGCGTCACACATTCAGGTGAGCCAACATTTTGTGACCATTGTGACAGGTTATGAGAATGGACTACATTGATCAGTTCGCTTGATTCCCACCGGCGGCCCTCATTTCATTTAACATACTCGTTCCCCTAGCTTCCCTAATTAGCATGCACTTTTGTTACGCATTAGCCATGCCTTTCTCGCTATCTGTCTAACGCATAGATTAGCCACGCCTATTTCTTTTTCTCTGTCTTACCGGCACTAGTGAGTGTTTACAAACAGACCTATTAGCTAGTCCATGACCGGACAGGTAACAGCCAGCGAGTAAGAGCCGTTAACTGAATTATCACGCAAGCGATTTGGCAATCGTTGAATAGTTACAGATCAGACAATGAACGCGTGTAGGAAGAGAACGGGCCATTTAATTGCAGAATCAAGGGCGATAAGACAGAAGACGTACTTTTAATGGTTACATTTGACAGGGGGAATTAAGCGAATGCAAAAAGGGGCGATAACCGCATTTACCGACCACATCCGTTTGTTCGTGTTCCCAGGGGACGTAATTAGCAACAGAGAGAGACGGGATCAAAAGACGTCTGCTCGCTAGCAAACGTCTATGCTGTCGGCAAAGGTGCGCAGAAAATCTTTAATTCGGGAAGCGAACCGTAGATTTGCCCTGACATGGTCGTAGGTGCGAATTTTCGCACTAAGGAGGGAAAGAACAGCATTTATGGATGTATACCTCGTCTCGCCAAACTCAGATATCAGTCGCTGCAGAAAGATTTTTGAAATATATATCTAGCTCGATATCTTAGAGCCATAGTACAAAGTGGATTACTTAAAATTCGTGGAGATAGTTTCATTTCTCTGTTTTGCGGTAAATTATATACTAGCATTTAAGTGATTTAATGTGCTAAAGTTTCTTCATTATATTTCACTGGGATTTTCTGTGTTAATTTAATAGCGTATTAAATAACATATAGCTAATTTTTCCAGCTGTAACGTAAATTTAATTACTTGCTATCACCCAGTAAGATGTTTTAATTGACTAGAAAATACATTGGGCAACTGATAACTGACGGAATATATACAAATTTCTAATTCACCATGTGTAATTTAATAAATGACTAGTGTTCATATCACGTGGTAAAAGCGATAAGATAAGCTAGACACTTGCGGTTTCTAATTTAATTTAATAACGGAGTGGTTAAGAGGTCTTACCTTCACGCGTGTTAGGTTAGGATATTTATATTGTGATTGAATGTATGTATCTTTTCCTAAATCTAGGCTGATAAAAAACCCAGCGAACTAGCGGTCTTATGGTCATACGAACTTATGGTCTTATAATCTTATAAGCATCCAGAGATATTTTAATGTTGTTGAGTCTTCGTGTGTGACCTGTGCGGTCCATTTTGTCTTACAACGCGCCATACCGAAAGCCTTACTGTGGGAAACTGTCCGATACAATAGCCAATCAAAACGCTCCTTTCGTGGTGTGTATACTGGAATATTTTAGGCTTAACATAGAGGCCCATTTTGTGTAAATGATAGTACGAATTTATTTAATTTCTTAAGGACTAAAGATGTTTAAACTGAAAGGTATAGATATTTCAACAATGGTAATGTTACTTTAGAGGTAGGTGCAAAGACTTCCTCAATTAGTAGTTCCTTTAGAAAGAGAAATCGTTTAAAATAACGTCTATACATCAGGGTAGTCCCCAATTTAGTTAAAGCATGCATAGATTAAAATGCATTTTGCTACCTAACCAATTATTACATAGAACGGTAGAGATAAATTCACAGTATAATTCTAGCTTTAAATGATCAAAATCGGCCAAGAATTAAACAAGATAATGAATATTTAAAATTTTGCTAATTGAACTGAAGGCAAAAATACACTTCAATTTTAGATTCCTAACACCGTTTTTACCCCATGCCATCCGAGAGGGAGGGTGTGGTACTATAAAAGTCCTTGAACTTGGCTGAATTGAGGCCAAATTTTCAGCCATTTTTTCATCATCAGGATACAACACCAGGATAGAAATCAAGACACCAACGTCCTTCTCAGGACGCCACTATCCGAGAATAGATCGCATTATCGTCAAAATGACCAGAAATAAACCACACGCCAAAAGGAGGAAGGTATACTCCAGCCCACCAGCGCAGAACAGCCAGGGGAATAACAAAGCTTCAAACAACAAAAACAGACAGCCAGAGAGCAAGACTGCCCCAAGTACTCGTGCTGAGACCGGTCCTCCTCCAACTCTAGACACGACGACGGAGTTAGCTGCGACGTTTGTCGACACCACTGAGAGGCTGAGGGGCCCACCTCCTTGCGAGACAGAGGAGAGGGCAGATGCAGGCGTCCCTGGCCTAGATGATGAAGATCCAGAGGATGAGGAAACGATGAGATTGCTACACCAGCTGGAGAAGATGAGGGGATGGTTTGAAAGAAGAGAGAAAAGGGCAGCTGCAAACTTCCACGGCCTAGACCCTGAGCGTGAGAGGGTGAAGAGACTGATACAGGGGATAGAACAGACGCTGGAAAGGAAAGAGAAAAGAAAACAGGAGCTTAGATCCATGTTGCCTCCACCACATGTACCCGAGTCGTCAGCAGAAACCCGGTCTACCACAGAGAAGCTGCAACAGACACCGATGACACCACCACACGATGCCGAGATGACAGCTGTGGCTGCCCCAGGGAAGCTGCTCCAAACTCCGAAGAAGATAAAAACACCACTAAAGCAAGACGCCATAGTAGAGGCTCCAGTATGTAGTGATCAGACAACTACAGAAAGTGATCAGGAGTCAACAAAACAGAACGTGAGACCGTCCTACACACCACACACTCTAACGCAGACGGAAAACAGAGTGCGTCACCTGCGCAAACCAAGCAATGCCGGTTGCCACAAGGCACTACAGGAGAGGATGGTTAAGATCACACAGATGTCTGGAGGTGAGGCCTCACTCAGGGCCCTACCAGATGACAAAGTGATCAGCATCCTAGAGACAATAACTGGCAGGAGAAGCATCTCTAAGGTACGGAGGCACGAAAAGGGAGTCGTGCTTTCGCTCAACAGCACGGATAAGACAACCTCACTGATGACAGAACTGGAGGCCGGGTTCATGCTGCCTCACCAGATAAAAGTAGTGATGGAGACCAGCAAGACAACAAAGAAATTGGTGCTAAGAGGGGTGGATACAAGATGGTCCGCTAGCGAAGTCCAGGGCTGCCTACAGACTGAAAACACAGGTGCCCAGGTCATACAGGTCGAGAGGTTAAGGACATGGAATAGAAAAGATACCAATCTGGTGGTAGTAACTATTGAAGGAGTGACAAGACCTGAAAGACTGACATTCAAAGAGACATCAAAGAGGACAGAGGCATATATCCCTCCGGTGATACAGTGCTCCAACTGCCAGCAGTTCTCGCACACAAAGAAAACGTGCAGGAGAGATGCAGTCTGTCGATATTGTGCGGGTGGCCACCTATATCGCGACTGCCCCAAGGCGAAGGAGGACCCCAACTACAAAGCAGTAAACTCAAACCGCACCTGTGCAAACTGCCTCGGAAACCACGGGGCTAGATACCGAGGCTGCCCGATGTTCCAGGAAACAAAGAGCATCCTGAAGGAAGCGGTCTCCAAAAACATCCCCTTCAAGGAGGCAAAACACAGAGTGGCTGCGGATGTTGCAGAAAAACAACGCACGATTGACAGACGACAGTTACATCAGCTGACCTCTGAAGTCAAACAATTGAAAATAAAACTCCAGGTCGAAAACAGAAGCAAGCAGGCTCCCGAAGACGAAAAGGACAGCGGTGAAGACGTAATAGATATACAGAACATCAGAGAAATGATGAAAGACATGAAAAGCATTAAGCAGCAAATAGAAGCAGATGTAAAGAGGCTGACAGAACTGACGGAAGAAAACTCAAAAATCCTCAAGAGAATCGAAACAGAGCGAAGAGCCATTGAGGAAATGACATCAAACACAAGAGCGACCAAAACAAACGAGCAATCAGACGAAGAAGTCATCGAAGAAACACTTGAAAAACTTCTACCAGCAATAATAGAAAAAGCACTACTACAGATACAGGAAAGCAGGAAGACAAGAGAAACAGAAACTAGGAAAGCAAACACTAACAAAACGACACAAGCCAGATAGGAAGGCAGGAAATGAACACGCCACGACAGACAAGCAACGAAGAGATAACCAGACAGTCAGCTGGCGGTCCTTTTTAGGACCAGTCCTTTTCAGGACTAGGAAAGTGATACCAGCGAAGATATCAACACACTATATACCCCAATATAACCGTTTGTAACCCTTCAATGGGTTTTGGTTGAACAGGGTATTACAGCAACATAGTAGACGAAAACAACAACAACTGAATTGAGGCCACAACTTTTTCAAAACCGAGCTGAACAGACGAAGAGCGGTAAAAAGTGTTAATGCCATTATACTTTGCCGCTGCATCTGACTAAGCAGACCTAGATGCCTATTAACAGCCTGTTACAGCTTGTGTGTATTGCCTGAGGGTAAGAAAAAAATATATATGTATATATTTATGTATTTTTGCTGTGTTTTAATCCAATGGTGTGTTAGGAAGTGCATGACATGTGTTACAGAACGAGTGTGCTGCCGGTTGAAACGCAGGCATGTGTTGACTTTTGGAGACGAACGCCAGCATTGTAAAATGTGTAGAATAATTGAGAATGATGGCACAAATACGACTGTAAGTTTAATAATGTATTTGAAGGAGGATTTCTTAAAGAAATGACATTTATCAGGAACCTAAGGAAGGATTGACAGGAATTGTTGTAATGAATCGATCAAGATATTACTTAGTAGTTTTATTACTAGGCCAAATCATTGTATGGAAGCAGATCATGGACAACTGGATCTAACTTAAGATTTATAAGTAAATTGTAGTCACAGTGAACTGGCTGTGATTGGTAGTGAGGTAAATTGTCCTGTGCATATGTTAGCACAATGTCTGACACTGTTTGCTACGTTCATTGTATGTAAGAACAGAATAGTGCTGGACCATACAGAGGTTGTGATTATTTGTATTCCAGGTTTTATCCTGCAACTACCAAGATTGTACGAGACATCCACTTCGGTGGGACTCTGTGGTGCGATAGTTCTTGTTATAGAACTGGTTACCCTGTTTTCCCAGCCTGGAGATCCAGACATTGAGGGATCCTGGCTGGAGTTGGATGCATCTCTTCCCAACAAGATAAGTGGAATAGAAATTTCACTGGTCAGCCTATAACACCAATATAAGAATAATAAAAGATACAAGTACAGTGTATGATGAATCCTTGTGGATAGAATGAATCACCTTCACAGTTCAACTCAGTGACACAATATAGTGTATTGTAATAATTAATCAGTGTAGAGGAAAAATAGAACTTTCAAGACAGGATTCTGTTTGATAATTCAAGTTTTTATGTTTATTTATTTTATGCTGTAAATATCTTTGAATTTTTTTAAATTACCTAACCGAAAAGAGAACCGGTATAGGTTTAATAAATTGTAAATATGTACCAGCAGACTTTCTGAAATTATTTACATTGAGTTACAAGTTTTTGTTGGATACATATTATAGTTATAGAGATAGACAATAATTAATACCCCTAGAAAAATTAGCCAACATAATCAAATAATAATACATAATATCATAGGCGGATCTTGAAAGGGAGCAAATAGACTTTCAGGACATTCATTCTCATCTCTCCTGGAGGTTTATACAGCTGATCCTAACCTTTGATGTCGATACACCCTTATTCTGTTCAGAAAAGGGGGTATTTCTTGTAAGACCAGTCTCTTACCTGGCATCATCTGATACATCTTTTTGTCCAGGATAACCTTATTCTTTACTACAATAAGACCCTTTCGCTACACCTTGGATACTACACACATTGGTGAAACCTGTTGATACCATTACAAAACAGTCCTTGTTCTGTAATCCCCAGGGTAAGAGAGGTAGAGGTTGAATGAGAAACACACGGAGAAGAGAACTGGAGACAGAAATAACAATGGTGAGGAAGACATGAAAAGACCTTGACCTGATAGCATACGACACACTCGGTATGCGGTTGTCGAAGGCTTATGCTCCTTGGGAAGCTGAATAGTAATGAATTAACAAAAAAATGTGCTGGTAAGTTGTTTCATGTTTGGTTGTTAGTTTAATAAACATACTTTACTGTCCTGTCTGGCAACATATCTGTTACAGTTATGTTCACTTTTGCCGTGAACTGGAGTGAAGAGCTTAAGTTTTCATTCTTGAGTCAAGCGTGTCACACTGGCTGATGTGATTTAATTCTGTAGGCAGGCATCATGTTTTTCAAGATTAGGGTGACCATACGTCCGTATTTGTCTGGCTTTTTATGCTTAAACTGTGCATCCGACCGGATTTTTTTTTTTTTAATGTTGAAACATGTGGCTTTTTCCAATTTACTAAATTATGTGAAAGACGTCATTTCGGAAATTCCCCAATTTGAATTTCACTTCCGAAGACTGAATTTCCTCAGAATCCAGCAAGCAATATGAAAGACCTTGTGGTTTGCATAACAAAGTGTGTATTCGCAGATAAACTGAAAAAGAAATTTCCATGTTTTGCCAGTTAGTTAGTTGCTTATCCTTTACAGGACGTGGCAATCAACCCCAGCTTTTATTGGCTGTTTGTGATTTTTCTAGGCAATTTTTTTCATTCAGTAGTTTTGCCAGAGGTCGACAAGATTTAGAATCAGAATGTCTCGTATGCAGAGGTGACACATTTGTGTTAGTAGCAAATAAAATTTTTGCTCATAAAAGAAGAAAACACATACAAACACACACGAAAACATGAACGCCACAAGAACGCACTTGTGTCTGAGAGTTCGCAATCAAAACTGAAATTATTTATAAAAGAACAAGCACAGAACCGAAAAAGTAACTGCTGCAGAAGGCCATTTTGCTTTTCATACTGTGATACATCACGATAATTTGAAATCAGTGGATTGTACTTAAAAACGCTTTCCATCATCCAGAAAATTCCAACAAATTTGCATGCGCTAGATACAGAAAAACCGCTAGTGTTATCTATGTGGCAATGTTTCTGTGTATATTTAAAAAGTAATCAAGCGTTTTTGTATTTTTATCATCTTAATATATCAATAGATACAAATTAAGGCGATTTGATAAAATTGTTTGATGTGTAATAAACAAATTTCACTGTCATTTATTATTGAAAATAAATGTCCTACTTTTTCATTAGTGTCCGCCCTTGTCCTCCTTTCCATGACAAATAAGTGAATATTGTCCTCCTTTTTGCGCTGAACGATATGGTCACATTGTTTAGATGCCATTATGTGCCTGCACAAAATGTTCATTCAACAGCAGAAATAAATTAACAGGAAAAGGCCAAAAACCTGTTCGCTGGTACATCCTATTATGTCCTGCAAAGTGATAGAAAACTGTTTACACAGCATTACACAAGATGCCATGACACTGACAAATGTATTGTGTGCAGTAAAACTAGACATTACAAAACCCATTAGGTCTACTGATCACCCAACATCTTGCAGTCAGACTGTGGAGGATAAAACAGGCTGAAAAAATGGAGACCATCAGAGAGACAACACATAGAAATGAAGATTGATGGACAGTACAGAAATGGGTATGAAATAAGTGGACAATGTAAAACTGGACAACCATCATCACAGAGACAGAAATGCAGACGGCAAAAAAAAAGTTTGGGCCTTTTAAAGCATAAAAGGTAGACTTTAAAAAAGTCACGCAACAGAATCTCGCAACAGTATAGCCTTAAGAGTTCTGCATAAACTATAATATTCTATTATCACATACAGAAGTAACCTGTTTTTTTAAAATTAATGAATAAAACAAAAGTAAGTATGAAGTACTAGAATAGAAGTAGAATACTGTATATCAATGGAAAAACAGTTTGCATGACTGAGATGATAAACATTTTCTATCTTGTCTTTTTCTTGAATTTAGCCCTTTTTAGATATTTACTGTAACACAAATGTCTCAGAATATTGTGCCAATAATTGTCCGTTTTTTTAATAGAAAAAATACTACAGTAGGCCCTATATGATTTCCACATAAAATATCTGTACTGTACACAAAACTAAAAACAGTAAAACACACAATATCTGTAACACTTCCAAATGATTTAATTCAATTTGTTTAAACTGAAATAACAAAGGCTCATGAGAAAATGCAAAATTAACTTGTTGGGAGAGTAAAGCTATAAAATAGTTCTCCATAATAAAAGTCAACAGAAGTCAATATTCTCAGTCAGTGACACCTTGCTCAGAATAAAGTCGTACTGATCTAACATTAGGCTTAAAATATGAGAACATCAAAATTGTTAATTTCATCATGATTTATATAAACCAACATATGCAAGTCTAACTATTCCGAAAGAAACCAAAAAAAAAAAAAAACCAAACAAACAAACAAAGAAATCTGCATATACATATTTCTTCTTCTTAACTCTTTGACTCCGCAATTATTTTCCACCCTTTGCCGTAATTTTAGTTCATGATATACTAAAAACAACGCCCAGAGCGTTTTGTCGGCACGGGTGTCAAATCTGATCACAGCTCTGAGCGTTTTTCCGGAGTCAAAGAGTTAAAGTACCATGCCTGGCGGCATAATTGGTCATATCTCTCCACAACTTCCTGTCTCCAGTACTGTTGATCAATTCTGTTGTTGACTTCTGTCCATGCCATGATATCAAACTGCCCAGTATCTTCTCGCCTTGATTTCCTCTATCTTTTTCCTTCAATCTTTCCTGTTGTTACAATATATTCCATTTTTCTTTTTCTCATACCATGCCCAAAGAAAGTCGATTGTTTCCTTCTAAAGTGAATAATAAACTTCCTTTTGAACATTAGTCTCTTACAGGACATCCTCATTATTATTTTTAGCTAGCCATGGTATTTTTAACACTCTTCTGTTAAAAAAACAAAAACATCTATTTGGCTTCTAATGCTTTTCCTACTTACCCATAATTAACATAACAAAGGGTAGATCACACAAAAATGTGGGCATCAGAGCAGACCGTAAGCACATGTCAAATTCAAACAATGTCAACATAAATAATTATTTTAACTGGATTAAAGTTATTACTCATTACAGTAGAACTCCATTTATCCGAACCCCATGGGACCGAGCATCGTTCGGATAATCAAATGTTCGGATAATTGGATTACATAATGTATCGAGTACATGTACACACATTTCTAAAAATAATTAACCGTTACAAGGAAAATACACTATAAAACATATTTAATTGTACTGTAATAATAATACCTACACTGTATTAGATCGCTGTATCTCCAAAATCTTTCATTACACTGCAGTGCATGTACTACTTGTACAGTATTAATTATTTTCTTTAAGAAAGAGAAATATTTTCAAAATAACATTACAAACGATTCAAAACCAGGCGCAACATAAGTATACATGTACTTGCACAGATGTAGCCCACTATTTAAATTAATGAGGAATCCTCTTTTGCATCAAACTGGATAGTCTCCTTTTGGCTGCTAAGTTCCGCATTCTCTTCAACAGCAGAAGCTGTGTAGGACAGTTGTCATCTTCTTGCTCGTACCAAGCCATCGCTGTTTCTAGTGCTATAAAGGCCTCTTCAGGACTTGGTCGACGTTTTGGGTTTTCTTCATAATTTACAAATACATCATGTACTTCTGAGGAGTCTTCATCATCGGTCACTACATGTATTTGGTTTTCTTCTTGCACAAAAGACAACATTTCTTCGTCATTCAAAAACTGAAAACCAGAATCATTATCATCTTCTAGCCACATGTGTGCATCATCTTTGTCATAGTCCGAAAATCCGGGCATTGCTTGAAACAGTTCCACAACTTCATTTATACAATCATCATTTGTGTCCACTGCAGTAGTTATATTGCCTCCTTTTTTCCCAAGCAATCTATTCCAAGCCTTGTTGAGATTACATTGTGACAGGGTGGTCCAAGCATCAGCTAACATATAGCAGCAGTCTTTGAGATTAAGCTTTTTGGAAAACGTCACCACACTTTCTTCATCTTCAGCCAACAATAAACGATGCAGGACTTCCTTCTTGTACATCTTTTTTAAGCTTTGCTATAACACCCTGATCCATTGGTTGAATCAGTGCTGTTACATTGGGAGGCAGAAAAATTACTTTAAAATTTGCATCAACTGCATTCAATGTATATCCGTCTCTGGATGACATGGTGCATTGTCCAGTAGAAGAATTACTTTTCCAGTTTTCTTTTCTTGTTCTCTCAACCTCTTCAGATTTGGGATGAACTGATTTGTATACCAATCAAGAAATATTTCACTATTCATCCAAGCACTCTTCTGTGCTTTGTAGCACAATGGGAGACGTGTCACATGGTTTTTTTTGGCTTTGCCGATCATTAGCACCGGTAAACGATGACTTCCACTGCAATTTGCGTCTACCAAAATTATTACTCTTTCTTTGCACTTTTTAAACCAAGGGGCCAAGAATGTTAAAACATTAAAATTTTCAGCGGCAGTTGCATCGCTAGATAAAGATTCCCATTGAATCTCCAATTCTCGTATGCCATGACGAGATTTAACGTTTCTTAACCATCCCTGGCTAGCCTCAAAGTCAGGAGGACCGTCAAGTTGATTGTTGAACTGAAGTGTCTTTTCACACAATAGAGAGCCAGAGATAGGTTCCCCTTTGCTTCTTCTTTGCACAAACCATATATACAAAGCCTCTTCCAATTTCAAATCTTTCGCATTTCTCGTGGTTTTACGTTTCTTCGACCCATTTTCACTATCCAATTTCGATGCAAAACTCATAATTTTATCCTTGTTACTTTTGATGTCAGAGACGGTACCTTTCCCAACCTTGAAAATCCTTCCAAGTGAAGACACAGTCTCACCTTTTCCTAGTCTCTTAATAATTTCTGTTTTCGTTTCAATTGATAAAACATTGCGGTTCCTTTTATATGCTTTAGGCCTACTGGAAGATGCCATATCGCACAGAGAAATACTTTTACACCAAAATTATTCTGCTGTAGTAGCAGACACAATTATTTTAAGTTGAACTGTCTGTTTAGCCAGTATTCTGCCTAGAACGCACACGTACACTGGATTGGTAAAGCAGATATTAACTGACTTTATGATCTAACTGACTTCCTGTACGTAAGCGACCGACCATTAGCCCATCCCATCCTCTACAAATTGTTTGCACACATTTGAAGCTTGCCGCATCAAAATATTCAGATATGTAGTCTAACGTGACTGTTGGCGCCTGATTTTTTTTTTTCTGGAAAAAAGTGTTCGGATAATTGGGTGTTCGAATAATTGGGGTTCGGATAAATGGAGTTCTACTGTAATTATTACCATTTCTTTCAGGGTTGCACATATTTTGTTCAACTGTTCTTTATGTTTTCTTTAGCCTCTCCACTCTGCTCTTCCCCTGTTGGTTCTATTCAAAGGCTTGCCTGTTTAATATTCTCCCGAGGGCTTGGTATGCCCTATTCATCATCACCTTCTCTTGTCAATCTCTAGCTGCAAGATGTTGTCTAGCTTTCTGTATTTGTTACTACATCCGGCCATGTGATACGGAGGACACTGGGACATATGTTAGTGACTGTCTCAAGTTTGGTGAGAGTATTCTTGGAAGCATTTTACATTTTAAAACCACAGACTAATTTACATTTTACGCTCGTGCTGAAAAGTCATAATAAACACAAGCATCCACTGATGACAGTCTCTTACTTCTGTGCTGTCACTTCTGCTGTCCTGTTTCAAGTAAATACAGCAGAAGTGCCTTGACATGAGTTGAAGATACTTATTTTTGTGCTGCATTTGACTTCTTTTGATTTCCATATATTATCTAATGCAATAAAATCACCTGTTGCCTTTTGTATTCCAATTGTGATATAACTGTCTTATCCTGTCTATATTATTGGCTTATTGCCAAGACATATGTATGATATTTAGACATTTGTACACATTTATATATACAATGCTAGCAGAGCCTGAAGGGAGAGCAAAGAACTGAACCCTACTATCCAAAAAAAAAAAATATTTACAGAATTTAACCCTGCTATCCACACACACACACACACAAAAACTAAACAAATTAAATAATTGAACTCTACTATCCCAAAAAAAAAAACTTTAACAACATGAGCAGGTCTTCCAAAGCAAGTTGCGGATTAATGTAGATTTAGTTCAAAAAATGATATGCTGATGTAGAAAAAGACATTACTAATGTCAGCAATTTTCTTTTTAAAAAAGGAGCTGCATTTAATAATTTTGTTTCAACACAAATCTCATTGTGGTGATAATATCCTTATTATCTTTACATCCCATATAAAAACAAAAAAATTAACACCAGTATGGTATGAAGGTAAATATATACATCTTAAGGTATGGCATGAAGATCAACACACACACATCTTAACACTGGCTCTACACAGCATTATATCAAGATAAACACAATCATCTTAACACTACATCTTCACACAACATTATATCAAGTAACCACCTACAACTTAATACTAATGCTATATAGCAAGGGCATCAATGTAAGTGCCTACACCTTCAGACTACATACCTGTCAACCTGTACGAATTTTTCGTACAATGTACGTATTTTTTATACTGTTAGCAGTGTACGGCCGTACAGACTCGTTGTACGGATTTTTTCCCCCCCCCCCCCCCCCCCCCCGGGAAAAAAATTTTGTAATTTTTTTTTTTTAAATAAAAAAAAATTTTAAAAATATTTTCCAACCCAAGTTTTTTTTAAATTTTAAATCAGAAAATATTTTCTAGCCCAGTTTTTTTTTAAACCAATGTTTTTATTTTTAATTCCGGGAATCTCTGCATCTGTTTTTAAAATGAGGTCTCTCCCAGCAACCAATCAAATCCTTTTATACCCAACAATTCGGCAAAAACTGAATTCGGCCTCATATACTTTCGGTTTTCAGCGTGACATGACGTATTTTTAAAGTTACCTGTTATCAATCACGCTTGCCAAGACACTTCAACGCCATAACTTGGTTAAATATTGCTGTTGTTTTGCTTTGTTGCAATTTAATCGCTGACTTAATCTTTCTAGTTATATCTTGCCCTTTAATATATTTCCTATAAATTAATGTCATAATATTCTGTGTAGGCCCTACATAACTAGAAAAATGAAGTTTGTTTGCGTTGAGTGGGCCTACTTTTTCCAGCGGTCGAGATTCAGTGCTTTATTTTTTAATAAAGTAGCGATCTATTATCACTGGTCTAGGCTACCAACTTTTAAATAATAATTTTGTAAATTTTTGGTAGTACGTTTTTTCTTCCTAGATTTGATATTCTTTTCATAATTTGGTTAATTTTTTGCTGTTTGCTTTGCTTCATTGTATTTTATTTTTATCGTTCTCTTAATCTTTCCAGTTATATTTTGACCATATTGCGTAAGGATATTTCCAATAAATAAATATCATAAAATTCTGTGTAGGCCCTACAAAAGTAGGAAAAAAAAAGTTTATTTGTGTTGAGTAGGCCTACCCCATCATAACACCAATTTTCAAAAAGGGTGACAATCGACAGTGTGGAAACCATAGAGGCATATCCCTTCTCAGTGTCCCTGGTAAAATCTACTCTAGAATCCTAGAGCAGAGACTCCGACGCCTAGCTGAGCCACAATTGGATGAGGTCCAGTGCGGATTCCGAGCAAACCAAAGTACTCAAGACCTAACCTTCACACTCAGACAGCTGAGTGAAAAGGCCCTTGAGTATAAGAGTGAGATGCATCTTTGTTTCATAGATCTGGAAAAGGCGTTTGACAGGGTCCCCTGGAGCAAACTTTGGGACTGTTTGGCAAGGAAGAATATTCCAGCACCTCTGATTCATGCTATACAGAGCTTCTACAAGTCTTGCAGAAATTATGTGAGGACAGCAAACCATAAGTCGGAAGAGTTCAGGACAACCACTGGTGTAAGACAAGGTGATATCCTATCACCTTACCTCTTCATACTCCTTATGGACGATGTCATCAAGGCATGTAAGGAGAGAACAAGAAAGTATTCAGTGGGGTACTGAAAGATGAGACAGGTCTATATTTCGGAGCTGGCATTTGCTGATGATGTTGCCCTGATTGCTAAATCAGAGGCACATCTCCAATCCAACCTGCAAGTCTGGAAGGAAGAGCTGGAGAAGAGAGGGATGGTCATAAGCAGCTCTAAAACAAAATCCATGGTGATATCACGAGAAGAAAGAAAACATCAGATTAAGCTAGGAGAACAGGTCCTGGAGCAGGTCGACCACTTTAAATACCTCGGAGCTATTATAGACCGAAAGGGAGGCATCAAAGAAGAGTTGGCCACTCGAAAAGCAGTAGCTGGGAGACTTTTTCAGGCCATAAATCGAGGATTCCTCAGCAAGAGAGAGGTTGGTAAGAAAACAAAGATGGCTGTATACCGCTCCACCTATGTCCCAGTCTTGACATACGGATGCGAGTCATGGGCAATGACTACAACCCATAAAAGCCAGATCCAAACCTCAGAAATGAGGTATCTGAGGAAGGTGGTTGAAGTAACAAGAAGAGACATGGTACGCAACCAGATGATACGTCAAGGCCTTAAATCCTACCCCCTGCAGACCCAAGTAGAACAGTCCCAATTAAGATGGTTTGGCCATGTCTGCAGAATGGGAGAAGATCGGATACCACGACAAGCATGGGAAACAAAGAGCCAAGGATCCAGACCCCGAGTCCGCTGGGAGGACAACATTAGACAATCTTTGAAGGATCGAGGACTAGAATGGAACCAGGCCAGGAGGAAGACAGCCGATAGGATAGTCTGGCGCTCTCTCTTCCAAACCTCTACACCTCACGGTAGAAGGGGAATGACTAAGTAAGTAAGAAACCGTCAAAAACGACAGCAACACATGGTGAGATTGCCAGCCTCATACACAACACCATACTAGTCTCATTGGACGACATAATAATATTGTTATTAAGATCGCATGTTGGCGATATATAATTACGGCATGGATGATTATACCTGCCTTTGAAGTATACACATTGGTTATAGAGGCCCGTCATTACGGCCGCCATCTTTGAGCAGAAGAAGATGAAGTCTTGACTTTGGTTATACAAGTTCATAGACTTTGATATTGATCAACTGGATCCGCCTTATCGTGCGGCATATTTTGTTAAAGGACCGCCTGACGTGTTTAGTCAGGGGCCCTGAGCTACAGTAGGAAAGAACGTATGCGGCCAAGCCAGCTTTTCTAGCATCTCATACATGAGCTATCCAGAATTTATGATGCTAGATATGAATGTCCATTACCACACATGAAATGTCTATGACCCTTTGTGCTATTGACTGTGTCGTCTGTCAGCGTACTGTTGCAGTAATAAATGTTGGAAAAGTCATCTGTATTATCCACGTATATGACTTCTACTTGTGGTGGAGTGAGTTTGTGTGTACCTGAATAAGAGCCTATACAACTTCGTGTCCACGATCTGCTGCTTCTACACACACACCATTACTCACTACAACATCCTTCTACGAGTACCACACTCTTGAGAAACTACATGTATGCTGTTATGTTTGAGTGTCTGCACTACACCCTGGCAGTGTCTCACGCTGGTGACCTAAATACTGAACTGTCCAGGTGATAACGACACGCCCACTCAACGACACTTCAACACGATACATAACTGACTGTTACATCTACAAAACAGTATTTTACACCATGTAACACAGATTGCTACCGAAACACTACCGCAAGAGCATCTGAATGCTTTGTGACGGCTTCATCTGGATGCCTGCCACATTGGTGGCCCCATGCTCCATAAGGAGCGAGAAGAGAAATATATATCTCCAAGTGAGCCCACGTGCTCTCACAAATTATTCTACACAAAACAATAATTAAATAATAATAAAATGGACATAGAATAAATATTCAACTATATGTACAACGAATACTCTCATTAATGGGCATAAACCACCACCTCGCAACTGATCCATTTCAAAATTTGTCCCTACACTCCAAAGCATGTCGTATATGTCGACTGATGAGATTGGGAACTCATCATATAAAACACATTGTTACCGAAACAACCACTGCAATAGCATAAAAATGCTTCTTGTGGGCTTGTGGTGGACACCAGTTGCATTGGTGTTTCCATGCTCCGCAAGGAGCAAACAGAGAAACACCTCTGTCTCAACGTGCCTTACACACAAAGGAGTGGCATTGCGCTCAGCAGAAATCTAAATGACTATCAAAGTAAACCACTAAAGATATACAGTAGGATTATGATAAGTATCGAGAAATACACTAAATTACCATTGCATCAAAGAATAAAATATAATTATTCTTGACTTAACAAAACTAGAACTAAATACATCACTAAAGGAAATTTAACACGAAAACTATCTCTTCCATTACTGAACAAATTACATTAACCTGCCTTCACCCATGTGTCAATTCACACAATATAAAATAGCGTAACATTATAGGCCTATCCCCCCGACACATGGTAACTAAAAATGTGTGGTAACTAAACATGTTATTGTCACTCACATGCGTCATCTTTATACACAGTCATCAACACGTGGCCAAACACCCCCCCCCCACACCCCCCCGGTTGCCATCAAGTTAATATTATCCAAATTACAGTCCCAGATAACATCTCTGTCCAGTTCCATGTATGAAATACTTTCCTACTATCTTTGCCTTTCTTGCCCGGTCTGATGAATGAAATAATTGCTTCTAAACTCTTACAGCCGCAATTTGGACTTAACACTAGTAAAATCTATCCACACATTATTTTCACTCATCTATCATTTCAGAACTAAATGTCCTAAAAGAAATCTCCTTAGGAAACACATTTATCTATCTATTTTGTTAAACATGATACCAAATATGTAGCAGACCTACATCCCTATATCTTTCTAACACTATCACCTTCTACCTAAATTAACTCACGTGTCATGACTTTGTTCTTCTTCTACCCACACAGGGCGTGCCTAACTTCATTTGTTCTCTCTTGGCGGCTCTTGCAAAATAGGGTCTTTCGCACGCTTAGGCACTTCTTTATATGAGCCGCTATGCCTAATCACTCAACTTAGTCCGCGCGCGCAGTAATTTGGCCACTTAAATAACACTCGCCTTAAATGCTCTAGAAGGAGCGAAAACACAAATATGACACACAACTATTTCTAGGCTTTATTGTGGCCCAGTAATATATCTTCTTCTTGAAGATAATGTGGTAAAGAGGCAGTGAACAGCTGAGACAATGACGATGACAAGATGGCGCGATTACAGAAACAACCACACCAAGAGCAAGTGAATGCTTGATACAGGCTTCTTGCAGTGGTAGTTCCATGCTCCATAAGGAGCACAAAGGAAAATGATAATTATAATATCAAGATAAACACAAACAACTTACCACTAGCTCTACACAGCATGGTATCATAATAAACACATACATCTGAACAACAGTTCTACATAGCATGATATCAAGATAAATAAATACATCCAACACTAGCTCTCAACACAGCAAGTATCAAGATAAACAAATATACTAGCTCTCAACACAGTATGATAACAACAGAAACATAAAAAAATTCTAAGACTGTCTACGCAGTATGTTATCAAGATAAAAATATATATCTTAACACAAACTCTCCACACATTATGATATCAGTATAACACACACACATCTTAACACAAACTGTATACAGCAGATAAGAAGACAAACGTATACATCTTAACACTAACTCAACACAGCATGATAAACATTTATAGCTCCAGTTATCCTGATCATAATGTCACGATAAACATATAAATCTTCTAAATACCAACTATGATTGGCATGATGCATAGAAACATATACAATTACAAACATCACAGTAAAACAGCATGCGATCAAGATTAACACAGACTTTTTAAACACCAGCTCTACAGAACATGATATCAAAATAAACACATATAAATCTTCATTGCTCCAACTTTACAGATCATAATATCAAAATAAACATACACAAATATTCTTTATTCCGAATGTCCAAGATATACATAAGAAATCTTCACAGCTCCATTTGCCCACTCATGACATTAAGATACATATAAATACATCCTAAATCGATACTAAATGGGAACAACTGAGAACAGCAATGACAGAAGCAGCAGTAGCGACCACCGGATACCTAGTACATAAAAAGAAAAAATGGATGAGAGAAGATACTTGGGATAAAATACAAGAAAGGAAAACAGCAAAACTTAAACTACTAGCGGCAAGTACACATAATGCAGTTGAATCTTGCAAACTAACTTATAACTTGTTAAATAAAGAAGTGAAGACAAAAACTCGAAGAGATAAAAGACATTTCATCAATGAACTGGCCGTAGAAGCTGAAAATGCTGCAAGAACTGGTAATAGTAGGTGCCTTTATCAAATTACAAAACAACTATGTCACCAGCCTACTGCTATGGAAACACCTGTTAAAGGTAAATTAGGGAATTCAATACCAACAGAAAAAGAACAAATGAAGAGATGGGCTGAGCACTTCATGGAGGTGCTAAACAGACCACCACCAACAGTAACACCTGATTTTAATAATGAAACACCCACAACCACCTTGCCAATAACTTGCGATGAATTCACGCTGGACGAGATCAAACAAGCCGTTAAAAGATTAAAAAATTTTAAAGCTGCTGGAGTTGACGAAATTTCAGGGGAAATGATTAAAGCAGTTAATGACAACAACCTCTTGAGAATTTTAGATATTATAAATGAAGTATGGAGAGAAGAACAACCACCACAACAATGGAAAGACAGTATTATTGTAAAGTTACCGAAGAAAGGTGATCTATCAGACTGTAATAACTGGCGTGGTATATCTCTATTATCAGTACCTGGAAAATTATTATGTTGCATGATGTTAGAAAGACTTAAATTGCATGCTGACGAAAAGATCAGAGAAGAACAAGCGGGTTTCAGGCCGAAACGATCATGTATTGATCAAATATTCACACTAAGAACAATTATAGAAGAATCAGTGGAAAGGCAATCGCCACTTATTATCACCTTCGTCGATTTTCAAAAAGCCTTTGATAGTCTACACCGCCCATCATTGTGGAAGATACTTACAATCTATGGTTTTCCAACAAAATATGTGAATATAATCAAAGCGCTATATGACAATGCAAGATGTTGTGTTAGAACAAATAAAGGGAATACAGAATGGTTTACAGTAGAAACAGGGGTGAAACAAGGCTGTATTATGTCACCACTACTTTTTGGAATAGCTATTGATTGGGTTATGAGAAACTATACCCACAATGAACAATTGGGTATAAAATGGACAAATGGAAAATTCCTGGGGGACCTGGATTTCGCAGATGATTTAGCATTCTTAAGTTCAACACCAAGACAATCCCAAGAAGCAATAAATAATTTGTGTCATCTCTCGGTTAAAATAGGTCTCCAAATAAATGCCTCTAAAACTAAAGCTATGAACTTTTCTAACGAGACCTTTGATATCATCTTGAACGGGGAAAAACTACAGAAAGTTGAAAGTTTCAATTATTTAGGCAGTAAAATGACTCAGGATGGTGACACAACAAGAGAAATCTATACTAGAATTGCTTTGGCAGCTAGCGCCTTCAATAGATTATCTAACATTTGGAAATTACGATCATTGAATATACATACCAAGCTTCGTCTGTTTAATTCAAATGTTATCTCAGTGTTAACATACGGCTGTGAGAGTTGGAAAATAACAAAATCATTGGAGAACAAGCTGAATACATTCGAGAACAAATGTCTTAGAAAACTCATGAACATCAGTTGGAAAGAATTCAAGACTAATCGACAAATAAGAGAAGACTCTAGGCAGAAATATGTCTCCGACTATATAAGGAAAAGACGATGGTCATATATCGGTCATGTCCTACGAATGCAAAACAACAGAATACCACTACAGGCGCTCACTTGGGTTCCTGAGGGTAAGAGGAAAAAAGGAAGACCAAAAGACTCAGAAGAACAATAATAAGAGAAGGAAGAACGTTGGGCCTAAATAATGTGCAAGAGCTAAGAGGAGTGGCGTCACAACGAACAACCTGGAGAGCACTGGTTTCTGCCTTATGCGCCGTGTTTGGTGCTTAAAGAATTTATTATTATTATTATTATTACATCCTTGTTATATCAGCTATCTAAAGAATGATACGAAAATAAGCATAGACAAATATTCTTATGTAAAGATATAATCTTAGCTTGTGTTGTCTACAGAAAAATCTCAGATAAATATAGATTTTCAAAAACTAAATAAAAACACCAAGAAGCAGAAATCTATTGGTTAATTCTACCTAAAACAAGAAAAGAGTTCAAATACGTAGTCAGCCTGCTCCTGACCTGTAAAAGATCACACACACAAAAATTTAAAAAAAGGACTGGAGCAGAACTCTACAAGCTGATAAAGTTATCTACCAGCTTACTCTAATCTGACACATCTAAAATTTTATATGAAAACATGCTTCCTCCAGAAACAACTGAAAGAAAAATTTACTACAAATGACAGATGAAAAAAAAAATAATAACACCAATGAAGACATAAAGATAAAGAGAATATGAACTTCTTGAAACTACAAAATATAATATCTGTTATATTAAGACATAATGAAGACAATCAACACCAGTATCATAAAAGAGTGGTGTATCAGAACAATTTTCACATGATCTGGCCTTGTCTGACTAGTTCTATGGGGGCTTTTTCAAAGTAAACATTGATCAGTGTTTTTTTAGGCGCCACCCAACTTTCAATAGACTTAGTTTTTATAAATATCTGGAGAAATATTGTTCATAACTGATTTATTAACATGGAAACATTATATTTGTTGTTAATTTGTCTTCTGTAATAACAAACAAAATGTACTAAAAACCATTTTGTGGCAGTGATGCATGTAACTTTCCAGATGATCATACTGCCCTTATTGTGACACTGCAAAGAGTTTCCTATAACCTTTGTCTCCGTTTGTGGATTTTAAAAATAAAATTACTAGCACAGAGGTTAGTAGCCAGATTTTAGAAGTAGCCATAATGCGTCAATAGATTAAAAGAATCATCACACCTGTAATAAATAAAAAATGGATAGAATACTGCTTTTAAATCAACAATGAAAATGACTGAGCCAGGTTTATTCAGTGACTGATCACTTACTAGCTCTCTCAAACTCTTCTTTGAATCAAAGAGCGATGATTCCTGAGATAATAAATAATGAAAAATTTGAAAGTGATGAAATCTTGGTGGAAACCCAGAAGTCAGTGCACACTTCAGCTAAACCTCAAAATTTACTTTCTGAATATGGGATTTGTATTGCAACCAAATATTGAAAATGTTTCACCTAATCTCTCTGAGCCATTCAAAAACAGCAATTTTCAAATGTCATATTTAAAACATTGTTTGGTCTTTAAGACAGCGTCTGACTGACAGAGAGGTTAGAGCGCTGGTCTCTCATCGGCAAAGGTGCCGGGTTCGATTCAATGTATCAACACGCTTCAGTCTACTCAGCTGTAAATGGGTACCTGACTTTGCAATTCAGTTAGGGATAGGAAGGAAAAGGCAACGAGGAAGGGAACTGGACACCCCACCTCTCAATGCTGTACACTATAATAGTGAAGTCTCTTGCACTTCATTCCCCTACGGCAGTATCTGCTATGGAACTACACCTTTGGTCTCTAAGAAAAATTTCTGTATGTCAATATGACCAGTGTGTATATTCATATTCTTTAGAATTCATTTCTACTACAGTTTTCTTTATTTAATTGGCACATTGTAAGAAGTAAAAAATTAAAATTTGTAAGCATCGATTTCGCTAGGATTTTGAAAAATAAACAATTACTACGGCTGTAATAACAATTAGCTACATGTGATTAGCAGCAACATAGCTGATGACCGCTGACCAAGCAAAAACTACTAATTTCACTCTCCTGTATGTTTTATTCAGTGCGCCTTTCATTCACTAATTCTAGTAACAACATCATTACAAATATCACACCTGTAAAGTTTCTCCTGTATGTTTTATTCAGTGCGCCTTTCATTCACTAATTCTAGTAACAACATCATTACAAATATCACACCTGTAAAGTTTCTCCTGTATGTTTTATTCAGTGCGCCTTTCATTCACTAATTCTAGTAACAACATCATTACAAATATCACACCTGTAAAGTTTCTCCTGTATGTTTTATTCAGTGTGCCTTTCATTCACTAATTCTAGTAACAACATCATTACAAATATCACACCTGTAAAGTTTCTCCTGTATGTACCGTTATGTGTGTTTTTAGAATACTATAACCAGCAAATCCTTTTTTACAGAAAAAACACATAAATGGCCCCTCTCCTGCATGTTTTTTTCTGAGGGTCGTTAAATTATCAGCCTGAGTAAATCTATGACCACAAATGTCAAACTCATAAAGCCTCTCTTCAATATGTTTCCTTTTGTGGCTGTTAAATGTAGATGTCTCAATAAATTCTTTACTACATACATCACACTTGTAAGGTTTCTCTCCTGTATGTTTTCTTTTGTGCACCATTAAATAATACATCCGTGTAAAGCCTTGACCACAAGCATCACATTTATAAGGCCTTTCTCCTGTATGTTTTCTTTCATGCTCTTTTAGATGACCATAATGAACAAAGCTATCACCACAAAGATCACACTTGTAAGGCCTTTCTAATGTATGTTTTCTTTTGTGTACTTTTAAATTACTAAGCTGAGTAAATACTTGACCACAATCATCACATTTATAAGGCCTTTCTCCTGTATGTTTTCTTTTGTGCACTTTTAGATTACCATTATGAGTAAAGCTATCACCACAAAGATCACACTTGTAAGGCGTTTCTCCTGTATGTTTTCTTTTGTGCACTTTTAATTTATGAAGCTGAGTAAATCCTTGACCACAAGCATCGCATCCATAAGGTCTCTCTCCTGTATGTCTCCTTTCGTGCTCCTTTACAATACAACATTTAGTAAATCTTTTACCACAGAAATCACACTTGAAAGGCCTCTCTCCTGCATGTTTTCTTTTGTGTCCCTTAAGAGCCTGACTTTGAGTAAATCCATTACCACAAATATCACATTTGTATGGTCTTTCTCCCGTATGTTTTCTTATGTGTACTTTTAATTTATAACTTCCAGCGAAACCTTTGCCACAAAAATTACAAACGTATGGTCTCTCTCCTGTGTGCGTCATTAAGTGCACCTTTAGGCGATAAAAGATAGCATAACCTTTACAACAAATATCACACCTGTAGGGTTTCTCTAAAGAATGCTTTGTTTTGTGCACCTTTAAATGAAAATTCTGAAAAAATCCTTCATTACAAACATCACATTTGTAAGACCTCTCTCCTGTATGTTTTTTTATATGTACATTTAATCTACATTTCTGAGTGAAACCTTTGCCACAAAAATTACAGACGTGTCTCTCTGATATGTGCTCAGTTAAGTGCACCTTTAGTTCATAAATATTAGTATAAGCTCTACAACAAACATCACACTTATAAGGTTTCTCTAAAACATGCCTCGCTTTGTGCACCTTTAAATGAATATTCTGAGAAAATCCTTTATTACAAACATCACATTTGTAAGGCCTCTCTCCAGTATGTACCTGTTACGTACATTTATTACCTAAGGGGGTAGTCTTCGGTCCTGCCAAATGTACGCACCAGTTTTATGTAGTTATATTATTTGTGCGGTCGAATGATTCGCGCACTGACGTGCACAAAGCAGTGAGTGTTGCTTTGGACGCACGTGTAACCTAGTTGAGTAGTTTGTGACGTCACGTTTTGGAGTGGAAACATGGAACTGGCTTGTGTCCATGATAGTAATTTTATATTTCGTATTCAATGGCATTTTTAAGGAAGCCATTTATTTCTAGTGATCTGTATTGGCCTTCAGGTCGAAACCAATATCAGGAATGTCACGTGAGTTATCGTCCCACTTCTTATTTTAATGCTGTATGAAAAAGGCCGCTCTAATACTAGTCTAGCGGGAATTAAGATGTTCCTAGAATGGATCTACAGAGTCGCTTGCCTTTAAGATTTGAATCGTAGACGGAGAATTCCTACGAGTAGAAGAAGTTATATTGTTTATCTTACGCACATGTTTTATATGCCGTACATGCTTCAATGCCAAAGTCGTGGCTTGGATGTAAAGAGAGGTTAGCCAACTGAAAGCCTTTACTGTTAGGATTATCGTATATGACTTTGTGTGAAAATTATATGATGTACAACGCTATGTATGAAGAACGTCTGGGAATTTTAACAAAATGTAATATGGAAGATTTCACCCCAGAGTATGTATACGTTACCATGATAGACGTCCTTGAAAGAAGGTCAACGGTCGTGACTGAGAAGGATATTATACGGTAACAGTTTTGTAATCCTTAGTCTATGGACAGAGGTCTTTACTAGAAGAGAATCTTCAGGAACTTTAGCAGTAATAAATCAATATGTTGTCGTGTGATCTTTGCGCCTGTGACGATGTCCGTCTTGTCCACTTCGTGTCCTGGTGAATAAAATCTATGTAAAGTTATCAACGACTCGTGTGATGCCAATACTTGACCAGTTCACACAATTCAAGATACATTGTTGGTTTTTCGTTTGAAAGACATTGTTGACATTTATTCCATTGTAACCATTCGCGTTTCTATTCATCACTATGAAAACGACACCAACAATAACTGGTAGGCCAGTGCGGTCTGGAAGTAATTTCAGGAACGTACCCATCCAATTGATCGTTTGAAAAGAAGAATTTTTACTTTCAAGGCGACATCATCTCAATGTGGATCCTAGCGGAATATGAATCATAATCAACTCAAAGGCTCAAGGTCTTCAATCAACCTCCACGTCAAGTTTCACAGTGACTGATTACTTGGAGATCATCTCTTCATCATTGTTACGTGCGAGCTGGTTTGATATACGCAGAGCGAAGTATTGCATCCTCTTACGTACATACACGGGGACAAGGCACTTTGATTTTTACCTGCACGCGAGCTAAGTATAACTTGTATCCGTTATACCCTTTATTACTATTAGCTGTGCCTTGATTGATTATGTACAATTATATATTTTCTATGTTATGTGTTATGTTTTGTGTATTCTTCGCGGGAGGTTGGGCGGTAGATCTGACGAACGAGATCCATCTCGAAGTCAATTCGGGCTCTTCGTCAGACGTTCTGTAGGACATTATTTTGCAGACTTCCCGCAGTGGAATGTTCCTACGCGTGAGCGTAGAAGGATTCTAGGTCCACTGTGTCTGGTGGTCTGTGACACCTGTCTGTGTTAGCTGTAGTGTCACGTTTACTTGTTGTTTTTGGTAGCTATTTTTACTTGTACCTTGGTTTTATGATGAATTTTGTTTGTATTTCGCGTCCGTCTCACCTTTCCTGTCGTTTAGTTTTTTACAAAACCTTTGTTTTTACACTGTGGTGTCTATTGTCTTGTTGGATTTAATCGCAGTTATCATCGTAATTCTTTACGACATTCCATTTTAGTTTCCCATTTTATTTTAATTGGATTTCTGCGAACGTCTTCGTTTGTTTTGAATATCTTGTCGTGTCATTATTGTGCTATTGTCTGTCACGTTATTGCTTTCACACCATTACATGTTATAAATTACATTATTAATTATTAATATTATTGCCTATAATATAAATTGATTTTACCGTTCTAGAACAGGAACGAAGAACACTAGTTGTAGTAACACTTTTAAATAGTATTATTACATAATAATATTGAAATGGCTACCTTAGACTATTTCATTAAGCAAGCAAAAGCTCTTCAGATGGCTCCTGATGAAGCTAAAGCATTTGCACTGTCAGAATATAAGAAAGCTCAAGAAATAGAAGCTGATCAGAGAAGGTTAGAAACTTTACGTTTGGAAAATTTGAAATTTGAGGCAGATCAAAAACGAATTGAGGCGGAGGAGAATGAGAAAAAAATGAGATTAACCGCCGAACTGGAAGAGAAACGTGCTGAGGAAGATAAAAAGAGGAGAAGATTTGAGGCGGAGGAGAATGAGAAAAAAATGAGATTAACTGCTGAGGAGGATGAAAAGAAGAGGAAATTTATAGCTGAGGAAGAGGAGAAAAAAATGAGATTAGCCGCTGAATTAGAAGAGAAACGATTTCAGCGAGAGGCAGAACAGAAGCAAAAGGAGTCTGAAGAAAGACTTAGAAAAGAAATGGAAGAAAAAAGATTAATAGCTGAAAAAGAAATGGAAGTTAAACACAAGGAAATGGAACAGAAACAAAAAGAAATAGAAGAAAGGAGATTAATAGCTGAACAAAACACAAAACGACTTCAGCTTGAGATGGAAGAGAATGAAAGAAAACGACAGCATGAACTGAAATTAGCAGAGTCAGAATATGAGAGACTTAGGTTAACTCAGGAAGCTAATTCTCAGAGAACTTTTGAAAGCCACACTTCATCCAGACAGGATCATTTTAAGGAAATTCACCTTAAATTACCAAAATTTAATCCCCCGTCTGATGACGTAATATTCTTCCTAGATAGGTTTGAGGCCACTTGTGGGTCTTATAACGTGGATAAAGCTCTATACTGTACATATTTATCCAGATTACTTACAGGAGATGCATTAGCAGTTTATCATACCACCAGCATTGGTGAGAAAAATGACTACAATGCTCTTAGAGCAGCACTTCTGCAAAAATTCCAAATGACAGAAAACGAATATCGTTTGAAATTTCACACATTACTACCTCAATCTGGCAGAAATTTTAGTGATTTTCTGTCACAGATACGACTAACATTAGAAAGATGGATCGAATTATCCAAAATTGAAAAGTCGTATGAAGGTCTCTTTGATTTACTGATGCGCGATAAGGTACTTTCGTCGGTAAATCCTACATTTCTCGCATTTTTACACGAACGGAAACCTTTATCAATGAAAAACTTAGAAGAACATGCAAAAAATTTTTGCACTGCTCACCCAAACATGGATCTAAGTAACGCGCAGATTAAGAGTGAATTGCCTGTTGCTTTTGCAGCACAACAAAACAATTTTTCACGCAATCGTTCTTTTAGTGCTGATAGGTATGTCAATAAGGGAAATAATCATAATTTCACCAATGATAACTTTTACAAAGGGAAGCAATTTCAACAATCTGCTCCATTTAATGTTTCTTGGAACCAAACTCACAGATCGCGAGATTTTGGTAACAATTATTTTAAAAATAATCAAGGACATTATAATAAACAAAACTGGAGATCAAGGTCTCAGGGTCCGCAAAACAGACAATTTTTTGGAAATAAACCATTTAACCAACATCATAACGATCATTCTACAAATTATCGGACTAATCCAAATTTTAACTCTAGCAGAAACGACAATTATGGCAATTTTAATGACAAAAATCACAATCGATCGCGCCGACGAGATAGATCGTCGAATAATACAGGTAGACATTCTAATGTTGCTTTTAATGATACACAGGCTAACATTGAACAGGGTAAAGTAGCTGAAACTCACAATGCTATGTCTTGTTCTCTAGATTGTTCCCAGGTGAAAGACTGCCCAGAATGCTCGACTCTTTTCCAGCCTAAGGCGATCACGACGCTGCGTTGCGGACATACCTTGCCTAGCCTGCCTGCAGTCTGTACAGCCACTGCTGCGTCAGTACACCAGGGACAGGGCTCTCTTAAGTTTAACAAGGGATTTGTCAATAATATTTCATGCTCTCTCCTATTTGACTCAGGTTGTACAACAATCGGTGTCCGGACTTCGCTGATCGACCCAAGTTGTGCCACGGGCCGGGTTGTCAAATGTGTAACATTTGGTGGCACTATTGAAACATTTCCCACTGCTATTATTGATCTTAACACACCTTTCTTTTCAGGAAAGATCCAAGCATGTCTCCTTCCGAATCCAATCTGTGATGTAATACTTGGTCGCATACATGGTATTAAAGAGTGTACACCACAGCAAATTGCTGAATGGGAAGAGCGACATATTCAAACTGCAAATGCAGTAGTGACTAGAGCGCAAGCTACTAATATGTCGCATGATACACCTATTGAACCTACAGTTCATACCACTTGTGATGATGATGCTCCTATTTCACGGGAGTTGTTTGCAACATTGCAAAAGAATGATAATTCATTAAAAAAATTCTTTCAGTATGTTAACAAAAAGAATACAAGCAACAAACTTGCAAAATCTAGACATGACTTTATACTTAAAAATGGGATTTTGGTTAGAGTAATACGGGAAAAGGATTTATCCTTATGTTCTCAGATTCTTGTCCCATCCTGTATGAGATCTCGTATATTACGACATGCTCATGACTCGCAATGTGCGGGCCATATGGGTTTTTCGCGTACCAAATCCAGAGTGCTTTCGGCATTCTACTGGCCAGGCGTCCATAGAGATGTTACTCTCTATTGTCGGTCCTGTTTGATATGTCAAGAAGTTAAGGTACGGGGTCCATTTCATGCGGCTCCTATTCAAGCTGCGGACATCCCGATTAGACCATTTGATAAAATGGCCATTGACATTATTGGTCCAATGCTTCCATCTGCTAGAGGGCATACGCATATTCTTACGTGCATTGATATGTGCACTCGTTGGCCTGAGGCCATCCCTCTCAAGAACACTTCATCTGCCAGTGTAGCAGAGGCATTGATGTTAATCTTCTCACGCATTGGTTTTCCACGGAAAATCTTGTCGGATCATGGGGTTCAGTTCATTTCTGAATCCATGTCTCAAGTTATGAAGACATTAGGTATAGATAGATCTCTTAGTTCTATTTATCATCCGATGTCAAATGGGTTAATTGAGCGTCTCAATAGGACACTCAAGCAGTTGTTGGGTAAGATGACTCAAGACCATCCCCAAGACTGGGATCGGGTCCTACCCGCTTGTCTCTTTGCGTATCGCGAGGTACAAAATCAAGCAACGGGGTTTTCTCCGTTCCAGCTTGTTTTTGGCATGCAACCACGCGGTCCGATGTCGTTAATCCACGACTTATTGGTGGATGAGAATATTGAAGAGGAAACTCAATCCTCTTATGAGTATGTGATCTCTCTTAGAAAGAAAATCATAGATGCTTGTAGACTAGCTACTGCATCATCCGAACATGCCAAAGAAAAAGCTCGTCTATCTGCAAACAAATATAGACGTCTTCGCCAGCTCATACCTGGTGATGAAGCTTTTGTATTACTCCCTGCGCATAACAATCGTCTTTTAATTACCTGGAGAGGTCCTTTCAGGATCATCTCAAGAATATCCGATGTCGACTACATCGTTGATGTTAATGGCAAACATAAAACCTTCCACATTAACATGTTGAAGGAGTATTACTCACGTCCTGATTATCTACAATCGGTGTTCCAAGCAACTGACGATCCTACACCACCTATTCAACACTATTCTAGTTTGTCAGTCATCCAAGAAGAGGAATCTTCTTTCGATGATGTACAACTACCAATACCAGTTGTACCACTCCATTCCACTGAGAAATGGAATGATGTTACTATCTCATCTACTCTTACTGATGATCAACGTCAGCAAGTCTCTAAAATTCTACACACGTATGAGGATGTCCTCACTGACATCCCAGGTCATACGTCAGTCATCCAACATGACATTATTCTGACTGACGATACACCGATTCGAGTTCGCCCATATCCTATTCCTTTACACTTTCGTGATAAGGTTGATAAGGAATTGGATGATATGCTCCAATTAAATATAATTGAACCATCTTCATCACCATATTCTTCTTCTATGGTAATCATTAGGAAGAAAGACAACAATATACGTCTTTGCGTAGATTACAGGAAGTTAAACAAAGTTACAAAATTCGATGCGGAACCATTACCTCTTTTAGACGACTTATTAGAGAAATTATCTCATGCCACATTCTTTTCGAAATTTGACCTTTCAAAGGGTTATTGGCAAGTGCCACTCACTACGAAAGCAAAGCCATTCACCGCTTTCTCGACGCCACGGGGTCTTTTTCAATGGAATTTTATGCCTTTCGGGTTAATGAATGCGCCAGCTACCTTTGTACGCATGATGCGCCGCATATTGTCTCATCGTCCCGATGTCATTACTTATATAGATGACATCTGTCTTTTCAGTGACTCTTGGGATGAACATATTCAGGGTTTAAAATCTTTACTTTCTACCTTACAGGATTATAACTTAACAGCGAAACCTTCAAAGGCTTTTGTCGGTTTTCATGACATCTCATTTCTTGGTCACCGTATAGGTCGCGGTTTAATGTATACAGAAGACAGTAACGTCTCTAAAATTTTAAACATCTCAGCACCTAAGACAAAAAAACAAGTGAGGTCACTCTTAGGACTAATACAGTTCTATTCTAAATTCATCCCTCATTTGTCTACTATAACTGCACCTCTTTCTTCGTTACTGAAGAAAGGCACACCTAATGTAATAAAGTGGTCGCAGGATCACCAAACGGCGTTAGACTATATAAAACAAATTTTTTCAAATAAGCCTTTTTTAAGGTTGCCTAACAAAGATCTCACCTTTGTTCTTCGCAGTGATGCTTCTTCCTACGCTATCGCGGCAGTTTTGATGCAGGAATACGGAGGCACCTTATTTCCAATTATGTACGTATCCAGAAAGCTTACGACGAGCGAGATGAAGTACTCCGTTCTAGACAAAGAGCTCCTTGCTCTTGTCTGGGCAATCACAAAACTGGATCGTTATCTCCTCGGATCACACTTTGTGGTGGAGTCTGACCAGAAAGCTCTTACCGCATTGAATACAGGAAACGTTAAGTCATCAAAGTCAGCGCGTTACGCTATAGCTCTTCAACCGTTCCATTTTGAGATACGAGCTATTCCTGGAGTGCAGAATGTATTTGCAGACTGTCTTTCAAGATGCCCTAGTGAACTTGGTGAAACTAAACCACTTTTAGATGGAGAAACGTCCTCACCGAAACATGAATAACTTTGTACAGTGTCATTAATTGTACATCTGTGAAGACTATGTATAGTTTTGCAGTATTCGTATAAATATAACTTTCAGAACATACTTACATATGGATTATAACATTATTTCTTGTGAAGTAACGTTTTGTTAGAACGGGAACAGTGATATTAAAGTAACATTTTTTTTTAGTATGGAAACATTGGTAAAAAGCAACAAATAGACATTCGTTAGTGTTATGGAACATATTACACTACATATCGTGTTCGTAAACTTATTTCGTGCATGGAACATTAGGAACATATTCTTGTTGACTCTAAATAGTTCTGAACGAATATTCACAATGACTGAAATTAGAATTACTTAGAATAAATTACTAGTTATTTATTTATGTGTAATTAAGTACTAGAATTAGATTAATTCAATTTAATCAATTTGATTGTTTATAAATCACACATCTACTAACGTTATTAGTGTCTCGCAATACGTGTATTCACGTATTCCACTACATGATATTTTACTTTTAGATAACTAGTCAAACTTACTAGTGCTAGATATCAGTAAGTGCGTTGCTTCTTAAAGTGTTTAATTTTGCATTGCTTCATTTTTGCACATTGTATTTCAAAATTTTCTGTTTCACTGATTCTTTTATCATTGATTATCATCAGTGTTGCTGTTCATTTTCATTTTTGAAATCATATGTTTCAAATTTTGTTGAAAACTTAGTTGAATTTTATTATCATCTTTTTTGTTGATTCTTCATTTTCATTTTTTCAACTTCTTTTTACTTCGAATATTACCACATCGTTCCAAAGTAGGTCGATGGTGGATGTGTGCTTTAATGCATACTGTCATTTAGTTATATTAATTTCAAGTCAATATTCTTTTCTTAATATGATATAATTTTATGCATGTCATAAATCTTGTTGTAGTTTTGACTCACCTCTCTCGAGTAATTAGTTCGAAAAAAATTAATGGGATTAATTTTTTTAAGGGGAGGTAATAAGGGAGCTGTTACGTACATTTATTACCTAAGGGGGTAGTCTTCGGTCCTGCCAAATGTACGCACCAGTTTTATGTAGTTATATTATTTGTGCGGTCGAATGATTCGCGCACTGACGTGCACAAAGCAGTGAGTGTTGCTTTGGACGCACGTGTAACCTAGTTGAGTAGTTTGTGACGTCATGTTTTGAAGTGGAAACATGGAACTGGCTTGTGTCCATGATAGTAATTTTATATTTCGTATTCAATGGCATTTTTAAGGAAGCCATTTATTTCTAGTGATCTGTATTGGTCTTCAGGTCGAAACCAATATCAGGAATGTCACGTGAGTTATCGTCCCACTTCTTATTTTAATGCTGTATGAAAAAGGCCGCTCTAATACTAGTCTAGCGGGAATTAAGATGTTCCTAGAATGGATCTACAGAGTCGCTTGCCTTTAAGATTTGAATCGTAGACGGAGAATTCCTACGAGTAGAAGAAGTTATATTGTTTATCTTACGCACATGTTTTATATGCCGTACATGCTTCAATGCCAAAGTCGTGGCTTGGATGTAAAGAGAGGTTAGCCAACTGAAAGCCTTTACTGTTAGGATTATCGTATATGACTTTGTGTGAAAATTATATGATGTACAACGCTATGTATGAAGAACGTCTGGGAATTTTAACAAATGTAATATGGAAGATTTCACCCCAGAGTATGTATACGTTACCATGATAGACGTCCTTGAAAGAAGGTCAACGGTCGTGACTGAGAAGGATATTATACGGTAACAGTTTTGTAATCCTTAGTCTATGGACAGAGGTCTTTACTAGAAGAGAATCTTCAGGAACTTTAGCAGTAATAAATCAATATGTTGTCGTGTGATCTTTGCGCCTGTGACGATGTCCGTCTTGTCCACTTCGTGTCCTGGTGAATAAAATCTATGTAAAGTTATCAACGACTCGTGTGATGCCAATACTTGACCAGTTCACACAATTCAAGATACATTGTTGGTTTTTCGTTTGAAAGACATTGTTGACATTTATTCCATTGTAACCATTCGCGTTTCTATTCATCACTATGAAAACGACACCAACAGTACCCTTAGGTGCACTTTTAGTGTTTCAAAGCTAGCAAATGCTTTGTTACAAAAGTCACACTTGTAAGGTCTCTCGCCAGTATGTTTTCGTTTGTGCATATTTAAATAATAGGTCTGAGTGAATTAATAAGTACAAACATCAGACTTGTAAGGTCTCTCATCTGTATGTTTCCATTTGTGCACAATTAAGTTATCCATGCGAAAAAATCCTTGGCTGCATAGATCACATCTGATGGGTCTCTCTCCTGTATGCATTCCTATGTAGCACCCGTGTAAATCAATTTACTGCAAACATCACACTTATAAGTTCACTCTCCTGTATGATTTGTTTTGTGCTTATTTTGAACAGTTTTTAGTAAATCATATGACACAAATATCACACTTGTTTGGTGTCTCTCCTCTGTGGTTTCATTCATGCATATTCTGATTACTGTTATCACACCATGCACCATAAATATCATGTTTTTATTTCTTCTCAGCTATGTAACTTTTTTATCTGGTGTCAGAGAACTCGTTTCATTGTCTGAACCATTCTCACTTTGTTAAGTAATACTTTTAGATTTCAAGATGGTTTTAAGCATCTTGCTGCCGCTTCCATCATTTTGCAGGAATAGTTTCTTCATTACAATTTTTTATAGTGCTTTATCGTCAACAGGAATGTCTAATCTGTTGTTTGCTTTACTTGTGCTTTAGCAATGCATCTATTAGAATTTCCTTATATCTCAGCTGCTAGTACTTTTTAACTATGCTTATGTCCAAAACGTCTTTGTTAATGCTCAAAAACTTTTTAACTATGCTTATGCCCCAAATGTCTTTGTCAATGCTCAAAAACTTGTAAACTATGCTTTTGTCCCAAATGTCTTTGTCAATGTTCAAAAACTTTTAAACTATACTTAAGTCCCAAATGTCTTTGTCACTGCTTAAAAACTTTTTCACTATGCTTATGTCCCAAATGTCTTTGTCAATGCCACTCAAAAACTTGAAGTAGGACAGATGGCAATGGGTACAGGAATGTGCTCCTGAAATGTGAGATAAAGAAATACATTATGAAATCATTTCCACAACACTTAATACACATTTTTTTATCAGCTTTATCATTCTTTTTTTTTAAATCTTATGTTTCTCATATTATTTTTGCTTTTGGCACCACATAAGGTAAATTCCTTCCATAAAATTCTGAACTCCACAAGCTGATAAAGTTATCTGCCAGCTTACTCTAATCTGACACATCTAAAATATTATGTGAAAACATGCGTCCTCCTATTAGATACAACTGAAAGAAAAATGTACTCCAAATGACAGACAAAAAAAAATACACCAATCAAGACATAAAGATAAGATAAAGAGAATATGAACTTCTTAACCACTGTGGTAATATGAGAGGGTATTGATGTTACTACACTAAGGGTAAACAAAGTGAGGTCCACCTGTGTAAGTTCCCTGAGTCTAATTGATGATGATGATGTGGTAAACAAAGTGAGGTCCACCTGTGTAAAGTTCCCTGAGTCTAATTGATGATGATGATGTCAGGGTCCCTATCCGCTACCTCTCTAAGATCTCACTCTGTGTAAAATAATCTCTTTGATGTTGTGTGGCTAGTGTCTAGGGTAATGTAACTATTGTGATGTATGAACAATGTCAAACATAACTTTAACTCAATAAAAGTGAAGTAAGTAAGACTGTTGGTAAAGTTATATTAATATATTACAATTTTTTATTTTCCTATACCTCAATTCTTTTGGGACAGGAATGTTTTCAAATCAAGCAAATTTTATATACATCATATAAATAAATAAAGAGGACCCTTTGTCCATAACTGGTATATTAAAGTGTCACTGTATGTGTATCCCACAGTCTGATTTAATACTTTCTATAACAATTAGTCAAGTGTGAGGGTCTGTTGTTATCATCACGCCCACAGGAATTTCTGTTCTGGTTGTGGAAATTGTTAAGATGAGAATTCATATGCCCATTTAAAGGGACTTGACCTGACAGCCTGTCTGAGGTGGATGACTGTAGACTCTGCAAGGTCAACACAAGAGTTGTCTTCTGACCACCAATGCAGCATGCAGCTTTACTGAGGCTTCAATATATACAAGGTCTGCCTGCACCAGGTTTCCTGCCACCATTAAGTAATAGGCAATATAACACTGAAAAATAAGGATATTCCCTCCCTTTTATATGCTGGCTATAACAATTCCACAACTAATCAATACTAATATTACCTGTGGTCAGTCACGTGTGCGAACCATTTGCACCAGAAGCTATTTTCTTTGACTTCACTCCGTCCTGTATTTACATTCTTCTTCCCATATGGCTGCAACGCCCCTGTCACCTTAAGCATTGATTGTCCTCCCTAAAATCAGCTGGGGTATACAATTTTCTTCTTGTGACCTGTTAAATCTTTTGTTCAAACATCCTAGGTATGTTTTCATGTGTCATTAGAACACTGTGGCACTGCAGAAGATTGCTAGTGGCCTCTGGACTTACAGTCGTAAGATTTTATGGCAATATTCAAACATAAATTAGTTTCACTTCCCTCTAAGTCTGCTTTAGACATTTCCTACTTAGGTTGTCGTAACCTCTTCCCACTGGCAATGTCGAACAACAAAATATGGCGCACAATCTGTGGCCAGTACATGCTAATGAAATACTAATACTTATTTATCTTACCGCAAGTAAAGAATAATCACACAATCACAGGATTGACTAGCAGTAAATGGCTCAATTTCAGACTGCTATGTCGTCCAGACAGAAAAGGCATGTGTCACTAATGCTTTGCATCTGTTCTCAACCTGTCTGTGTTGAAGTTTTTCTCAAATGGCGGACTTATCCAAGCAGGGTTAAAAGTTATCAATTCCAACCAGCCAATCAGAAGACGCGTCAAAAAATTAATTAACTATTTTTGGACTATAAACTTTGAGCAATCGTAAGTGTGTTCGTTCGTCTGATTTTATATATATCTGTTATTTATGGATCGATTTTTAATATCAAAATTGATTATTAAACGGCCAGCTGTCCTCTATCTACCCCTATAGGTTTCCTTTATTTATTTATCCCCGTTTTCATCTGTGTAATTTTAAAGTAATTAATTGTGCTTTTTCTCGAACTGTAAATATTAATAGAGTAAATGTTTCTACGTCAAGATCGTTTTATTAATGGGAAATCTTTATGGTATTATGTTAATCAATATCAGCGCTACAATTCCAGATATCTCTTTCCTTTTAATTCTTAGTTTTTGAGGAATAAATTATTTAATTTTTGTTAAACCCACAGAATCGACATTTTTTCTACTACAACCAAGATTTTTGGTCTCTACCAAAAACGAGGTAAGAATTTGATTGGTTGTTAAGTTTGACTACGTCCCTCGACAAATATTAGGGTGGGTTTGTGTGTATGGGGGTAGTAACTTTAAACTTGTTTTCTTAGAAATATTCAAATACTCAAGTTAAATTGTGGCGGTAAATTTGACTTAATGCGTTAACTAGGTTATGAAGGGGGAAAATTTTTGAACGTGTTGTCATTCAGATCCACTTTACGACAACCACACTAATCAGAATCAAACTACAAAATATAATATCTGTTATATTAAGACATAATGACTGTAATGTTATGATGTATGTATATAAGCATTACCTCGTCATCTACACAAGCACACACATGTTTCAGAAGGCACTCAGTAAAAGCATGTTCAGTTTGTAGCCATGTTTATTTACAGAATATCGTACATGTGAAGATTCGCATATTATTACAATGTGTGGTTCGTATTATTAATGTATTATATTACATCCCCCCTTTTTTGAAAAAAAAATGTGTGCAAACATTTCCAACGAAATGTTTCATGTGAGAAAGGATAAGTATGTGTAATGCTCAGTGTGAGTATATATATGTCACTGTCTGTATCGGCTGGGAGGTGTCACTGTACGGCCAGAACGAGTGGTGTAAAGTGCTGGTGGTTCTGCGGAAGTCCCTGGTTTAGCTTGAGTTGGTTGTGACTTCGGCCTTGGCGCTTGTTGGTTTTGTGGGGCACCAAGGTCTGGAGTTACTGCATTGTCTGTTGAAAGCATGGGAATTCTCTGTTCTGTTGTATTCAGTGGGATTTCTCTTATGTCCACTCTGTTTCGCCTCAGAAGGTTGCTGCTGCTGTCTGGTCTTAAAGTATAGCTCCTGGGTTCAGGGTTTCTGGAAATGATTGTTGCTTTTGACCATGTGTCATTGTTGTGGTTGTAGGTAGTCACATGCTGACCAGGATATAATGGTGGTAAGTCTTTAGCACATTTGTCATAGTTGGATTTCTGAACTTGCTGACGATGCTGAAGTTGATCATATGTGCTGCCTCTATGTTGTGGACGGAAGTGGACCTTAGATGGTAGGAGGTCTTTAATTCTTCTATCAAACATAAGTTCTGCTGGACTGTCGATCTTACTGTCTACCGGTGTTGTTCTCCATCTCAAGAGTGCTAGGTGTACATCCTCTGTTCTTGTTTTCTTCATGATTGACTTGATAGTTTGTATCTGTCTCTCAATGAAACCATTAGATTTAGGGTATCTAGGTGATGATGTTGTGTGTTTGATCTTCCAGTCCTTAGTGAAGTTTCTGTATGCTTGACCTGAGAAATGTGGACCGTTGTCTGATCTAATTTCATCTGGGATGCCAAACATGCTGCAATACTTCTTTGTAATGTCTGCAATAACAGCTGATGGTGAGGGTTGTGGAAGTTTCTCAATGATGGGAAATTTGCTGTAGTAATCAGCAATAATAAGATAGTCATTATTGTCGATTGAGAAAATATCAGTTCCTATAATGCTCCAAGGGCTCAATGGTATGTCTGATGGTATGAGAGGTTCTCTGCACTGCCTATTTGCATGTTCTTGGCAAATTGAACAGTTTTTACATAGTGTTTCTATGTCCTTGTTTATCTGTGGCCAGTAAACATCTTTCTTTGCTCTCAGTTGTGTCTTCACAATACCAAGGTGACTATTATGGAGCTGTTTAAGGATGATATCGCGTTGTGTTTCTGGTACAACAATGCGATCTCCTTTAAGGATCAGACCATCTTCGATGCTTAACTCGTCCCTCATCGAGTAGTATGGACGGATGTGTGTTGGAACTTCCCTGATAGAGCTTGGCCATCCATGGTATATCAGTTCTTTGAGAGAGTTAAGGATAGGATCTCTCATTGTGTCTTCTCTGATGTGTTCAAGCCGATTATCGCTAAACTTGACAAAATCAACTTTGATGTTTGGGGTAAGATCTGCTGTCTTGTTGGGGTTTGGTAGTCTGCTGAGAGCATCTGCAAGACCTATATCCTCTCCTGGGATATACTGAATATTAAAATCATAACCTTGTGTTTCCAATAACAGAGCTTGTAGTCGTGGTGGTGCTGAAGCTATTGGTTTTTTATGAATCATCTCAAGTGGCTTGTGATCTGAGAGAATTGTAAATGGGCGGTTGAAAAGAAATGTGTGGAAGCGTTTGATTCCAAAACGTACAGCTAGCATTTCTCTTTCAATGTTTGCAAGTTTCTTTTCGCCAGAACTTAATGATTTGCTTGCGTAAGCTATAGGACGAAGTTCTTTGGCATAGTGTCCTTCAGGATTTTTGTCTGGTTGCAAAAGTGCTGCTCCTAGGCCTTTCAGACTGGAATCAACCATGAGAAAAGTGGGTGCTTGCATGTCATAGTATTTCAAGCATGCATCAGATGATATGAGGGTCTTCAAGTGGTTGAATATGTGTTGGTAGTCTTCTGACCATTCATACGGAGTTTCATTCTGTAGTAGAGATCGCAAAGGTTCTGCAGCAGCTGACAAATTTGGTATGAATTGTGCTAGGAAATTGACAGCACCTAAGAATTGTTGCAGTTCCTTCTTTGTAGCTGGTGTTGGCATGTCATGAATATCTTCAACCTTTTTAGGGTCTGGTTTTACACCATTCTGGGTGTACAGCAATCCAAAAAATTGTATCTCCGTTGCCTTAATTGTACACTTTTTGCTGTTGAATGTTAGCCCATTGGCCTGTGCTACATGCATCAAGTTAATCAAGTTACGGTCGTGTTCTTGTTCTGACCTGCCGCAGACTACAATGTCATCCGCAATAGCCACTGTACCAGAACATTGCTCAACAATGTTGTCAATCTTCTGTTGAAAGATGTCTTGTGATACATTCAAACCAAATGGGAGTCTCTTGAAACAATATCTGCCGAATGGTGTTCGAAAAGTTGTAAGGAGTTGACTTTCCTCTGCTATCTCAACACTCCAGTATCCGTGTACAGCATCTAGTTTAGAAAAATATTTGGCATTGTGGAATCTGTGAGTTATCTCTTCCACTGTATGCATTTTGTGTGGACAGCGCTTTAGACTGTTGTTTAAGTGTTTTGGGTCAAGGCAAACCCGAAGAGAACCATCCTGCTTCAAAACGGTTGTGATACTACTACACCAATCAGAATGCTCTTCAACCTTTCTAATAACATCATTCTGCACCATCTTTTCTAGTTCTGTGGCAAGTTTCTGTTTAACATGTATAGGATACTTTCTAGGTGGGTCTATCTTTGGCTCAGCGTTGTCTTTTAAAAAGAATCTTGCCTTTCCTGGAAGTTTGCCTATTCTGTCGAACTGTTCTGGGAATCGCTGTTTAAGGTCATCTACTCCAGTGACGTGTAGAGTAAGATGTTCTTTTTTGTCAGCTTTAATGTTGTTAATAGTTACCACACTCAGCTTTTCGCACATTGGTAAACCCAAAATTGCAGGTCCTTCAACATCTACCAAGTAAAATGTTGACGATGTCCATTCAGAGTCTCTGTATAAACATTCAAGTGTTACTGCTCCGAAACAGTCTATACTTGTTCCATTGTAAGCTCTTAGCTTTGTCCTGCCACTCCTACTTTTTACATCCCTTGTGGGAAATCCTTGCTCATCCACCTTGTCAGGCATGATCTGTCTGAATATTCTTAAGGGTAGAGTGTTACCTTGGGCACCTGTGTCTATCTTGAACCGAATATATCTTTCTTTGTGCCTTTTAATTCCTGGTATTCGGAATTGTACCTTGCAGAAAGCCTGCGTTCTCTTTGGTTCATTACTGAAAGTTAGTATCTTCACAGTATCAAATGTGGAAGGATCACTTTCTTCACTGGAGTCAAGGTCCTCAGTCATCATAAAATGTGTTTGTTTTGATGACTCTCTGCTGTGAAGGTTGTGTTGAGCACTGTCTTGTTTCCTCTTGAAACATAATTTTATCCAGTGGCCCCTCTTTCTGCAGTAATGACATGTAGAGTCTTTAGCTGGACAGTGGTTTTGTATGTGGTTTAGGCCACAACATTTACACATAGCACCTCTGCTTGTGTTGTGTTTTTCTTGTTGCTTCGAACCAGTTGCTTTGTTGTGTCTAGGTTTATAGCTTTTCACTGTATCCACCTGGGCTGCTAATGTACCTTGCTGAATTTGTTTAATGTTTAGTGCTTGTGCCTCGTGTTTCCTGCCTTCATCCAGAAGTTGTTGTATAGTTAGTGTATCACTCTGGCTCAGTATCCATTTCTGGAACTCTGGCATTGGTGTGCTGAGAAGGATCTGTTCGATAATTCGCTCTTTTTCTTCTTCTTTGTTAAATTTGCGTACACTTGTTTTCTCCTTGATGCGAGTGAAAAAACCATCTAGACTTTCACTAGGTTTCTGTCGCAGGTGGTGAAGTTCTAATCTTGCCGCTCTAAAGTTTGTGTGCTTTATTATCAGACGTTTTTCAAATTCGTCCAATATGGCTGCGGGGTCTGTCGCCGACTCCACAGGCATGGCGGTAGCAAAACTGTTGTAAATTTTCAAACCTTCATCGTCCAATGCTTCTAGGATATATGGAGTTAGGGTTTGTCCTTCCAGACCAGTGGTCTTGGAATATAGATCTATGCGTTGGCGCCATAACAAGAAAGCTTCACTCTTATCATCTTTACCGGCGAATCTCATTTGCGGTGCGTTGCGATATTGTTTCGCCGCCATGGCTGACCTCGATGACGAAAATTAGCCGAATACTGTACTCACGTGTTATCGTGTAGCTGTTTTTTGCGTCAGTCCGGTATCGACCGCTGCCACCATGTAATGTTATGATGTATGTATATAAGCATTACCTCGTCATCTACACAAGCACACACATGTTTCAGAAGGCACTCAGTAAAAGCATGTTCAGTTTGTAGCCATGTTTATTTACAGAATATCGTACATGTGAAGATTCGCATATTATTACAATGTGTGGTTCGTATTATTAATGTATTATATTACAATGACGATAATCAACACCAGTATCATTAAAGAGTGGTGTATCAGAACAATTTTCACATGATCTGACCTTGTCTGGCTAGTTCTATGGGGGCTTAACAGGGATACAATTGTGGTTAAGGAAATATTTTCATGCCAATTCTCTGTGAATGAATTTGAAAAGCAAGTTTAGTCAGAATGATAATGCTGTTGAGACATCCAAAAATGTATACAAACAATAACACTGACTCTAGCTAGTGACACATTAGATACAAACTGGCATTTAACTGCTGTAATCAACCTATTAGACAATTTATGGTGTCTGCCTCGAATTCTAGAGGTATCAGGTTCGATTCCCAGCTGAGGGAATATAACACTAGTCAACAAATTTTCAAAAGTTATTTGTACCAGAAATTAAATATACCATTTCTTATTGATTTTGACATGCTGATTTCAAATATCATAATGAAATTCACCAATTGGCTCTGGTTTTTAAAAAAAATGATGAATTTACTTTACAGTAATACAAATAATGTATGCTTGTTTAATTCTCTGGGGTGAACAGCTAGTCTTTCTACTTTAGCATTATAAAAATTGTGGTTACATACTCAATTAGTTGATATTTCAACATAAAATGATAGAAAAAATAAAAACATTATTTAAAGTTCACATATCATGTTTTAAAAAGGCACATTTGTACCCATTCCGTCATTATTCAGTCGCTGTTCGAGCTCTCTTTGCTTGCTACTTGTAGTCAATCGATGAGGTGTCTCTTGTCACAGTCCAACAGTAATCAGCAAGCATTGAAGGGCTCCGATTGGCCTTGATACCCCATCTCCATGGCAGCAATGTCCTGGTGAAATCGTTCACCATGCTCATCACTGACCGCTCCACAGTTTGACGTAAAGAAATCCAGATGAGAATCCAGAAAATGACATGTTGCAGCCAAGACTCTTATACTTCAGAAGGAATGGATGGGTTTGAAAAAAAATCGAAAAAAGGTGATTCGTCTTACGTAAGACGAATCACCTTTTTTCGATTTTTTTTCAAACCCATCCATTGTATTCCACGTCTTACCGCAGTTCCCCTCCACTTCCTCGATTATACTTCAGAAGGAGATTTTCTACAATTTCATTGTAATTATCAGATCTGTTCTTTCCAAGAAAATTGTCCACCACTGTATAAATGCTAGCCATGCTGCTTTTTCCTTGCCATGCAACACGCAAAGAAACTCGTCATCATGAAGAAGTTTTCAAATTTGCGGACCAACAAATACTCCCTCTCTTATTTTAGCTTCACTCAGTCTTGGAAATTTTCTGATGAGGTATTTGAAAGCCTCTTTATTTTGTCCATTGCCTTGACAAAGTTTTTCATGAGACCAAGCTTAATGTGCAAGGGTGGCAATAAAATCTGGCTGGTGTCGACAGGTGCTGGGTTCTTAACGTTCTTACTGCCAGGCTGCAATAACTGCCTGATTGGCCAATGTCTTCTGATGTAATGGTCACTTCGTGCACGGCTATCCCACTCACAGAGAAAGCAACAGTACTTGGTGTATCCACCCTGTAGTCCAAGCAAAAGAGCGACCACTTTTAAGTCACCGCAAAGTGACCAATGATGATGATCGTAGTTTATACACTTCAAAAGCTGCTTAATGTTTTCATAAGTTTCTTTCATATGAACTGCGTGACCAACTGGAATTGACGGTAACACATTACCATTATTCAACAAAACAGCTTTAAGACTTGTCTTGGATGAATCAATGAAAAGCCTCCACTCTTCCGGTATGTAATTGATTTTGAGGGCTGCCATTAAACCAGAAATGTTGTGGCACGCAGAAAGGTCACCCTCTTTGAAAAAGAATGTAATAAACGGCTTCTGGCGGTTCCTATACACAGAAATTGTAACATCTGCTGCCAGGAGATTCCACTGTTGCAATCTGGAACCCAAAAGCTCCGCCTTGTTCTTCGGTAAATTCAGATCTCTTACAAGATCATTCAGTTCACCTTGGGTTATTAAGTGTGGTTTAGTGGATGTAGTTTGCTCAAAATCTGGGTCGCTTGAGGTTGATGGTTCAGGACCACCAATGTCCTCTTCTTCATCAGTGGAAGCAGCTGAAAATGATTCTGGCACTTTGGAAACTGATAGGTCATCGCCATGTGGTACCGGATGTATTGCAGAGGGGATGTTTGGATATTCCAGAGTCCATTTTTTCTTCTTTGATATGCCTTTCCCAATTGGAGGGACCATGCAAAAGTAACAGTTGTTGAGATGATCAGTAGGCTCTCTCCAAATCATTGGGACTGCAAAATGCATAGCTTGCCTTTTGCCAGTCAACCACAGTTTAAGATGTGCTGCACATGTATTGCAGCATATGTGTGGCGCCCAGCTCTTATCTTGATCTCCTATTCTGCAGCCAAAATACAAACTGTACGCCTTCTTAATCACTTTAGTTATATTTCGTTTTTGTGATACAAATGTCACCTCACCACATATATAACAGAAATTATTAGCACTGTTCACACATGTCCTAGGCATTTCTAACTACGATACTTTTGATAAGGACAAATGCACTAACTAATGGCAAAATTTATCAGAGATAAGATATTTATACACAAAGGTGATGTAATCTTAGGTAGGATTGCATCATCAACTTCTAGTTACATTTTTATTGGTCATTAGAAAAAATTATGCAATCGCCCACAACAGTTGCGTCATATATATAAATTGACCGTAATTAAATAAACTAGTAGCATATATCTTGAAAACTAGAGCCAATCAACATTTTTTAATGTCATTTTCGTTTTCAGCACACCAAAATTAGTTAAGATCAGCTATTTTCATTTCTGGTACATTTTGGTTGTTGACTAGTGTAATTTATGGCAATTCTTTTGTTATATGTACAACCAGCGTGCTACAGGTACAATTAGCATTCATACTCTTCAACATTTGCTGAGGGAGCCTGAGCACCTATGGGTTTGCCCTGAGTGCAGTGAGGTCGATTCTGATTAACAATAACTAATGTGGAACAGACAATAGACAGTGGCACAAGAGATAAGATGATGATGCTGGCAGTGGCTAGAGCACACACTGAGGAAACCTGCTGATAACATTACAAGGCAGTCCTTTTTCTGGAATCCCAGGTTAAGAGAGGTAGAGGGAGACCAAAGAACACATTGAGAAGAGAACTGGAGACTGACATGAAAGAGATGAAGAAGACATGGAGGGACCTTGAGCTGATGGCATGGGATAGGAAGAGGCAAGCATCTGTTGAAGGTCTATGCTCCTTGGAGAGCTGAAGGGTAATGATGATGAAAATCTTAGAGTTGTCCTGTATATCATCATTTCAATATAAAGCTCTGAAATCTCTTTTTTTTGTTTGTTTTATTTTTGTTACATTTTGTACCAATGGTGGAAATCCTGAAATGAGCACACACTTTGGCTAAACCTCCAAATTCACTTCATGGGATCTGTATTTCAACTTGATACTCATTGATGAAAATGTTTCACAACCACAATGAACAATAGAATAACAGCAATTTGCAAATAACATATTTAAAACAGGGTTTGGTCTTCAGGAGATATTCTACAAGTCAGTGTGACTATTTTGAATATGCTAGTCCTTCAGAATCTATTTCTGCTGCAGGACTTTTCTTAATTTAGTCTGATGCAACGCTTGGTTTGGCCCCAAGGACCATCTTCATTGCACACAGACCACTCCATCAGTGCTCCGATCTCCTCCACCCAGACCACACAAGAAGGATCTCAGCACAGTGCATGAACTCCGTAGCACTGGCAAGAATCCCAATGTGTGTAAATAGGAATCACACATTCTGTAAATATTTCTGTGGTGGGTAGGTTTCTAATTTTTACATTTTTTGCAAGGGCAACGGCCTGATAGGATTACGATTTCCAACTGCCGTGGGATTTTTAACGTGCGCAACTTTACCATATGCATTACACTTGTAAGGCTTCTCCCCTGTATGTTTTCTTTTGTGCATCTTAAGAATATAATTTTCAGTAAATCCATTACCACAAAAATCACACTTGTATGGTGTCTCCCCTGTAGGTTTTTTTATGTGTACATTTGATCCACCACTTTGAGTGAAACATTTGCCACAAAAATTACAAATATATGATCTCTCTCCTGTGCGCTTTTTTAAGTGCACCTTTAGGTGATAAAAGTTTTCATAACCTTCCCAACAAACATCACACTTGTAGGGTTTCTCTAATGAATGCCTTGTTGAGCACTTTTAAATAACTCACTCAAGGAGAATATGCCTTTAACATACATATGCCAACTTCTCCTGTAGTGTACCTTTAGCTGGAGGTCTTTTCCTGTCTTCCTCATCACGTTTCCTCAACTTGTGTCCAATCTATGGTAAGCATCTTCTTCTCCTCATCTCTTTGTCGCTTGGTACTTGTCTGGTTCTTATCATCAGTTTCAGGTTGGTGATCATGTCAAATGACGTCAATCCTTCTACTTTATGCAAGCACCTATTTATGAAAGTCTTGGTTGTTGTTGTCCATGTTTCACAGTCATACAATAGGACTGATTTGATATTAGAATTAAAGATTATTATTTTTTGTGCTCAACTTGATTTCTTTTAATCTCCATGTATTTCCCAATGCAATGAAAGTATGTATTGCCTTTCATATCTTTATTTGGATATCACTGTCTGTCCCTCCAACTCTTGTCTACATTGCTGCCAAGATTATATGTATGAATCTACATCTTAAAGTGATAGTTTCTGTAGCAATTTGTTTTATATAATGAGGCTGTCAGCTTCGTGCACTTAATATTAGTTGCCATGTACGACATGCCTATAGGAGTAGTAGTCTCATCTGAGATCCCTGGGAACTACACTTGGTGATAGTAACATTATTTTTGTGTCATTTGTGCACCCTTCTATCTACAAAGTCAATTTGACCAGATATCCTTCTTTCTATTCTGCTGGTATTTCTTCTCTTTCTCTCTCTGAGTTAGAGTCTTTGAAGATGGCAACAGCATTAAGTAGGGAAATGCAAAAACAGGGGAAGTGCGGTGTAGGTTATCCATTAAGGCTGCTATTGTAGAAAATTGAATCAGAAAACCCTGAAAACTGCAGACTAGATGGTCTATAGTGAGGCCGCAAGTTTCACAGCAAACTGCAGGTGATTCTACATTGCTCATTCAGAAACAAAGAAGAATAAATGAACTGTTATAAATATTATATTTCTTTAAAATGTCATATACATGGCATTACATATAGATTACACACTAACTTGACAAAGATTAGGATGAAATATTACAGACTCAAAAGTAATACATAAACACCAACAACTGAAAAGTCTCAGAAGACTGCCTGAAGTTATAATAAAACCAATCAGGAAGAAGAAGGGTAACAAATGAGATCTTGGGAAACACTGAGGCATCTGATTACTGAAATGTTAAGAAAAGTACATGCCACTATACTTAAGCAAAGAATTAGGCACACTGCACGGCTACACATATTGGGCTTTGGGAAAGGACCAAAAACAACTTGGCGGAGAAATGAGATGCAAAGAATGAACCAGAGCTAGGGCACTGCATGAAGGACAGATGCTGACTGAGCAAAGTGGAAGCATTTTGTTGCTGCCCTACAAGAGCCACCAGGCGTAATGGCCACTAACTGCTTTGACTCGTTGGCTATGGATCAAAGAAAAGGAAGAGGATGCAATGCCTTGTTCACCATAAGACAGATATGCAGTTTACTGAATATAACAAAACACGCAGTATAGTTTTTGTAGATTGGGAAGAAGTCTTCAAGAGAGTAGATAAAAACAGGCTCTGGCATATTTCTGAAAACTATGGAATACAAGGATAATATTAGAGCTTTGTGCCACATACATTTAAATACAGCAAGAACAACACATGGTTACAGAAACATATTTGAGGTTTAAGTGTGTGACAGGGATAGGTGGTACTACCCCTATTGCTAAACATCAATACAGACAGGATAACATCAGAAGAGAATCCAGTATCAGAAACAATAAACAAGGTTTGGTTTGCAGATAACCAGCTTACTACACACAGCTGATAAAGAAAACGAACCTGAAAGGCACACTACATGCTCAATACAATTTGGGGGACGTAGAGTATGAAGATAGTACATCAAAAATACAATCAATAAGATCAATAGAAATCCAAGCTCTCTGAACATCCAAGTTAATAATACCTTGAACAAGTAAGTCCAGAGTTCAAATGCCTAGTAAGCATGGTCATACATTATGGTTGAACAGACAGATAAATAGAATAAAGGGTGTCAAAAGTCTAATACAGTGGCTCACCAACTGACTTCAAGGCTCAGGCACCCAAACATCTCAAAGGAGACAAAACAACAGCTGATATATGTAGTTTCCAGGGGTTCTCTGTGGAGATAAGAATATGAGGGCTACTACTTCAGGCATCGGTGGTCCATGGTTCGATCCCGTTAAGGTGGGATTTTTTTGCAAACGGCTCCGGGGTCGACCCAGCCTCATGAATTGGGTACCAGAGCAACTCTGGGAAGGTTAAGGTGGTCGGCATGATGCTGACCACATCACCCTTAGTGTGCCGATGGTCGAGAAAATATGGGCCTAATACCATATTCCCAATATGGCTCAATGGACGTGTAACGGAATCCTTTACCCTTTTTTTAACTCCTTCAGGCATGTCATGAGAGGCCACTTTTATGAGATCATACATGGAGGCTGGCAACCTCATTAAGTAAAACAGACTGCTACAGTAACCACTAACCAATGCTGTAAGAGCATATGAATGCTATGATGCAGGCTTCCAGCAAGGATACCAGCTGCAGTGGTGGCTCCATTCCCCATAGAAAAGTAATGATGATGATGGTATGAATGTCAGTGTTACAAAAGTACAAATCATAACAACTTTAAGCTACCAATATCAAACATTTCTTTTTAAATTTTATGACCTTTTTTCTGCTCCTTAAGGAGCATGAAACCACCACTGCAGATGGCCCACTTGAGGAAGCCTATGCAAAAGCAAAAACTTTTGCTGTGGCAGCTTCTGTGAATGTTTTTTCTTGTTATTTTTACATGTTTCCAACCTCATGCACAACGTTACATGTCTTGTGACATGCCGGAGGCAACAATGTTTCTATTCTTTCTCTGCCTCCTCAGAGCCCCCCCCCCCCCCCCCCCCCCCCCGAAATACACAGTCAATATAAATTATTTTCTCTATCTAGAGCACAGGAGATGATAATCGCAACATGTGAGATGTCATAAAGCTAGCTGCAGCAAGAGACAGAACCAGAAACGGAGACACCGGGACGTTGGTGGTTAAAAAACACAAAAAACCATGAATTAGCTACACAGAGAAACAGAACGCTTGATAATGGTGATATCTATACTGAAAATATAAAAGTATATTCTAGCAACATGATAGCGACTTATGCAGAAATGTTACCAAAATGCACACTCAGATTTTTAACTCAATCATTTCAAGCTGCCATCTAGCGTGCGACAGCAGATGACGTAAAAACTAGTCCTAATTGGCCAAGTAAAAAACTTTTAAAACTCATTTTGTTAGACGGGGGAAAAAGCAAACTATTAAAAATAATTTGTATTGTCTTCTTTAATACGCAAAGCAATTTTCTAAAATGAAGTCCAAAATTCAGTTGCATTAACCGCTCTTATATTTAATAGTTATTTCTATATAAAATAACTTAAATGACGCCATGGAATGAAAAAAGAAAAAACCTGGCCACTTCTGTAGAGTCCTTTCTGGTCGTGAATTTGAAATCTCTGCAAAAACATAAACGTTCTATGTGCAAGACATCGTAGAAACTTTGCATGCAGCTCCTTGTCCTGGTACATTTAATTTTTAACCGGCATTGACACATCAGATTTAATGAAATAATTATATATATATATATATATATATATATATATATAATATATATATATATATATATATATATATATATATATATATATATATATATATATATATATCATCATCATCATCTCAACCCGTAACCCGTCATGGGTCGTAGGGGTGCCATGGTGGAAGCATCAGCAGACAGGGTCCTCCACTGCTCATATATATATATATAAGGATGGCCACATTGTTCAACATAAAAAGGAGGACAAATGCCATTTTTGGTCATAAAAAGGAGGACACGGGAGGACAATATTTTTTAAAAGTAGGACACTTTTTTCAATAACTACAAGGCAATGAAACATATTTTTATTTTATTTTTACTGTGACAGGGGCGCTAGGGGTACCTCACACCCAAGACCCGTGCACCAAGAAAATTTATAAAGGATCGTTTGACAGGGGTTGCAATTATTGGTTGCTTGCAACCCTCTCAGCAGCAGACTTAACAATTCAAGCAATCCAAAGCCTTATGCAGATCAACATTTAATTCTACCGAACACAACCGAACACCAAACGAACAATCCAACAAACAATCAAACGAACACCCAGTCAGTGTTCATAGACTGTGTGCTCAAGGCATTTACAGCTTGGCTCTTGTGTGTCTTCTTGGTCTGTTCTCACTGGGCGGCTCTCTCAAACATAGCCCGGTTTCGCCACTTGCTACCCCTTTTTATAAGCCCTGGCCTAACCACTCAATTTACTGCGCGCTACGCGGATTAATCTGCGCCACACAGATAACACACGCGATTATTGCTCCAGAATGCATGAAAACACAGATTTACACAACTAGAGCAAAAACACAGCTAATTCGTAGGCTTATTATGGCCTTGTAATAAATCTGCTTGAAGATAACGTGACCAAAAGGCACTAAACCACATAGACAACATGACTGCCCAGATGGGGCCAGAGCCGAGAACGACAGACCTCAAGATGGCGCTGTCACATATTCCCCGCCTGATTTTGTTGTCGTCCCGACAACTGCACTAAATCAGGCGCTTCAGTCGTATTCTCCAAATCTGGAGGATCACCTTTTCCTTCACTTCGTCTCAGGTCATTGCTGGTTACTCTAATGCTCGGACTCGCTCTGTCCATTCGTTGGATGATATATGGACCCCCTGTCATTGTGGGAGCACGAACTACAACGTACTCGTCTTCTGACCACATATCACGAATCTCGGATCTCTCAGCGTCGTGCATTCTCTTCTTCACCAATTCTCCGACCTGTAGTGGAGTAGAACACGACAGCTTGTCACATCTCTCTTTCCGGACTGCTGCAAAACTCTGCAACGGTGGCTCTGCTCTTACGTGCGCCCCTCGTAGCCTGGAAACGTGTCCTTCAACGAGTTTTAGATGAGTCTCCTCCTCTAAATGCCGACCACTTTTCCCGGCGCCCTTATGGTGACAGTTGCCACGGCCATCTCTTGGCTTGCACTGTGACGGCAATGTAGATGTGTTGGTACGCTTAGAGAGGGCGCTCTTTGATGGGCAAACCGATATCAAATGGTCCGGGGGCCTACAATGGAAACATCGCTTAGGAAGCGGGCCCTGGGGACACTTGGCTGCCATGTGGTTCGAAAGGTCTCCACAGTTGAAGCATCTTATTTTCCTAGGCTTCCTTGGTGCCCTGGGTCGCCTCCTGCTACCCTTACATCCCTGGCCGCCTTTGACTTTCTTCCCTGCAATAAGCGCCTCACACTCCGGTCGACCACCAACCATCTTTATCTTTGAGCCATTCTGCTCCCCTTCTGTAACCTGACTCCCAGCCGCAGAGGGGTCTAGTTTAATGCCTGTGGACATCGATTCTGTACGTGGCCTAGTTCTCTGCATCTAAAACAACGAACTGTCCTAGTACGTCTCCCCTGCTCCTGAGACATCGCATCAATTTTAGCCTCTAATTGAGCCACCTGTGCTCTCAGCCGCTCTACTTCTGCGTTTAATGCATGCGTATCTGACACAGTCTCTGTTCTTGCCACTTCAACACTGGCAACACCAGCCCCCGAAGCTGCTTCGACACTGGCAACACCAGCCCCAGAAGTGGGCTCAGTCTCCAAAAACCGTAGGGCATAGTCCCTCACCGACGTGAACGATGCTGTTGGCTCCTTGATGATCATTTCCTTTGCAAGCTTTCTTAGTAGGTCATCTTTCAGACAAGCAGCAAACTGGTCACGAAGAAAGGATGATGCCAAAGGAGTGACGTTGTTCTGCTTTTGTGCCCTTACAACACTTTCAAACACCTCGTGAATGCGATGGGAGAATTCCCAAAGAGACTCCTTTGCACCTTGCCGGGTAGAGTAGAACGCGGCCATTACTTCTGGGATGCTCCGACGCTCCCCATACACCCTAAGAATGGAATGTAGCATTGCTTCTGGGTCACCGTCATCAGCCTGAATCCTCAGCTCCCTACGGACACTTGGGGTCACACTGTCAAGAATAACATCTGCCTGGTCCTCTTTACTCATCATCCCTACTCTCCAGGCAGCTCTCACCTCTCTGACATATTCCTCAGCCGTAGGACCCGTGCGCTCCCCAAAGCACCGCACTCTCTTGTGAGTAGGTACCACGATGTACTGCACTCGTTCTTGTTGACGATCCAGCCCTACCACAGGGTCATCCACCTCAGCCACATCTTTGTTATCAGTTCTACCAGCAGCACGTGTGTTGCGTGCCGCCATCTTGTTGCTAGTAGAGTTGACTAGAAATCTTGACAAACTGGATGATCCCGTCCCTCGCCTTGCACTGAACTGGGTGTTCTACTGTTTCGGCTGTTGCTGCTCTGATTGCTGAAGAGTTGCTTCATTGCGTGCTGTCTGTCAATCCTGCCGACGACGCCACTTGTGACAGGGGCGCTAGGGGTACCTCACACCCAAGACCCGTGCACCAAGAAAATTTATAAAGGATCGTTTGACAGGGGTTGCAATTATTGGTTGCTTGCAACCCTCTCAGCAGCAGACTTAACAATTCAAGCAATCCAAAGCCTTATGCAGATCAACATTTAATTCTACCGAACACAACCGAACACCAAACGAACAATCCAACAAACAATCAAACGAACACCCAGTCAGTGTTCATAGACTGTGTGCTCAAGGCATTTACAGCTTGGCTCTTGTGTGTCTTCTTGGTCTGTTCTCACTGGGCGGCTCTCTCAAACATAGCCCGGTTTCGCCGCTTGCTACCCCTTTTTATAAGCCCTGGCCTAACCACTCAATTTACTGCGCGCTACGCGGATTAATCTGCGCCACACAGATAACACACGCGATTATTGCTCCAGAATGCATGAAAACACTGATTTACACAACTAGAGCAAAAACACAGCTAATTCGTAGGCTTATTATGGCCTTGTAATAAATCTGCTTGAAGATAACGTGACCAAAAGGCACTAAACCACATAGACAACATGACTGCCCAGATGGGGCCAGCGCCGAGAACGACAGACCTCAAGATGGCGCTGTCACATTACATTCAAACAATAAGCTAATAAAATCACATTGATTTTGTGCCTACTTATATTTTTCTGATGATAACATCTTCTTCAACAAAGTTGGGCTACGTTTTAAATATGCATAGAAATCAGAGCATGAAAGCTCCTTGAAATTGTACTGCACAAGTAGAGTGCTTTTAATGGAATCTTTCCTTCAATGCTTCCAAAGCTGCTTCAGTAGAATGCCATCACAGAAATGATAACAGCAGTTGTTTTTGTTTTGGCACATGAGAATTTGGTGGCAATTTCTGAATCGTGGAAAGCATTCTTGAGGAAGACTGAAGTACAATCCCTTGACCTGAAAGAGTTGTGATGTTTTACAGTACCGGGTATGAAAAGCAAAAGCACCCTCGGCCGACGCAACTTCAAATCTTTCCTCGCTTATTTCTTTAGTAAAAAATGTCAGTTTTGATTGCAAACATTCAGGCGCAAGTGCTTTCTTGTGCTTTTCTGCTTCTATATGTTTTTTTTTAAAATCAGCTGCACCTTTATTTGCTACTGATACAGATGTGCCGCCTCTGCATACAAGACGTTCTGCTTCATGCTCATGTCTTCATATGTTTTCTTTATTAAATTGATGATCTTCAGGGTAACTCCGTAATGCCTCATCAATTTCCAAAGTGATTCTCTGTCTACACTGTCAAATGTCTTTTCGTAGTCCACAAATCCAATATATAGTGGTGAATTCCATTCCAGACTTTGATCAACTATTATTCTCAAAGTGGCTATCTGGTCTGTACAGGATCTGTTTTGTCGAAAACTTGCTTGCTAAAATATGATAGTAACATATTATATACTATTGAACAACATGACAACTTACGGTAGTGTTGTTGGCAATTAGCGCGATCTGTCGATTTTGCGGAGGTAAAAATTCTTAATTGTGACAGAATTTCTGTACTCAGAAACCGGATTCCAGTAAAGATTTTTCAAAATGGTGTCTTTCACGTTAGTAATTTAGCCAATCACAACAAAAGCCGGATATATCAACCTTTAAACAAAATCCAGCCGGACGCTCAGCTTTGTTGCAAAAAGCCGGACAAATCCGGACGTCTGGCCACCCTAATATATGTCATGGAGTAAGGACAATGAATAAGAAAAGCGGCTGGTATCAGTTAGTGAACAGTGATTTGCCGATTCAGTCAAGGCGTTTCATAAAACAACTTGATCATCCGCGAGACTAAGGGGTCGTCCACATATGACGTCACGAAGTTGGGGTGGAATTAAAAATTTGTGACATTAGGGGGAAGGATTTTTGGAAAAATGTTTCGTCACACAACAAATATAAGTCACTCTCGCTTCTTATATCAATTATATTTCTACTGTTATCAGGGCGTACGACCACCAAAATAGTGCACTGATCTCTAGCGGCAAAGGTATCGGGTTCGAATCACGGTACCCACACGCTCCATTCTACTCAGCTGTAAATGGTTACCTTAGGGAAGGAAAAGGCAGCGGGGAAATGAAATGGCCACCTCACCTCTCGATGATCGACCTAGTATTGGGAAGTTTCTAACACTTCACTACCCTACGGCAGTATCTGCAATGGGACCACCTTTACCTTTTTTTTTAACTGTTATCTGCAATAGTTAACTTTTACCCGCAATAGATAACAAATCCCTCGTGGATGACTGATATCCCTTATATTTATAATTCTCTTTGGCGTCCCCTACTGTCACAAACTTTTTCCCACCCACCAATGTTGCAGTCTTGAAATTATGTAAAGGTCGTGCGCTTCTGGCATTTGCACTAAAGAGCAGGGCGCTTAATATAGCGCGTATCTTTTTTCCCCACCAAAACTGACTGTTTGTTTTAAATAATAAATAACAAACACATAGTAAAGTATCAAAAATCTACATATGAATTATTTTTTAAATTAATTTTTATTTGTTTGTTTTGTTTGATTGTTTCTCTTTGATAGGGAAGACGATAAATTACACCCCTTAGAAGACCTAAAAAAAAAAAAAACCAACATAATTTTTTTTTTTTTAATTTACAAAAATTGATAAAATAAATTCATTCAGAATCAACAAAATAAGTTACCCAGTCTTCCAAATGTGCTGCAGATGCTGACAGGTTAAGACACTGGTTCCCAAATGGTGTGGCGTGCCACGCGAGAGGATGGCAAATATGGCCGGAAAATTCAAAGATAATCAAAGATTTTGAGAGATTTAAAAAAAAATCATGTCAAAAATAAATATGAAGGTCATTTTCTTACTTTTTAGGGGCTATCCATAAAAGAAGTCCACAGGAGAGGGGGGAGGGAGGTGTATGTAAAAAGTGGACAACTGTGGACATATGGGGAGGTGGGAGGGGTATTTAAGATGAAAGTGGACGTCCAATTCACAAACCACATGGCAACTCTCACTCACATACACATCTATCAACTCTCACTCACATACAAATCTATCAACTCTTACTCACATACAAATCTATCAACTCTCACTCACATAAAAATCTATCAACTCTCACTCACATACAAATCTATCAACTCTCATTCACATACAAATCTATCAACTCTTACTCACATACAAATCTATCAACTCTCACTCACATACAAATCTATCAACTCTCATTCACATACAAATATATCAACTCTTACTCACATACAAATCTATCAACTCTCACTCACATAAAAATCTATCAACTCTCACTCACATATAAATCTATCAACTCTCACTCACATAAAAATCTATCAACTCTCACTCACATATAAATCTATCAACTCTCACTCACATAAAAATCTATCAACTCTCACTCACATATAAATCTATCAACTCTCACTCACATAAAAATCTATCAACTCTCACTCACATAAAAATCTATCAACTCTCACTCACATATAAATCTATCAACTCTCACTCACATAAAAATCTATCAACTCTCACTCACATAAAAATCTATCAACTCTCACTCACATATAAATCTATCAACTCTCACTCACATAAAAATCTATCAACTCTCACTCACATACAAATCTATCAACTCTCACTCACATATAAATCTATCAACTCTCACTCACATATAAATCTATCAACTCTCACTCACATACAAATCTATCAACTCTCACTCACATATAAATCTATCAACTCTCACTCACATATAAATCTATCAACTCTCACTCACATACAAATCTATCAACTCTCACTCACATATAAATCTATCAACTCTCACTCACATAAAAATCTATCAACTCTCACTCACATATAAATCTATCAACTCTCACTCACATAAAAATCTATCAACTCTCACTCACATATAAATCTATCAACTCTCACTCACATAAAAATCTATCAACTCTCACTCACATAAAAATCTATCAACTCTCACTCACATATAAATCTATCAACTCTCACTCACATAAAAATCTATCAACTCTCACTCACATAAAAATCTATCAACTCTCACTCACATATAAATCTATCAACTCTCACTCACATAAAAATCTATCAACTCTCACTCACATACAAATCTATCAACTCTCACTCACATATAAATCTATCAACTCTCACTCACATATAAATCTATCAACTCTCACTCACATACAAATCTATCAACTCTCACTCACATATAAATCTATCAACTCTCACTCACATACAAATCTATCAACTCTCACTCACATACAAATCTATCAACTCTCACTCACATACAAATCTATCAACTCTCACTCACATACAAATCTATCAACTCTCACTCACATACAAATCTATCAAGAGTAACAAACCCTCTCATCTTCGAAAGCTTCTTACTGTCCAGCTAAACCCAAATAAACGTTCCTCGGATTCTGTCCCTCTTGCCATGCCTTCCAATCCTTCTAGACTCAAAATCTCTAACAAGAAGATGTTTTAACTTCGATTAATTAACAGCCTCAGACCTAAGGGTCTTTTATATTTGGACATGCGCCCTAATATAACCGACTAGGTTGAACGGGACGCGCTTCGCCAAAACTTTAAAAAAAAAAAAAACATCGATGCTCCTGTTCTATGGAACAAACACCCTTAGTATATTATCTCTCTGGGAACCGACATCACAATTATTGTGACTTCATAATTGGATTCTTTTCTATGCAAATTTGTGAACAGTGGAGCGGTGGAATTTTTTTTATAACCTCCCATAGCCATTTTCCAAAGTGGCGGATTGTTTTTAGTAACAGTTTGCCGTACACTTAATTTTTTTTCTAAGTCGTAGTAGACATGGAATTTTGTTTCAGAAGCTAAAATGACCAAAAACAGGCTTTCACATTTCAGGGTGCTTGATTATTTTATACCACTAAGGTCACGACAATAATCATTTTACATTTTAGTTTAAATTTAGTTTATTTTTACAACCTTTGATTAATTATATTCTGAGCTTAGAGAATCTCAACGCACTGTTTATTGCCTGCAATATGCCACGCCATAGTGCATACATTGCTGTTGAAAGGCGTAAGGCACCATTATCTCATGACCTACCGGGACATATTTTACCACATGATCACTATGATTCCAATAGCAAAATTGTAGGCCAATGTCAAGAAAGCTGGAGAGACACTTGCTGAAGTTTGAAATCAAACAGTTATTGATGGTTACAGTGTGCATGCCAAGTATGTGGAACCTGAAGTTAGTAGCAATGTAGATGACCTTCCTGTTCCAAGCCAGCAATGGTGCTGCGACCATGTTCAGCAGTCACAATACTGCCTACAAATCGTCGTGCAATACTCTCACATGCTGTGGACAGAGATGCACGAACTGCAATGATGTATTTCGCAAATGATTCATTCCATCGCCAATGCCATTTTACAGAACATGTTCAGACGTCAGCAGTGCATCATGTGCAGATAGCAGTAGTATATATTTTTTCACAGAATTGCATTAGATGGTCCTGAACCACATCATGGATTTAAAGTCATGCCATTTGACTGTTACCGCCCCTCAGCGACTGGACACATTTACAACCATGTATGCAGCTCATGCGGACAATACCGTCCACCTCATGCAGCTGTCAAAGTGCACAAATCTGTGCATCAGACAGTTACAATTGATCCAGATGACGATGATGTTGGTGATGCAGAGATTGCACCAAAGCAACCAGAACAAAAGGTTCTGACACTAGGGTCGTTATTGTACGCAGCCTGTTCAACTGGCTGCAGTCTGAATTCAGTGCTAAATGAACGGCAAACATTCACATTAATATAGTGGCAGTTAAGAAGAGTTATCCTTCAGAATATTACTACAGTACACTTTGTTTCAAAAGTTTAAGACATCCCAGAAACAGTAAGATAATCAGTTTCAATAAACAATTAATTTAAGATTTAAATTTATAAAATTATGCTTTCATGATCAAATTTCTTACTTTGTTTTGCCTCATTAACTGTCAAAACTTTCATTTTTGGTTGACTGTTTTAATATTGAAAATAATTACTGTGCCGGTTTAGGAGGTGTCTTGAACATAGTAAACCTACTGTATTATGATGTGCATAGTTTTTGCATATTTAAATTTTTACATAGCTTTAGTGTTTTTTGTTACTTACTGTAAGATATTAAGTTAAAACTGTTTCAGTTATACGGAACACTGAGATGAGACTTGTATGTTACTGTGTAATGTGCAATATTTAGTAACTCGTGTTTCACATAATTAAACTGAGTTATCTGTACACAAATGATGTATTGTATAGAACTAAAATAAGTTGTAAGTACAGGTAGGTGATTATAAATGTAAGCTTATGTGTTTACTCAAGACCACGTGGAGTGGACGTCCACAAGGGGGTATGGGTAAATCAGAGGTGGACATGGGGGAGGGGAGGGTAAAAAAATGCCAGCATTTTTTGGACGTCTTTTGTGGATGGATGGCCCCTTACTATTTCGTCGGGTGAACGCTGCCCATAGAAAACAGCAAGATTTCTGGGTGCAGCCACTTCTCCGATATCTAATAGATTTAGTTGAACCTGCCAGGAGCATAAGGCTCTTTCCTTCAGTTCAGCAGTATACAGGCAATAAGGCAGACACGTCAGTTCACCACTTACAGATGGGGTACAAGGTACTGGTGTTTTGATATACGAGTAGTTTGTGCCCAGTCTGAGTGTGATACAGTTTTTATCATTTCCATATCAGCTGTGATATGGTTTTAATCATGTCAAGTGTGTTTTCTTGGCTGAATTTGTAAACCAGGTGAGCTGAAGGTAGGCTGATATTCCAATCTACAGACAGTAGATATCTTCTATTTTTTTAAATTCAAGATTCAGATTCTTTGTTGAGCAGAGACAACTATCAACACTGTACCAATGACATTTTAGAACCGAACAAAAAGTTAATTTTTTAATGTTACAAAAACACAAAGAACATGAGAAAACAGGGTGAAAAAAATACGTTTATGTTGACTCCGTTTTATGGTTGAGTACAGTTTATACTGGTGAAGAGGTAGCTTAAAACGCGAATGGTTAAAATGAACGAATGTCAACAATATTCTTCAAACGAACTTCAACAAGTAGTGTTGAACTGGGTGAACTGGGCAAGTACTGGCAGTACATAAGTCGGTGATGACTGTACATAGATTTTATTCAACATGACACATACGGAGTGGACAAGACTAACATCGTCACAGGCGCAAAGATCATACATCAGCATAATGGTAATTACTTTTAAAGTTCCTGAAGATTCTCTACCAATAAAGTCCTCTGACTCAAGTGACTAAGGATCACAAAACTGTTACCGTATAATATTCTTCTCATTCAAGTCCATTGACCTTCCTTCAAGGACGTCTATCATGGTAACGTATTCATACTCCAGGATAAAATCTTCCATATCATACTTCACAATCCCATACGTTCTCCAAAACATAACGTTAGATAGCATATAGTTTCAAACAAAGTCATACACGATAATACGAACAGGTTAGAGATTCCAGTTGACTAACCTCTCCCATTCTATGCCACGCTTCTGGCATTGTTGAATGTACGGCATATAAAATATGAAGCATACGAATAAATAAACTGGTTTACACGTAGGTATTATTCCTCTACGGTAATCTAATATGACCACCGACTCCGTCTGTCCATTCTAGGAAATTACATGCTAAGATGACTTCCCGCTAGACTACAACTGGGAGCGGCCTGATACTTTAGTTTACGGCAATAAATATACAAATATAACCGGGGCGACACTTACATGATCCTTCCATCATTGGCTTCGTCAAGAATACCAATTGAATCAATATAACATACTGGCTTATACAAAACTGCCAGAAAATTCCAATAATATATATCTCGGACATAACAAAGTCCGCACTGCCCCGTTCAAAACATGACGTCACAATCCCCAAACTAGGTTACCCGTGCGTCCAAAGCAACTCACACTGCATTGTGCACGTCAGTGCGTGAATCAATCGAACGCACAAATAATAAAATATATAAAGACTGGTGCGTACATTTGGCAGGACCGAAGACTACCCCCTTAGGTAATAAATGTACGTAACAGCTCCCTTATCACCTCCCCTTAAAAAAATTAATTCTATTAATTTTTTTGAACTTAATACCCGAGAGAGGTGAGTCAAAACTACAACAAGATATGAAATGCATAAAGTTATATCATATTAAGAAAAGAATATTAAACGAAATCAATATAACTAAATGATAGTATGCATTAAAGCACACATCCACAATCGACCTACTTTGGAACGATGTGGTAATATTCGAAGTAAAAACAAGTTTGAAAATGAAAATGAAAAAAACCATAAAAAAAAAAGATGATAATAAAATTCAACTAAGTTTTCAACAAAATTTGAAACATATGATTTCAAAAATGAAAATGAACAGCAACACTGATGATGATCAATGACAAGAGAATCAATGAAACAGAAAAATTGAAAATACAATGTGCAAAAATGAAGCAATGCAAAATTAAACACTTTAAGAATCAACACACTTAATGTTTTCTAACACTAGTACGGTTGACTAGTGATCTAACAGTGAGATATCATAACTAAGACCCGTGAATGCAGGTATTACGTGACAACTAAGAAAGTTAGTATGTGTGTGATCCATAATCAATTAAATAGATTAAATTGAATTAATCTAATTTATATATTCCTTAATTACTAACAAATAACCAGTTACTAATATATTCTAAGTAATTACAATATCACTATCAATATGTCAATGTTCAGTTTCGTCGAGTTAGTAATCGACGAGACAATGGTCTCAATGCTCCATACACGATACAATATTTGCTCAAACACGCTATGTAGTGTAATATGTTCCATAGGAATAACAAATGTATATTTGTCGCTCTTAACAATGTTACCATACTAATAAAAAATGTTACTATAGTATCAATGTTCACGTAGTAATAAAATGTTACCATAGTATCAATAACAATGTACAAAGTTATTCATGTTATCGGTGAGGATGTTCCAACATCTGGAAGTGGTTTAGTTTCGACACGTTCACTTGGGCATCTTGATAGACAGTCTGCGAACACATTCTGCACTCCAGGAATAGCTCGTATCTCAAAATGGAACGGTTGAAGCGCTATAGCGTAACGCGCTGACTTTGATGACTTAACGTTCCCTGTATTCAGTGCGGTAAGAGCTTTCTGGTCAGACTCCACCACAAAGTGTGATCCGAGGAGATAACGATCCAGTTTTGTGATTGCCCAGACAAGAGCAAGGAGCTCTTTATCCAGAACGGAATATTTCGTCTCGCTCGGCGTGAGCTTTCTGGATACGTACATAACCGGAAATAAGGTGCCGTTATATTCCTGCATCAAAACTGCAGCAATAGCGTAAGAACTTGCATCACTGCGGAGAATGAAGGTGAGATTTTTGTCAGGCAACCTCAAAAAAGGTGCATTTGAAAAAAATTGTTTTATATAGTCTAACGCCGTTTGGTGATCCTGCGACCACTTTATTACATTAGATGTGCCTTTCTTCAGTAGAGACGAAAAAGGTGCAGTTATAGTAGACAAATGAGGGATGAATTTTGAATAGAACTGTATTAGTCCTAAAAGCGACCTAACTTGTTTTTTTGTCTTAGGTGCTGAGATGTTTAAAATTTTAGAGACGTTACTGTCTTCTGTATACATGAAACCATGACCTATGCGGTGACCCAGAAATGAGATGTCATGAAAACCGACAAAAGCCTTTGAAGGTTTCGCTGTTAAGTTATAATCCCGTAAGGTAGAAAGTAAAGATTTTAAACCCTGAATATGTTCATCCCAAGAGTCACTGAAAAGACAGATGTCATCTATATAAGTAATGACATCGGGACGATGAGACAATATGCGGCGCATCATGCGTACAAAGGTAGCTGGCGCATTCATTAACCCGAATGGCATAAAATTCCATTGAAAAAGACCCCGTGGTGTCGAGAAAGCGGTGAATGGCTTTGCTTTAGGAGTGAGTGGCACTTGCCAATATCCCTTTGAAAGGTCAAATTTCGAAAAGAATGTGGCATGAGATAATCTCTCCAATAAGTCGTCTAAAAGAGGTAATGGTTCCGCATCGAATTTTGTAACTTTGTTTAATTTCCTGTAATCTACGCAAAGACGTATATTGTTGTCTTTCTTCCTAATGATTACCATAGAAGAAGAATATGGTGATGAAGATGGTTCAATTATATTTAATTGGAGCATCTCATCCAATTCCTTATCAACCTTATCACGAAAGTGTAAAGGAATAGGATATGGGCGAACTCGAATAGGCGTATCGTCAGTCAGAATAATGTCATGTTGGATGACTGACGTATGACCTGGGATGTCAGTGAGGACATCCTCATACGAGTGTAGAATATTAGAGACTTGCTGACGTTGATCAGCCGAAAGAGTAGATGAGATTGTAACATCATTCCATTTCTCAGTGGAATGGAGTGGTACAACTGGTATTGGTAGTTGTACATCATCGAAAGAAGATTCTTCTTCTTGGATGACTGACAAACTAGAATAGTGTTGAATAGGAGGTGTAGGATCGTCAGTTGCCTGAAACACTGACTGTAGATAATCAGGACGTGAGTAATACTCCTTCAACATGTTAATGTGGAAGGTTTTATGTTTACCATTAACATCAACGATGTAGTCGACATCGGATATTCTTGAGATGATCCTGAAAGGACCTCTCCAGGTAATTAAAAGACGATTGTTATGCGCAGGTAGTAAGACAAAAGCTTCATCACCAGGTATGAGCTGGCGAAGACGTCTATACTTGTTTGCAAATAGACGAGCTTTTTCTTTGGCTTGTTCAGATGATGCAGTAGCTAGTCTACAAGCATCTATGATTCTCTTTCTCAGAGAGATCACATACTCATAAGAGGATTGAGTTTCCTCTTCAATATTCTCGTCAACCAATAAGTCGTGGATTAACGACATCGGACCGCGTGGTTGCATGCCAAAAACAAGCTGGAATGGAGAAAACCCCGTTGCTTGATTTTGTACTTCGCGATACGCAAAGAGACAAGCGGGTAGGACCCGATCCCAGTCTTGGGGATGGTCTTGAGTCATCTTACCCAACAACTGCTTGAGTGTCCTATTGAGACGCTCAATTAACCCATTTGACATCGGATGATAAATAGAACTAAGAGATCTGTCTATACCTAATGTCTTCATAACTTGAGACATGGATTCAGAAATGAACTGAACCCCATGATCCGACAAGATTTTCCGTGGAAAACCAATGCGTGAGAAGATTAACATCAATGCCTCTGCTACACTGGCAGATGAAGTGTTCTTGAGAGGGATGGCCTCAGGCCAACGAGTGCACATATCAATGCACGTAAGGATATGCGTATGCCCTCTAGCAGATGGAAGCATCGGACCAATAATGTCAATGGCCATTTTATCAAATGGTCTAATCGGGATGTCCGCAGCTTGAATAGGAGCCGCATGAAATGGACCCCGTACCTTAACTTCCTGACATATCAAACAGGACCGACAATAGAGAGTGATGTCCCTATGGACGCCTGGCCAGTAGAATGCCGAAAGCACTCTGGATTTGGTACGCGAAAAACCCATATGGCCCGCACATTGCGAGTCATGCGCATGTCGTAATATACGAGATCTCATAGAGGATGGGACTAAGATCTGATAACATAAGGATGAATCCTTTTCCCGTATTACTCTAACCAAAATCCCATTTTTAAGTATAAAGTCATGTCTAGATTTTGCAAGTTTGTTGCTTGTATTCTTTTTGTTAACATACTGAAAAATTTTTTTTAATGAATCATCATTCTTTTGCAATGTTGCAAACAACTCCCGTGAAATAGGAGCATCATCATCACAAGTGGTATGAACTGTAGGTTCAATAGGTGTATCATGCGACATATTAGTAGCTTGCGCTCTAGTCACTACTGCATTTGCAGTTTGAATATGTCGCTCTTCCCATTCAGCTATTTGCTGTGGTGTACACTCTTTAATACCATGTATGCGACCAAGTATTAAATCTCAAATTGGAGTAGATAGGAGACATGCTTGGATCTTTCCTGAAAAAAAGGTGTATTAAGATCAATAATAGCAGTGGGAAATGTTTCAACGGTGCCACCAAAGTCACACACTTGACAGCCCTGCCCGTGGCACAACTTGGGTTGATCAGCGAAGTCCGGACGCCCACAGTGCTACAACCTGAGTCAAATAGGAGAGAGCATGAAATGTTGTTGACAAATCCCTTGTTAAACTTAAGAGAGCCCTGTCCCTGGTGTACTGACGCAGCAGTGGCCGTACAGACTGCAGGTAGACTAGGCAAGGTATGTCCGCAACGCAGCGTCGTGATCGCCTTAGGCTGGAAAAGAGTCGAGCATTCTGGACAGTCTTTCACCTGGGTACAATCAAGAGAACAAGACATAGCATTGTGAGTTTCAGCTACTTTACCCTGTTCAATGTTAGCCTGTGTATCAATTAAAGAGACATTAGAATGTCTACCCGTATTACTCGACGATCTATCTCTGCGACGCGATCGATTTTGATTATTTGCATTAAAATTGCCATAATTGTCATTTCTGCTAGAGTTAAAATTTGGATGAGTCCGATAATTTGTATAATTAAAGTTATGCTGTTCTTTAAAATTTTTATTCCAAGAACCTTGTCTGTTTTGCGGACCCTGAGATCTTGATCTCCAGTTTTGTTTATTATAATGTCCTTGATTATTTTTAAAATTATTGTTACCAAAATCTTGTGATCTGTGAGTTTGGTTCCAAGAAACATTAAATGGAGCAGATTGTTGAAATTGCTTCCCTTTGTAAAAGTTATCATTGTTAAAATTGTAATTATTTCCCTTATTGACATACCTGTCAGCACTAAAGGAACGATTTCGTGAAAAATTGTTTTGTTGTGCTGCAAAAGCAACAGGCAATTCATTCTTAATCTGTGCGTTACTTAGATCCATGTTTGGGTGAGCAGTACAAAAATTTTTTGCATGTTCTTCTAAGCCTTTCATAGATAAAGGTTTCCGTTCGTGTAAAAATGCGAGAAATGTAGGATTTACAGACGAAAGTACCTTATCGCGCATCAGTAAATCGAAGAGACCTTCATATGACTTTTCAATTTTGGATAATTCAATCCATCTTTCTAATGTTAGTCGTATCTGTGACAGAAAATCACTAAAATTTCTGCCAGATTGAGGTAGTAATGTATGAAATCTTAAACGATATTCGTCTTCTGTCATTTGGAATTTTTGCAGAAGTGCTGCTCTAAGAGCATTATAGTCATTTTTCTCACCAATGCTGGTGGTATGATAAACTGCTAATGCATCCCCTGTAAGTAATCTGGATAAATATGTACAGTATAGCGCTTTATCCACGTTATAAGACCCACAAGTGGCCTCAAACCTATCTAGGAAGAATATTACGTCATCAGACGGGGGATTAAATTTTGGTAATTTAAGGTGAATTTCCTTAAAATAATCATGTCTGGATGGAGTTTGGCTTTCAAAAGTTCTCTGAGAATTAGATTCCTGAGTTAACCTAATTCTCTCATATTCTGACTCTGCTAATTTCAGTTCATGCTGTCGTTTTTTTTCATTCTCTTCCATCTCAAGCTGAAGTCGTTTTACATTTTGTTCAGCTATTAATCTCCTCTCTTCCATTTCTTTTTGTTTATTTTCCATTTCTTTTTCAGCTATTAATCTTCTTTCTTCCATTTCTTTTTGTTTATTTTCCATCTCAATCTTAAGTCTTTCTTCAGCCTCCCTTTGCTTCTGTTCTGCCTCTCGCTGAAATCGTTTATCTTCTAATTCAGCGGCTAATCTCATTTTTTTCTCCTCTTCCTCAGCTATAAATTTCCTCTTCTTTTCATGTTCCTCAGCATCAATCCGTTTTTGATCTGCCTCAAATTTCATCTTCTTCTCTTGTTCCTCAGCCTCAATCCGTTTTTGATCTGCCTCAAATTGAAGTTTTTCTAGTCTTAAAGTTTCTAACTTTCTCTGTTCGGCTTCTATTTCTTGAGCTTTCCTATATTCTGCAAGTGCAAATGCTTTTGCTTCATCAGGAGCCATCTGAAGAGCTTTTGCTTGCTTAATGAAATAATCTAGTGAATACATTATGCTTTATAAGTAGTCACAATACTCTTGATTTATAAAAATGATAATTAATCAATATAAATTAGTTAACCTTGTTATTATAACAAGTGTTCTTCGTTCCTGTCCTTAGAACGGTATAATGTTATCATATAATTATTAAATATGTTATTAATCAATAAATTTATGTAATCAAATGTCATGAAATGAACAACGAGAAAGACAATAGAAACATAACCGACAAGACATGATAAACTGGACGGGTGAACACAATCGTAGAAATCAAAAAAATAAAAATGTATAACTAAAATAGAATATCGTAAAAATATACGACGATAACTACGATCAGATAATTAACAGTACAATTGACAACACAGTGTAAAAACATAGGTTTTGTAAAAAACTGAACGATAGGAAGATTAGACGGACGCATAATACAAACAAAATTCATCATAAAACAAAATACGAGTAAAAATAACTGCGAAAACAACAAGTAAACGTGACGAAACAGCTAAACAGATACTATCATAAGGGACAACTAGCGATCAGAACTTCGGCAAGGTTTCTAGCCTTGTACCGGAACTATCGCTCAATTGAAACTTACAAGTTGAGCCCTACAGAACGTCTGACGAAGAGCCCGAATTGGCTTCGAGATGGATCTCGTTCGTCAGATCAACCTCCCTACCTCCCACGACAAATGAACAACATATAACATGGAAAATATAAATATGGACATAATTATTTAAGGCACAGCTAAACGTAATAAAGGGTACAACGACAACACGTTATACTCATCTCGCGTGCAGGAAAAAAAACCAATGTGCCTCGTCTCCGTGTATGTACGTGTGAGGATAAAATACTTCGTTCTGAGTTATTAGACCACAGCTTGCACGTAATAGTGACAAAGAGATGATCCCAAGATGTTGTCGCCTTGAAAGTTCAGCTCTTCAGATGATCCCAAGATGTTGTCGCCTTGAAAGTTCAGATCTTCCATTAATGATAATTGTATTGGGTACGTTTCCTGTGAAATTCTTGATTTCAAAACCAGACTGGCACACCAATTACTGTTGACTCCGTTTTATGGTTGAGTACAGTTTATAGGAGCCGCGGTAGCATAGTGGTTAGTGCACTGGCTTCCTAGCGCAGTGGTCTATGGTTCGATCCCCAGATGAGGCGGAAAATTTTTAGGCCACAAACGGCTCCTGGGTCGACCCAGCCCCGAATGGGTACCAGAGCTACTCTGGGAAGGTTAAGGCGGCCGGCGTGATGCCGACCACATCACCTCTCGTGTGCCGACGGTCAAGATAATATGGGCCTAACACCATATTCCCAATATGCCTCAATGGGCGTGTAACGGGTTCCTTTACCTTTTTTTTACAGTTTATACTGGTGAAGAGGTAGCTTAAAACGCGAATGGTTAAAATGAACGAATGTCAACAATATTCTTCAAACGAACTTCAACAAGTAGTGTTGAACTGGGTGAACTGGGCAAGTACTGGCAGTACATAAGTCGGTGATGACTGTACATAGATTTTATTCAACATGACACATACGGAGTGGACAAGACTAACATCGTCACAGGCGCAAAGATCATACATCAGCATAATGGTAATTACTTTTAAAGTTCCTGAAGATTCTCTACCAATAAAGTCCTCTGACTCAAGTGACTAAGGATCACAAAACTGTTACCGTATAATATTCTTCTCATTCAAGTCCATTGACCTTCCTTCAAGGACGTCTATCATGGTAACGTATTCATACTCCAGGATAAAATCTTCCATATCATACTTCACAATCCCATACGTTCTCCAAAACATAACGTTAGATAGCATATAGTTTCAAACAAAGTCATACACGATAATACGAACAGGTTAGAGATTCCAGTTGACTAACCTCTCCCATTCTATGCCACGCTTCTGGCATTGTTGAATGTACGGCATATAAAATATGAAGCATACGAATAAATAAACTGGTTTACACGTAGGTATTATTCCTCTACGGTAATCTAATATGACCACCGACTCCGTCTGTCCATTCTAGGAAATTACATGCTAAGATGACTTCCCGCTAGACTACAACTGGGAGCGGCCTGATACTTTAGTTTACGGCAATAAATATACAAATATAACCGGGGCGACACTTACATGATCCTTCCATCATTGGCTTCGTCAAGAATACCAATTGAATCAATATAACATACTGGCTTATACAATTTAATATTCTTCTCATTCAAGTCCATTGACCTTCCTTCAAGGACGTCTATCATGGTAACGTATTCATACTCCAGGATAAAATCTTCCATATCATACTTCACAATCCCATACGTTCTCCAAAACATAACGTTAGATAGCATATAGTTTCAAACAAAGTCATACACGATAATACGAACAGGTTAGAGATTCCAGTTGACTAACCTCTCCCATTCTATGCCACGCTTCTGGCATTGTTGAATGTACGGCATATAAAATATGAAGCATACGAATAAATAAACTGGTTTACACGTAGGTATTATTCCTCTACGGTAATCTAATATGACCACCGACTCCGTCTGTCCATTCTAGGAAATTACATGCTAAGATGACTTCCCGCTAGACTACAACTGGGAGCGGCCTGATACTTTAGTTTACGGCAATAAATATACAAATATAACCGGGGCGACACTTACATGATCCTTCCATCATTGGCTTCGTCAAGAATACCAATTGAATCAATATAACATACTGGCTTATACAAAACTGCCAGAAAATTCCAATAATATATATCTCGGACATAACAAAGTCCGCACTGCCCCGTTCAAAACATGACGTCACAATCCCCAAACTAGGTTACCCCTGCGTCCAAAGCAACTCACACTGCATTGTGCACGTCAGTGCGTGAATCAATCGAACGCACAAATAATAAAATATATAAAGACTGGTGCGTACATTTGGCAGGACCGAAGACTACCCCCTTAGGTAATAAATGTACGTAACAGTTTATTAAACTGGTTTTAATTAAAACAAAAGCTTTATTTACCTTGTAAACTTATCTTGTTCGTAATTTTTAAAAATGTAACTTCAAACACAAATTACAATAGGAACTAATCATAACTTTTTGATTAGTCTAGTCATAAAGACCTCTTTTGAAGAAAAAAATATTCTTAATACATCAAAACTGTTTATCTTCTACATTAGAACTTGTTATCACTAGGACTAGGATTTTAATGATTTTTCATCTTTTGTTTTTGGCATAACCAAACATTGCTCAGTTGAATATAAATGCGTTTCATAAAAAATAAGCTAATTTAAGAGCCTTTGGCATGTTATGACATTTTTTTTTTAGATTTTTCGGTCGTTTTAAAGCAGTTTTGTTTATCTGGTTTTTTTTAGTCATTATTTTGCATATTTATGCATTTTCAATAAAATTAGTGTTAATCTTTAAACAGCTCAGTAGATCCCCACAGCTACTGTGCTTCATGTCTCTGGACTAGAGTATGATGGTGTATGTTATAATGATATCTGAATTCTCATCTGCTGACTCCTGCTGTTATAATGATATCCGAATTATCATGTTAACACCTGCTGTTATAATGATAGTTACTTCACAGTAAGGAACACATTATGACTGTGCAGTGATTAACTGGCACTGTTTGGTTTGAAGGACTATCTTCATTGCACATGGACAACGCCATCAGTGCTCCGATCTCCTCCCTTAGAGTACACAAGGAGGATCTCAGCGCAGTGCACAAACTCCGTAGCACCGGCGAGCATCCCAATGTGTGTATATATTGTATAGGAATCACACATTCTATAAATATTTTTGTTGTGGGTAGGTTTCTAATTTTTAAATTTAGCCAGGGCAGCGGCATTATGGCCTACTCTTTACGATTTTCCAACTGCAGTGGGTTTTTAAACGTGCGCAACTTGCACGCGGGACCTCCTTTTATTTCGCCCATATCCGAGAAGGCTAGGCATCCGATCTCACTACCCATGAGGCCAGGGGAAAGTATGATATAATTAGGACCACTGGTTCTGAAAAAAAAAAACATATTTGACTACAATCCACAAAAGACAGCTTCAAACCTCAGAAATGAGGTACTTAAGGAAGGTGGTTGAAGTAACATTTAAGAGACATGGTCCGCAACCAGATGATAAGTCATGGCCTCAAAACCAAGTCCCTTCAGTACCGAGTAGAACAGTTCCCAATCACGATGGTTTGGCCATGTATGCAGAATGGGAGAAGATCAGCTACCACAACAAATATGAGAAACCAAGCACCAGAGATCCAGGATGACCCAGAGTTTGCTGGGAGGACAACATTAGACAATCTCTAAAACCAAGGATTAGAGGAGGAAGACAGCCGACGGGATAATATGGCGCTCTCTCTGACAGACCATTATACCCCAGGGTAGAAGAGGAACGACTATGTAATGTATGTATGTATCTAGAATAAAAATTACAAGCTATGTAACTCACATACCTCTACACCTCCCGGTAGAAGGGGAACGACGAACTAAGTAAATCACATGCCTCCAAATAAAATTAGGAAATTCTTGGAGAATACATGGATGATGTCACAAATGGTACCTACGATGCACAGTGACGAAATCCACTGATTGCATTTCAGGGCAGTACATTTTCTGGAGCCTACATTGTAGGAGAGGCAGAGGAAGAACAAAGAACACACATAAGACAGCTGGAGACAGAAATTAAAGAGACTGGGGAAAACATGGACAGATCTTGAGCAGATGGTACAGGGCAGGGGGATTTTGCATGACTCTGCTGAAGGTCTATGCTCCTTGGGGTAATGATGATGTGATGTCACAAATGATAAGTGTGAAACATTATAAAAACATGGAACTTTTAAAGGCATACCTATGTGTAAGAAAAATCAAACAATACTTTACTTACAGGAACAGTCTCAGAAACTTAGAAAAATGACTAGGCTAAAGACAAACTGGGTAGACAATTTCCAGAAATAAGCAAGAATAATCTTACAAGACACAAATACTGGCCAAAGACAGACAATTGTGAAAACAAATAATAAAGTGTCTAACAACAGCTAGATTACGGGATGAAGTAGAGCAGGGATCAGCATAAGGAAGGTCCTGATCTATCAGTAGATCATGGAGATGATTTGATAGATATTTAAGTGTTGGAGGGGGGAAAGAGAAAGAGTTTTTAAGCTAGAGAAATTTCAGATTATCTCTCTCCCTTCACATTTAAAAGTGGGGTATTCCCAGAATTAAAGGTACCTTTTTTTCTCATTCCCAGTAACAACTAACAAGGTAACTTACAAAGTATCATTTTAAACATGAACTCTATAAAGATGACAAAACATTCAGTAAAATACTATTTTAAACATGAACTCTATAAAGATCTAAAACATTCAGTAAAATATCATTTTAAACATGGACTCCACAATGATGATATAACATTCAGTAAAATACCATTTTAAACATGAACTCTAAAGATGATAAAACATTCAGTAAAATATCATTTTTAACATAGACTCTACAAAGATGATATAACATTCAGTCAAATTTCATTTTAAACGTGAACTCCACAAAGATGTTAAAACATTCAGTTAAATACCATTTTAAACATGAACTCCATAAAGATTTCAGTAAAATATCATTTTAAACATGAACTCTATAAAGATGACAAACCATTCAGTAAAACATTTAGTTTGAATTTTCTACTGCTGTTCATAATTTTAGGAAGAAAATAATCAGTCAGAGATAAAAGTTACATATAGGTTGCACATATTCCGGATACTCTAACACCTGAAAACAGACATGATTTCATCAAGGCAGATCTTTAAACAGCCGATTCTTTCTAAAGTCGACTGATCCTCACAGTTCCTGCCTCTGGACTATGGTGTATGTTATAATGATATCTGAATTCTCATCAGCTGACTCCTTCTGCTATAATGATAGTTAATTTTATATGGCCTTCACAGTAAGGAACACATTATAACTGTGCAGTGATGAACTGACACTGACCCAGTAGAGGGGTAAAGGTCATTATGTCCGATTTTTACGTAACATAACTGTGTCAGAATGACATATGCTTTATAAGCAATGGTTGTCAGTTTGCTGTTTTTTTTTTCTTAATTGGCACTGTTTTTTTTTTCTAAAAGCTCGGAAGTAATTTTTATTCATAAATGATTTATAAATGTTTAACAGTCATTTTGATGAATCAAGTCATTTCCTTTTTTTATGAAGTACCTCCTTTAGTTTTTCTTTGTAATTTTGTCACTGGGGTACATACCTTTGTGCTCTCAGCCCAGTCTGCACTTAGCAAACAACAAATGTTTTCTATGTATGTATTACATCTTCAGCTGAACAATAAACAAAGAAACAGAACAGAAACTGATAATCACTTAAGAATATCAATGCAAAGTAAATATTATAACACAATGAACAGCAGTTTATTTGTACAAGTAAATACTTGAAGCAGCTATCCCATGTTTACCTCACTGCACTGCTTTTGACTACTGCTGCTTATCATTCCTAAATTACAAACATTTGCTTGTATCTACTTTGTATGCCTGCTTCTGTGTTAACTAGTATTACTGTTGCTAGTTCTTCACTGTTTTATACAGCCAATCCTGTCATATGATAGTGGTCATGAACAACTAGTAACAATGACAGTGGTCACGGACATCAGTAACAATGATAGTGGTCATGGACATCAGTAACAATGATAGTGGTCATGGACATCCAGTCAACGATCAAGAACATCTAATCAGGACACAGAGATAGGCTTTTAGAACAAAAGAATGTTACAAATACTATACTTAAAAAGTCATTTCCTTTTTTAATTTCCAGTTATGGCTGAAGGGACTATTATTATTATTACTTAGAAAGAGTAATTAGGGTGGCCTGAAAGAATCCAGTGTTCAAAAATAGTTTATTAACCATTTAAGAAGGAAGCAATCAAATTTTTGTTGGGCATGTAATGACAAGAGGAAAGCTGGAATTCATAGTGACAACAGGACAGACCGTAGGAAAAATAGATATAAGACAATAAAGAGAGAGAAAAATATATATAACTGGTAAACAGCACCAGGGACAGAAACTGTGTACAGACATGATCACCTACACCAGGTGGCATGGTACTTAAAGAAGAAGTAAGGCCTACGCTGTGGACATCAGACTTGAAGTCTACTATCTCGACTGCTGCATAAAGAAACATTTTATCATGATTTGTGTATTCACTGATGCAGTATGATGAAGTGATTAAAAAAAGACTCAACTATCAATTTCAATATATTTTGCCCAATGTAATGAAAGCCCCTTCTGGAATTCTGTATCCTTACTTTGTTATCCTTGTCTGTTCTTCATGTTTGTGGCCATCATGCCTGGTGGTGTCTTGTAGGGCAGCAACAAACTGCTTCCACTTTGCTTGGTCGGCAGCCATCCTTCGTACAGTGCCCCAGCTCTGAATCATTCTTTGCATCTCAGCCTCCACAGTTCTCCGCCAAATTGTTTTTGGTCGGCGTCTCTTTCGCTTTCCTTCAGGGGTCCATAGCATAACTGTTCTTGTGATGGCATCAGGGTCTTTTCTGAGAATGTGGCCAACCCAACTCCAGGTCTGCCAGCTATGGTGGTGTGCATGTCCTCTTGGTTGTTTCGAGTAAGCAGTTCTTGGTTGGTGATGGTATTCGGCCCAAAGATTTGTCGAATTTTCCTTCAGCAGATTGTGTGGAAAGAGGACAATTTTGACATTTCCTTCTGTTACTCTCCAGCATTCCTTACAATAGAGAAGCAAAGAAAGTACACAGCTCTCAAATCTTAATTTGATGTTTATGCAGTACTTAGAGGACTTCCCGATGTTGTTTAGATTAGCAAAGTGTCACAGCGTATTTCTATGTTGTTAGACGGTCAAAAACCGTCCTGATAGTCATGTGATCAGCAGAGTCATTTGATCAGCAGAAGTAACGGAATGCGTAAGTCTGGCGCGAATTTAGTCAGTGGAGATTTGACTGCGATCCATGGTGGACACAGTTTTTTGGTATGCCAACTTCAGCTGTCTGTGATATCTGGCGGTGCCAGCCATTTTAGCCCTATTCCTAACGTTAGCTATTTCTGCTATTAAGGATTCCAGAGAAGTGGTTATTTACCTAGCACTGAGTTTGGTACATGCTAAGTTACTGTCTTGCATTTTCATAGTCAGTGTTACTATGAAGGTTTTTCCCGCATGATGGCGCGATGTCCATTTTAGGATTGTGGTAGCCAGATTACCCGTTCTGTAGATTGATATTAGTACATGCATTTCCTGTTGTGGCACGTATATAGTCGTAGGGTTGTATTTTCATCAGGCCATGTGTTTAATTGAATAAATGGGATATAAGCTATTTCATGAGCGTTAGTCATATGTCACCCACTGTTGTTGTGTCATGCCTTTGGTAATACGAGCCCATGTGTAGTTCTTGATATAAGTTATTTAGGATAACAGTGGTATAGCCTTAGTGGTGAAGGGGAAGGTAGCTAGCACCTTATTTCTCCCTCCACCTTAGCTAGTATATAAAGGCGTGTGTGATACAAAGGCTGTTCTCACTTTATTCATCCTGTTGATGATGTCCTTGCTTGTTCCACCGTCTGGTGTTAATATGCATCCTAAGTATGTAAATGTGCCTGTCTATTCCAGCTTCTGATTCCTTATTGTTACAGACTCAGGATTGCACACATTGAGTGTCATGACCTCTGTCTTCTTTAGATTGATGTTCAGATCCATCGGCTGGCTATACTTATTCAGTCTATATGTTTTTTCTTGGATGTGTTGATGTGAATGTGTGAGCAGTGCAATGTCATCTGCATATTCCAAATCTTCCAGTATAGAAAACATTGTCCATCTTATTCATTTTGGACTGCTATCTGTTGTCTGGTGCATCACCCAGTCTATGACTGTCAAAAATAAAGTGGTTGATAAGGGGCATCCCTGTCTTAACCTCAAAAGTTAGGTTGCTCTGCCCTACACTACATCTAAAGTTAGCATAGGGGCTTTCTATGATGGAAACAATGCAGCTAGGGATTCAATAAGTTCTCAGTATTTGCCATGGACTATCCCTGTGTATGCTGTTAAAAGCCTTTTAAAAATCAACAAAGTCAATGTACAGCTGTCTCTGCCATTCTGCGCACCTTCTATCAGTGCTCATGAAGCTAATCTGTCAGCACTTTCATTGCCGCGTACCGCTACATGACCAGGACAGTTGATCCACATCAGTTATGAAAGATTCGAGCCTTCTATGGAGGTTTTCCATTCATGCTGGAGCCATTCGCTTTGTACCTTCCAAAGCATGGATTGTGAGTCTGATACAATAACTGTCCTTGTTAATGAAGTTTCAGACAGCCATCTTGAGGCAGCAGTAGCTGCCTCCACCTACATTTTCATGCTGGAGGTTGTTATCATGTAAGCCCCACTATGTTCAGTGACGATTCTGCCATTTAGCAGAGAAGCCCCACCCAGAGTTCTCACCATGGATTACAGACCCATCAGTGTACAGAATGGCATCATCCTCCTCAGCATGATCATTTATCAGTTGATCAATTTTCAGCTGTGCCCTACCATTGCCACAAGATCTGCACTCTTTACCAAGGCTGATGATGATTTGCAGGTAGTTCTCACCTGACTTACTCCACTCTTCTCCCTTGAATGTTTTTCCAACTGTGGTAACTAGTCTAATAGTTGCCTCTGCCTGCACCATCCATGACATTCGCCTCTTTATTCTTGCTCCTTTGATGTCAGCTACATTCCCATGCAGGGGATGCCTTTTGCTTGGGCCATTGCATATCTAGATCTAACTGAAAGCAATCCAAGCATGTGCCGCATCGCCACAACAAGGTATCCCGTGTACAGTCCAAGATTATATGCATCCTTTCATTCTGAATGTGTTCCAGTCAATTACATTGTGTTACTAACAGCATTAGTATTCCCAGCCAATACTCGATTACCAATATGACTAGCTGATGATACAGGAGAAATATTAATCTCTGCGGCCATTGTTTTTAGGGCTGCCAGACTTCTCCAGCATTTCTGTACGATGTGGTCAGCATGATTGTACGATAGTGTCACAGCATATGTGACCTATAGCTAATGATGACGCAAAATCGAGAAATTAGGAAGAGTATGGGCAATTGGATAAGGATTACACTCTCGAAGCTTATACCTAGTGGTTTAGTTAGAGATTAAGACAAAAAAAACGATGGAAACAGATGACGTAGAGGAAGAAAAAAACATGAAGTATGAAGCGGGAGACCAAGCTGGAAGATGAAAATTTCGCTGACCTTGACCTTACCACCCACAAAAAAGTACTACCACTATACGATTATGAATTAAATGGCCAATGAGAAGAACCTGTGACATGTGGGGTAGGTAGATTTGTGCCGCGAGACCGAGGATTGAATATTCTCTGGTGGTTTTCTAGAGAGACATGTTGGGAGGGAAACGGATGTCGCCACATGGGATCATTATGGTGAAGGTAAAGTGATGTCGGTGACCAAATAGGAAGGGTTGTGACTGTTTCAGGATTCAAATGTTACCAGATTGATTGTACGCTGATATTCACTATCCTTACATACCTGATGTCTACGAGGCATAAAAAAAAATATTTTAACTTGGTGTCTCCAAAGAATTCAACTTATAGTGGTCTGGTGGCTATCTTCATTCTTCAGCGTTATCAGTGTGTAATCGTGAATCAAACTGTAATAGATGAGAACTCTATGTGTAGAGATTCGAAAAATAAATTTATATTTTCCAACCTCATGGAAGAGTGATGGACGGTCACTTCCACTCAATGAAGATATATGAAAAAAATAGAACTTTTGTGAATAATCACATACATGAAGTCTAATTTCAGATCGTAGAGAACTGGAGAGGATGTTGACAAGTTGCTCGGTGCATTGAGGAGTGAGAAGCACAGAAGAAACTATGACAGAACCTCACCGGATACATCCAGGAAATTCAGCAAGGAACCTGAACCTATAAATAATTACTTGATGGTTATAATTTCAGATCATGATAGCCTTGAGAAGAGACATGCCACACAGAAGATACAGTAACAGAACCCACTCAGGACAGTTTTGAGAAATTCGACGAGGAACCAGAACCCACTCAGGACAGTTTTAAGAAACTCAACGAGGAACCAGAATCCACTCAGGACAGTTTTGAGAAACTCAACGAGGAACCAGAACCCACTCAGGGCAGTTTTGAGAAATTCGACGAGGAACCAGAACCCACTCAGGACAGTTTTGAGAAACTCAACGAGGAACCAGAACCCACTCAGGACAGTTTTGAGAAATTCGACGAGCAACCAGAACCCACTCAGGACAGTTTTGAGAAATTCAATGAGGAACCAGAACCTACTCTGGACAGTTTTGAGAAATTCAACAACGAACCGGAACCCATCCAAGATGAGAAAGCAGCGTGCATTCAGCACTCGCCGAGACATGGCAAGACATATTAATTAAGGTTAATTAATAGCAGAGTTTAGTTAGAGAATTGATCAGGTAGTTAGGTACACCTACTGACCCAGTTTTTTGTGTTTTGTGCGGACACTTCCTGGGTACTGTATTAGTTTAAACAACAAACAGTCATAAACAAGAAAACTCCGCCTAGTCTTGTTTTGTAAAAGATTAGATAATTGTTAAAAGTACGATTAAGGAAAGAAGGGATAAGAATTAGGGATGGCGGAGGAACAAAGACTGAATCCCACCACGATGGCCCTGTTACAAATGACAAACGCGTTAGAAAGGTGGAATCTGGAAAGTAGACAAAATAGTGTATTCCACAATGTAGACACATATCGAGGAGAGGCTGGAGGATGTAAGCGATGGATTTATAGGATAGAGAGATATGCATTTACTATCGGAGCGGATGAGAATGAAAAAAAAGACTTGCCTTTTTGACGAGTGATGGGCTGTTGAACGATTTTATAAGGAGGAGGTTTGAGGAGGAGCCCCTGGAACTATGGGAGACCCTCAAGAAGGACTTACTGAAATGCTACGGAGAAATTATGGACCCACACTATTCCTGGGTTTTACTTAGGAAACTCGGACAAAATGTTGGGGAGTCTATACAACTCTTTAGTGATAAATTGAAAAATTTGGCAGAGGAAGTTTTTCTAGGAAGGGACATGCATCATCCGGACATTGAAGCACAATTGGTCGGAATCTTTATTGATGCCCTACAAAAGGATGGAATAAGGTTGCATCTGTTGAGAAAAAAACCGAAACTTTAAACGAGGCTGTAAAACTGGCTACATCAGAAGAGAACTTATTGATGAGATTGACTGAGAACGAATGATCATGAGGAAGGAGGAGGATTAAAAGAACCAATTGATCAGCAGCAGAGGCCCTTGGACAGAGGTAGGCTAAGAGGAAGAGATCATCAACCGCAACATCACAGTCATCGTGAAGTTAGCAGATATGATGAAAACAGAAGAGGAAGGATTCAAGTGGCTGATGAGAGGAGATGTTTCTTATGTAATGCTAAGGAACACCTAGCCAGGAACTGTAGAGGAGAGAGGTGCAAGGTAACGCTGAATATGAAGAGTTGGAGAATGAGGAGGCCCCTTTTGAAATGTCATTGGGATATAAGAAAAATAATGGTCAAAGACATAAAGTGAGATTTGAGGAGGATCGAGAAGAAGCGACCAGGTATACAAGATGGGGGGACCCTTATAATAGAAACTTCCCTGTAGAGATAACTAATGGTCGCATAAATAACAGCGGTCGAAGATCAAACGAACAGAGAAATGGTTGGGGCCTAACAACAACAACGAGCCGGGACACAACCCCGAGGCCTCCACCAAGGAGAGACAGCTTTTGGGGAGCAGGAGAAGATGTGGGTCGAAACGTGAGGATAAGGGAAGCTCACGAGTCAAGCGGTTTGAACTCGGGCAGAACTGTATGCATCCCAAGGGGAGCGAGTAATACTCGAGGACGGTGGATACAGGGCAGAGGTATGGATTTAGACCCCTCAAGGAGAAGAATAGAAGAGGATCATGGGAAATTTAGACAGAATATATATCGAAAAAACTATCCAACCACTCAGTGCGAGAGGCAGGACTGAGGGGAATTCATCGACAAGAGCCTCAACTTGGGAGTAAGGATAGAAAGAAACATTTTATGAGGGGACTGATAAGAACTAACAACATGAATCAAACCCTTGGTAAGAAGAAATTAGTAAATGATAAGAAAAAACCCATTCAGATGCCAGATGTACTAACAGTAACAAGGGAGAGTAATAGATGTTTAGAAGGGGAACTGGACTGAAGTTCATGTGTAATACGATTATGGGATCAAAAATTCCGAGCACTAATAGATAGCGGAGCCAGCCATTCGATAATGAGAGAAGTTTTTAAGTTGAATAGAGGTAGAGTGAAGCTAAACATTGGCAAGCTTAAACTAGAGTCTGTATCTAAGGAACCATTGCTAGTCTTAGGGGAAGTAAAGTTGAACTTCAAGATAGGAATGGAACGGATCACTCACAAATTCCAGGTTGTTAGAGTCTACAGAAGTATAATATTGGGTAGGAATTTCCTATGCAAGTATCGAGTGTGACTGGATTATGAAAAAAACGTGTTGGAGATAGGCAAAATTGCTATTCCAATTGAAAATGATATCGAGATAGCTTCCTTGGTGAGGAATGGGAAACAAGTGATCTTGCCTCTGAATTCCATAAATTTTGTTCGAGAGAAGGTAAAACAAAATCCTTATTATAGAAAACATGAGACGGTTGATGTGTTGGAGTTGGAAGGTAAAGATATAGAACAAGAACCAGGAATCACTTTATTTGAAGGAATTCAAAGCATAGGACAAAATAATGAATTAACATTAATTCTGAAAAATACGTACATCAGGAAAGACTACAAAAGTTCCATGAGGCAGCGTAGCAAGAAGAATAAAATTAAGGAGAGTAAATAATTCTACAACAGAGAGCGCAGAACGAGAGGGAGCTGACAAGAGGAGCTGTCAGAAATGGAGCCTTCATAAAAAAAGCAAACCACCGAGTTATACAGACGAAGGAAACCTTTTTCGGCTGAAGAGAGAACTGTTAGAGAAGGATGGTCGTGTAAAGGAAAACCCAAGACAGAAGTGATAGCTGAAATAGGTGATTTAGGAACCCAAGGGCCAAATCAAGGATATAGGACAAGAAGGGGAATCTATTCAAACAATATTAAGGAATGGTCAAAAACGCAGAAGGAGATTGATTATATGCGGAAAAGAAGTGAGGATCGGAAGAGAATGGGTCAAAAGAATTTGATGTCTGAGGAGAGAGTTAAGGACGAAGTTGAGAGCAGAAAAGGTGGATAAGGAGATACTAGAAAGGTTTGTCATAAAACACCAAGATGTATTTGCCTTGACTGGTTCAGAAGTTACTCAGACGAATACGATGGTCATGGAAATTGAAACAGAGGAGATACAAAAACCAATACAGTCAAGACCATATCGCACATCCCTCCAAAACAGGATGATAATTGAAAAGACAATTGAAGGGATGTTAAAGGCGGGTTTGATTCAGCGATCACGTTCAGAATGGTCCTCTCCAGTGGTCATCATAGGAAAGAAGGACGGAACGTACCGATTCTACTGTGACTACCAGGCGTTAAATAGGGTGACGAAGACGATATCTTACCCTCTACCAAGAATTTATGACATATTGAGCACTCTTGGTGGTTCTACATGGTTTACTTCCCTGGATGCGAGGTCGGGATTTTGGAGTATTCCTCTATCAGAAGAAGCAAAAAAGAAAAGTACCTTCTGTACACATCTGGGCAGCTTCGCGTGGGACGTCATGCCTTTTGGTTTGAAGGGTAGCCCGGCGACATACATGGGACTGATGGATGAGGTATTACAAGGAATGCACGGGTTTGCAATGGCCTACATAGAAGATATTCTAATTCATACAGCTGGGTCTATGGAAGAGCATATGGAACGCGTCGAAAGAGTATTCAGTAGATTGAGGAAACATAATATAAAGTTGAAATTGGAGAAATGTGATTTCTTGAGAAAAGAAATAAAATATTTAGGATTTATCATTGACCGGAATGAAGTGAGACCGGATGATGAGAAGGTTGCAGCTATCCGAAACATACCTTCTCCTAGAAATGTCAGAGAAGTTCGTGGAGCTCTGGGGGCATTCGCTTATTTTAGGAGACATATCGCAAATTTTTCTGAAATGGCGGAACCTTTGACTAATTTGACAAGAAAGAATGTTCGCTTCAGGTGGGATGAAAAATGTCAACAGCGTTTGAACAGCTGGCATCAGCCCTCACTGAGATTCCCTATCTGGTACATCCTGATTTGAATGGCCAAATGATACTATATACCGACGCCTCGGATACAACTATAGGAGCTTGTTTAGTGCAGATCAATAAACCGGGAGATGAAGATATATTACCACATATAAAGAACGAGAAACCCATTGTGTTTGTGTCACACAAGCTGATCAGCTCACAGAAAAATTGGGGAACTACAGAGAAAGAAGCCTTCGCGATACATTACTCAGTGCAGAAATTAGACTACTACTTAAGAGGAGCGGAGTTTATTGTATGCACTGACCATAAGCCGCTGATTACTTGGCTGTCTAAACAGAAGGAAGGAATGAGGAAGTTACAAACGTGGGCGTTAAACCTACAAGGATACAGCATGAAGATAGAACACATCGCCAAAAGGAAGAACACATGTGCAGACCTGTTATCTAGAGCCAGAATTGAACCAGAAAGGGAAGAGAATTCCTGGAATAAGGAGAGAGATGAGGAGGAGATAAATGATAAGTTTTTTTTAAGGTGGAAGCCGTAGCAAAAATCATGGGTAGAAAACAGAAGAGGACCCCGACACTACCGGAAAACGAAAGAGAGGAGGAAGAGATAAAAAAGTAGCAAGAAAATTTCGATATGGTAACTGAACAAGAGAAGGATGAGAAAATCAGAGAACTAAAGGAACGATTGATAAAAAACTCCAATGACATGGATAACTTTTTTCTATGGCCAGATATACTATGCGGGAAGAGATAATGAAAGCGATTGGCACAAGTACATTCCAAAACAGTTGATAAGGAGAATTTTGGACCAATACCATGATTGTAACGGACATGTTGGAAGAGATAAGACGCTGGATGTTATTAAAAGGAGGTACTTCTGGCATGGTATGAACAAGCACATTACCGAATATGTGGGAAATTGTGAGACATGTAGGCTTAGATGGATGAAAGCTATAAAGTGCCTACTACAGGAGATGGATAGACCTCATTTTCCAATGCAGAAAACTAGCATCGATTTGTCTGGTCCATACCCGAAGACAAATGCAGGGAACACCATGATATTGCATTTCCTGGACTGTTATAGTGGATGGCCAGAATGTTTCGCAGTGGCAGATGGGACTTCACATACTAGTAATAGCCCCTTCAGTCATAACTGACTATGGGAATGCGCCCCTGAGGTGACAGCCCTCAGCTGCTTATTTTCCTGGTGCTCCTTTCGACGTTTTCTCCTCACCTCTGCTTCTTGTGTGAGCCTCTCTTCGCCCAATCTGAGGTGGCGCCGTAAATAGCATCGCCACTTAGTGCGATCGGCAGCTTCATCCTCCCATGTTGCTGGATCCATGTCCAGTGCCCTCATATCTCTCTTGCACACATCTTTGAACCTCAGCTGTGGTCGCCCAACTGTTCTCTTGCCATCTGCTAATTGTCCGTAGAAGATATCTTTTGGGATGCGACCATCTTCCATGCGGCGAACATGGCCACGCCAGCGAAGTCTGCGTTGTCTAAGAAGCGTATACATACTTTGAAGGCCAGCACGTGACAACACCTCGACATTAGTCACTTTATCTTTCCACGAGATGCCGAGGATGCGGCGTAGACACCGCAAATGGAAGGTATTGAGCCTTCTTTCTTGCTTAGCATAGGTCGTCCAGGTCTCGCTGCCATATAGGAGTGTGCTGGTGACGCAGGCATTATATACCGCAGCTTTGGTCTTCATTGTGAGTTTAGAGTTTCCCCAAACACGCGATGTGAGGCGGGCAAAGGTAGCTGCAGCTTTGCCAATGCGGCTGTCGATTTCTGTATCCAGTGAGAGTTTTTCATTGATGGTAGACCCTAGGTATGTGAAGTGGTGCACCACTGCCAATTCATAGTTATCGATAGTGATAACTGGTGCAGCACCCACATCCTGACTCAGCACATTCGTTTTCTTTAGACTTATTGTGAGGCCAAAGTCCTTGCATGCTTTAGTGAAGCGATTCATCAAGCTCTGAAGCTCCTGTTGGCTTTGAGTGACGACTGCAGCATCATCAGCGAACAACAAGTCTCTTATAGTGACCCTTCTGATTTTTGTTTTTGCCTTCAGCCTTGAAAGATTAAACAGACGGCCATCTGACCTAGTGTGAAGGCATATTCCTTCAGTTGCATCTCTGAATGCATGTTTCAAGAGTAAGGCAAAGAAGATTCCGAAGAGGGTCGGAGCCAGAACACAGCCTTGTTTAACGCCACTTCGTATATCAAAGGGCTGTGACGTGCTTCCAGCATATTGGACTGTTCCCTTCATGCCGTCATGGAATGACTTTATCATTTCCAGCATTTTAGAAGGGCAGCCTATTTTCAGGAGGATTTTAAAGAGTCCATCCCTACTAACCAGGTCGAATGCTTTTGTGAGGTCTATAAAGGCGATATATAATGGTCTTTTCTGCTCTCTTGATTTTTCCTGAAGCTGGCGGAGAGAGAAGATCATGTCTGTTGTTGATCTGCCAGCTCGGAATCCACACTGTGACTCTGGATATATGCGCTCAGCTAACTTGTGTAGTCGCATTAAGATGACTTTGGCAAAAACCTTACCAACAATACTAAGAAGAGAGATGCCTCTGTAGTTATTGCAATCACTTCTGTCTCCTTTATTTTTATACAGTGTTACAATCTTGGCATCTCGCATGTCTTGAGGAATAGTTGTCTCTTCCCAGCACTGGCACAGCATCCTATGCAGGGGATGTAATAGCGTGCTCTTACAGCATTTGATTAAATCAGGAGGAATCCCATCAATGCCTGGTGCTTTGCCAGAGGCCAAGCTATCAATGGCCTTGCTGAGTTCCTCTAATGTTGGTTCGGCATCCAGCTCCTCCATAGTTGGCAGACTGTTGACACCATCAAGGGCTGCAGGCGTAACGGTATTGTCTCTAGCGTAAAGCTCAGAGTAGTGCTCGACCCACCTCTCCATCTGCTTACCCTTATCGGTTAGCTTCTCTCCGCTGATGGTTTTTAGCGGTGCCGTCTTACTTTTATGGGGGCCAAGTGCTTTCTTTATACCGTCATACATTTGTCTAATGTTGCCTGTTTGCGCTGCGATCTGGATGCTCTCACTGAGCTGGAGCCAGTAGTCATTTGCACAGCGTCGAGCAGTTTGTTGAACTTTGCTTCTCGTAGCCCTCAGGATCTGTAGGGTTCTGGCACTCGGTGAACGCTTGTATTCATTCATAGCACTGCGCTTAGCTTCAATGACAGGTGCCATCACATCTGATGAAGCATCAAACCAGTCATTTGACTTGGCTGTTTTCTTACCAAAGGTGGCAAGTGCAGTACTTTGAATGGTGTTCCGTAGATGCTCCCAGTTCTCTGTAATAGTATCACCATGCTGAGGGCTACTGAGCACTTTCTCGAAGGTCGCAGTGAATTGAGCGATCATGAAAGGGTCTGACATCTTGCTGGTATCAATGCGTGGTGTCCCTTCATGTCTGACACGATAGAGTTTTCTTGGTTGTGCTCTGATTTTGCAGCAAACCAAGGAGTGATCTGTATCACAGTCTGCACTATGGTACGAGCGCGTGGAGAGCACAGACCTGAGGAGTGGCCTTCTGACGAGAATCAGGTCAAGTTGGTGCCAGTGCTTGGATCGTGGGTGTCTCCATGACACCTTATGCTGGGGTTTTGTCTGAAAGTAGGTGTTGGTCACGCAGAGGTCATGGTGAACGCACAACTCTAAGAGCCGTTGTCCATTTTCATTCATCTTGCCAATACCAAACCTGCCCAGACATGAAGGCCATGAAACATTATCGGCACCCACTCTAGCGTTAAAGTCACCAAGGAGAACAAGCTGTTCTTGCCTAGGTATGCTTTTGATAATTGCTGTTAGATTCTCGTAGAACTCATCTTTAGCTTCTGAGGCAGAGTACAGAGTAGGAGCATACACACTGACAAGGGTGATGGGACCTGTGCTAGTTTGCAGGCGGAGCGTTAACAGGCGTTCTGATCCATTCTCGCCTGGTTCAACCATTTTAGTTAGCGATTTTTTGACCGCAAAACCTACTCCGTGTTCTCTAGCTTTATTAAGATCTTTCCCTTGCCAATAAAATGTGTAGTCCTTCTCGCTCACCGTTCCAGAGCCCGCCAGGCGCGTTTCCTGAAGTGCAGCTATATCCACCCGAAGTCGTTTAAGCTCATCATTAATTATGGCTGTCTTCCTTACATCATTTACATCCTGTAGGTTTTCAGATAGTCCAGTCAACATAGTCCGGACGTTCCAGCATCCCAATCTGAGAGTTTGCTTATTTCTATTTTTTCGATAATTGCTTGGTGCAAAATTTTCTGTCCACAGTTCGGGTTTGACCCTAATCCCCATGCACCCAATGGGGAAAGCAGACAGTGGCGGGACAACACCTTATTGACTGGGGGCTGCCCAGCTTGAAGCGGGCGGTAGCTGTCCAGTGAGATCCTAGAACCTCTCCCACTGTCGGAAGTAGCCCCTGGCGCCATGCCCTACGCCAATTGGGCAAAAAGCTTATAACCGGTAACTGCTACTTCCCGTGTTTTGCCGACACCTATAGGGTGAAGCTGGAGTGTCCTCTCCAGGGCGCGAGCTTGGGCACAGTTATATGGAGATCAAGCTGTTGCCCATGCAGCATGTTCCCTCTCTCCACACAGCCGGTAGATCCAAAGGAACGGCAGTAGCCGATACAGTTTGGTACCAGCCATGTCGCAGGAGTTGCCAGAATAATGTCGAATCGACATTAGACTGCCTTAGGGACTCCGACTCCGGATTTATCCTCAGGGTTTACTCCCGAAGCCAATTCCATAAATGGATATTCCCGCAAGGCAGCGGTGGTTTGAATTCAGAGTTCCTTCTCTTAGATAAGCTACCAACCAAGGATCACGAGCCCTATCTGCCCGAAGCTGCTGGTTTTAAGGCGCCAGTCGCTCGCCTTTGCTCCTTCTCCCGTCAGTGGAAACAGTTCCGCCGGGCTCAAATTGAGCCACACGTGAAGGCCGGGAGCTGGACTTGGTTGTCAGAGGCTGTTTGAGGCGCGTGCCATAGAAGTATTTTATCTGCAGTGAGAGCTTATCCTCACTACAACTTCCGGCAATAACAACCTTTGGAACTAACTTCACATACTATTGCCAGGATATTAACCACAGAAATTATCCCACGACATGGTTGTCCTGAAATTATTCTAACTGACAACGGAAAAGCTTTTTTAGGTAACCCCTTTAAGGATACCCTGGAAAGGCTGCACATAAAGCATATTAGGACAACAATATATCGACCACAAGTAAATTGGATGAATGAAAGGATGCATGGGGTAATCAACGATGTTATTTGCAAGTACAGCCAACGAAATGTAGAAAACTGGGATTTGTGTTTGACACAGGCACTAGAAGCGATTAGGTTCAATGTAAATGAAAGTAGGGGAATGTCACCATTCTACTTGTTATATGGACGGGATCCCAGGTTTCCGATTGAACGAATACTAAGGGGCAGTAAACGATATTATGGAGAGGATTTTACCGAGGTTTATGCTTACAAGAAAAGCATAAAGCATAGATTTGTACTCGGAAGGAGTTTGACAGGCAAAAACGTTACGCTGACAGAAAAGCAAAATTACAGGAGTTTCGACCAGGGGATAGGGTGTACTATAAGAAACATGTGCGTCCAACAAAGTTTGATAATCGTTGGATAAAAGGTTACGTAGTACTAGAGAGGACTTCAATCACAAATTATAGGATATGGAATGAGAAACTGAATCACACTATCAAGGCTCATGTCCAACAATTAAGAAAGGACGATTTCAGACCATGGTTCACTCTTGATAAACCCACTTTAGAAAGGAGAACCAGACCAGAGAGGAGGACTACATGGGTATTACCACCAGATGTCGATGATAAAGAAACTGATCGAGAAAACGAGTTGAGTATAACGAACTATTCGGACACAGATGTCGATAGAGTAAGAATTGAGACTGGTAGGACAAATGTAAAATCGGAATTAAAAATTGTAAAGGAAAATATGGGGACAAAAGTAGTGATAGGAAGAGTGATGGGAGAAGTAAATCAATTACGATTGGGGATAAGAATATTGAAAAGGAAGAGGAGATTAGAGGTAGCGTACTAGATGCACTTGATAAAACGCAGGATAGGGAGAATTCAGAGGAGAGAGAGGGACTAGCAGATAAGGAAGATAATTTGGAGAGTGAAGATGATATTCCATTGATGGAATATAAGAGGAGATTTCTGACGGATGATTGGGAGAGCGAAGACGAGATACCGTTGAACGAGTATAAGAGGAGATTTCTGATGGATAGGGAAGAGAAGAATGAGGATACGGAACTGGAGATTACAGTTAACCAGAAACTACAGGGAGATCCTCAGGACTTAGTGAATCAGACAGAAAAGACTTCAGAGACACAGGAAGTGTTGGGCGTTAAAGGTATAAGAGGGGATAATAACAAGTCTGATGTATCGTTGGACGATTCATCTGATTACGTGAGGCGTCTTGCCAGATTGAGAGAAATTGCGCCAATTGAGATGAAGGAGAGAGGTCAAAAATTGTACAAAGGAAAGAAATAAGGAAGAACGGACTGCGGTTTATGCCTACATTGATAGAAAATTTAAGGAATGGGAAACAACAACAAAATAATAATAAGAAGAAAGACGAAGGGGAAGATAGAAGAGGTATGGAAGAAAAGTTAACGGTACCTTACGCCTATGTCGATAAGAAGGTTGAGAGTTTAGAAGGGAGGAAGAATAAAGAGGAAGAAGTTAAGAGACCTGGAACGGACGGCAGGACAGATAGAAATGAGTGCCGATTCAAGAGAGTGAGAGAAATAGAGGTAGTAGTAGAAGTGGAGAAGAAACTTCTAAGGATCGACAGAGATACATATCGATTAGCAAAGAGAGGGCAAAGAGAAGAGATAAGGATGTTAGAAGAACAAGTAAAACGAAGATGGCTGTATACCGCTCCACCTATGTCCCAGTCTTGACATATGGATGCGAGTCGTGGGCAATGACTACAACCCACAAAAGAAAGATCCAAACCTCAGAAATGAGGTATCTGAGGAAAGTGGTTGAAGTAACAAGAAGAGACATGGTCCGCAACCAGACGATCCGTCAAGGCCTAAAATCCCATCCGCTGCAGACCCAAATAGAACAGTCCCAACTAAGATGGTTTGGCCATGTCTGCAGAATGGGAGAAGATCGGCTACCACGACAAGCGTGGGAAACAAAGAGCCAGGGATCCAGACCTCCAGGACGACCCAGAGTCCGCTGGGAGGACAACATTAGACAATCTTTGAAGGACCGAGGACTAGAATGGAACCAGGCCAGGAAGAAGACAGCTGATAGAATGGTCTGGCGCTCTCTCTTCCAAACCTATACACCTCACGGTAGAAGGGGAACGACTAAGTAAGTAAGTAAGTAAGTAAGAAGAACAAGTAAAGGTCGAGGAAGCGACGATTCAAAGAATAGAGAACCTGAGAGGAACTCAGACAGCACGAGAAATGAAGAATTTAGCAACAGAGGAGAAGTGAGGCAAACGGTCGAAGAAATCAGGAGTGGAGAGGCTGAGACCAATTCGGAAGATTCAAGAAGAGATATAGAGGCTGAAGTAAGAAGAGTAGAGGAGCGACGAAGTGAAAAATAGAAGAGAAATAATGGAGGAACCAAACATAAGTATGGATCAACATATAGCGTTAGAGACGCTTAAAAGTAAAGAGACAGTGATGATGAAAATTTTGGAAATAATAAATAAATAAAGGTAGATTAAAGGCCATAGAAGAATGGCAAGGATATTATATAGGAGAGGACACGGAAGTGTCAAAAGAGATGGAATAAAGAATAAGTTGGGATTGGAGGCCATACAATACGACGAGGATATTATGTGAGGGAAGAAGATAAGGAATATGGGAAGCCATAAGAGATGGTGAGAATAAGAGTTTTGAGTTAATTGAGAATTAAGACATTGAGAAGCTGTAGGAAGACGGCAGGAATAATGGAGAAACTGGAGATTGTGAATTTAAGAGTTGATATAGATGAGAGTTCAGATGGCGAGAATTGAGGGGCCATGGGAGATGGCGAACCCAAGAGTTGATATAGATGAGAGTTCAGATGGCGAGAATTGAGGGGCCATGGGAGATGGCGAATTTAAGAGTTGATATAGATGAGAGTTCAGATGGCGAGAATTGAGGGGCCTTGGGAGATGGCGAACCCAAGAGTTGATATAGATGAGAGTTCAGATGGCGAGAATTGAGGGGCCATGGGAGATGGCGAACCCAAGAGTTGATATAGATGAGAGTTCAGATGGCGAGAATTGAGGGGCCATGGCGAACCCAAGAGAATGGTTAAGATAAGTAAGGATGAGAACATTGAGAAGTCACAGAGAAGTGACGAACGTAAGAGTTGTAGGATAATAGAGAAAATAAGGTATATTGAGAAACTATAAAGAAAACGGAGGAAATATTGAATTTTGGTGAGGCCATTGGGAAATTGGCAGACATGAAGCGCCCAAGGCCGTGGGGAATTGGTAAGAAATGGAGATAGGGGAGGAATTAGGAGAGATAGTTCCAGAGTAGGAACGAGATTAATAGGAAGCGTGGAGCATAGAGATGTTACGGCGGCTGCCAAGGTCTGAGAAGAATGCGAGAAGTTAGTCTTCTCCGGCAACATAGAAGATAAAATAAAGGGGATAATTACAGAGAGGGAAAAGAATAAATTACGGAGCAGGGGAAGATAGGAGTTAACTATTGACCTAAGGATGAGTATGAGATGGTGAGGTTTGGTCTAGAGGGAGATCATGGTAAATTAAAATTAAAAGGGAGACTCCGGAAAAGCATGAGAGGATATAGCGAGGCTCAGGTGAATTGAAAAAAAAAATAAGGGGAGGCTTAAGGATACCCAATGGGTACAATGAGTACGGGCATAGACGAGTGTCAGTCGAGGGGTGAACTTGTCTAGGTGATAGCGAGTGGAAGATGATAAGAAAAGGGGTTATATGTCGTATTTTAATTCAAATTTTTTTTGAAAGTGTTGATGACTTTTTATTTGTATGTTTGAAGGCATTCGCTGGCATTAATGGTTAGTAGTTCCAATTTCCATGGGAAAGGGGAGCTGTATAATTATATTGTTGTTTTTTTTAAATTGAAAATGTTGCTATAAGCCACATTTTCTCTGAAGAGCCCAGGGGTGAATATGTCACAGCATGTGACCTATAGCTAATGATGACGCAAAATTGAGAAATTAGGAATAGTATGGGCAATTGGATAAGGATTACACTCTCGAAGCTTATACCTAGTGGTTTAGTTAGAGATTAAGAAAAAAAAAAAACCAATGGAAACAGATGACGTAGAGAAAAAAAAATGAAGTATGAAGCCGGAGACCAAGCTGGAAGATGAAAATTTCGCTGACCTTGACCTTACCACCCACAAAAAAAGTACTACCAATTTACGATTATGAATTAAATGGCCGATGAGAAGAACCTGTGACAATATCCCACGATCAAATGTTACTCCACGGTACTACAGCTTGTCTTGCCTTTAAATTGTCTGCCCTTTGTGAGTAATGTTTGCTTACACTATGGAGTGTTTCAAGGAGCACCACATCCCGCAGGCCTAGTTGGGATTAACTTTAGAGCTAGTTTCCATTTAAACACCTCATGTCAGCTAAATTTCCAGGCAGGGGATGCCTTTTGTCGGTGGTTACTCACATATAAGCTTTATGGTATTGACAGTGTATGCTACTGACCATTTCCTGTCAGTCAGAGCCAGTCCTGTAAATGAGTATGTCATTTGCAAAAGTCAATGTTCGTCCCAACCCAGTAGGCTGAATGGTGGCTATTTTTGCGGTGTAGATGCTGACCGGTGACAGTGGAGAACCCTGAGGTATTCCCAGGCAAATGCGCATTGGTTCTGATGTCCATGTTCCCAAGCAAATTGCAACTGATCTCTCAGTTAAGACAGCCCCTATCCATCTTGCTAGCCAAGGTTAACACCACAAGCTGTTACATAGTTCATTAATGTCTCAAAGTTCACACTGTTATAAGCATCCTCTTGGTCAATTGCTGCAGCAACCATTTCTCATCGAGTTGCTGTATCTGAGGTAATCAAATTTCATTTTTTATGAATGAAGATGTTATCGTAATACATGACAGGCATCCCTGTCACACTTAAATATGTATGCATTTATGGCAATGGATTCTGTAAGCTGTCCTGCATTCAGAACTTTGCATTTCTTGTCTTCAAACCTGTTACTTTTCAAGTTAATGAACCTAAGGGGAACACCATGTCTCCCATATGTTTTCTGAGCAATAATTATCTGTCAAATCCTGGACTTTCTGGCACAGGGTATGCATATCCCAAGGGAGTACAGAAGCTTGTCAAGGAGTACAGGAAATAACTAAATTATCTGACAAAATTTTCTTTTAAATTCCATTGATAACAACTTATCTGTGTGATTCAGGATTCTCAGTCCTGTTCTTAATCAAATCTAAAGCAAGAAACAAATCTTTAGGGTGAACAAGGTATGAACTCACCACTATATGTTGGATTTGTGGACTATGAATAGACATTTGACTGTGCTGGCAAGGAATCACTTTAGAACTTGAGTCATTATGGAGTCCCCTGAAGATCATTAACTTAATAAAGACAACATATAACGACATGACATGCAGAGTTCTTAATGAAGGACAATGTACAGAGCCATCTGGGATAAGAAGTGGAGTATGACAGAGATACTTTTTGTCATTATTTCTCTTCTTACTAGATACAGATTGGGTTATGAAAAACATTGACTTCAACCAACAGAAATGAAATCAAGTGGACTCTGACTAAACAGCTTGATTATCTAAAAAAAAAGGGGTGGTTGCAAACCCCAGGTCTAAACTGCTAAATTATAGATCCAGTAATTGTTCTGAAATTGCTTATTTTCCTTGATGTTATAAGTAAACCCTGTATTACAAATATAAAGCTGGCAGACTATAATCATATTTGTCTCCTATGCCTGCTTCAAACTTACTTTCTGGCCCATCTTCTTCTTTGATCCATAACCACCAACCGTCAAAGCAGTCAGCGGCCATCCCATTACACACCCTATTGAGGCATATTGGGAACATGGTGTTAGGCTCATATTTTCTCAACCGTCGGCACACTAGGGGTGATGTGGTCAGCATCATGCCGGCCGCCTTAACCTTCCCAGAGTTGCTCTGGTACCCATTTGGGGCTGGGTCGACCCAGGAGCCGTTTGCAGCCTAAAAAAATCCCACCTCATCTGGGGATCGAACCATAGACCACTGAGCTAGGAAGCCAGTGCACTAACCACTTTGCTACCACGGCTCCATGGCGTCCTGTAGGGCAGCAACAAATTGATTCCACCTTGCTCGGTCAACGGCCATCCTTTGTACACTGCCCCAACTCTGGTTCATTCTTTGCATCTCAGCTTCCACAGTTCTCCGCCAAGTTGTTTTTGGTCAGCCTCTCTTTCGCTTTCCCTCGTGGGTCCATACTAGCCCATACTTCATTACATATACCAACATGTAGGTCTTTCTCCAGTTAAGCTTCACTTTAGACAATTTTAATTCACAATGTCTAGTAAATCCCTCATCACAAAGATTACAGCTGCAAGGTCTCTCTTGAATGCATCCTAGGGTGCATATTCAGAGCACTAAATCCAACAAATCCTGTCTTACATATAAACACTTGAAAGGTCCTATATGTGTCAATGTGTGCATCTTTAGTGATGCATATCTAACAAGTCCTCTGTTACAGAATTCATACCCGTAAGTCTGAATCATGTAACAAATCCCCTGTTACAGAATTCACACCTGTAAGTCTGACCCGTATGTTTCTTTCAATTGCCGATCTGAGCAAATCCTTTACCACAAAATTCACATTTGTAACGTTCCTCACCTTTATGTTTTCTTTTATGCTCATTTAACTTACTAGGAAAAGAAAATCTTTGATTACAAATATCACATTTGTAACGTTTCTCTCCTGTATGTTCTCTTTTGCTTACTACTTAGTTGTTCTTCTTCCACCGTGAGGATAAAGATTTGGAAGAGAGAGCGCCAAACTATCCTATCAGCTGTATTTCTCCCGGCCTGGTTCCATTCTAGTCCTTGGTCCTTCAAAGATTATCTAATGTTGTCCTCCTAGTGGACTTTGGGTCGTCCTGGAGGTCTGGATCCCTGGCTGTTAGTTTCCCATGCTTGTCGTGGTAGCCGATCTTCTCCCATTCTGCAGACATGGCTAAAGCATCTTAGTTGGGACTGTTCTACTTGGTTCTGCAGAGGTTGGGTTTTTAGGCCTTGACATATTGTCTGGTTGCGGACCATGTCTCTTCTTGTTACTTCAACTACCTTCCTCAGATACCTCATTTCTGAGGTTTGGATCTGGCTTTTGTGGGTTGTAGTTACTGCCCACGACTCGCATCCATATGTCAAGATTGGGACATAGGTCTTCTTACCAACTTCTCTTTTGCTGAGGAATCCTCGATTTATGGCTTGAAAAAGTCTCCCAGCTGCTGCTCTTTGGGTAGCCAACTCTTCTTTTAAAGCCTCCCTTCCGGTGATGACAGCTCCGAGGCATTTAAAGTGGTTGACCTGCTCCAGTACCTGTTCTCCCAGCTTAATCTGATGCCTTCTTTCCTCTTGTGATCACCATGGTTTTTGTTTTAGAGGTGCTTATGACCATCCCTCTCTTCTCCAGCTCTTCATTCCAGACTTGCAGGTTGGATTGAAGATGTGCCTCTGATTTAGCAATCACGGCAACATCATCAGCAAATGCCAGCTCTGAAATACAGACCTGTCTATCTTCCAGTACGCCACTGAACACTTTCTTGTCCTCTCCTTAAATGCCTTGATGACATCGTCCATGAGGAGTATGAAAAGACAAGGTGACAGGATATCACCTTGTCTTACACCAGTGGTGATCCTGAACTCTTCTGACATGGTTTGCTGTCCTCACATAATTTCTGCAAGACTTGTGGAAGCTCTGTACAGCATGAATCAGAGGTGCTGGAATGTTCTTCTTTGCCAAACACTTAAATTTCCGAGTTTAGCAAGTCTTTCGTTACAAAAGTCATTAAAATAAGATGTCTCACCTGTATGTTTTCTTGTGTGTGCACCTTTAAATTACTAATGTGAACAAAACCTTCAAAACAATATTCACACCAGTAAGGTCTCTCTCCTGTGTGTGTTCTTGCATGCACCTTTAGATGGCCTTTTATAATAACTCTTTTAACACAAACCCCACACTCATAAGGTCTCTCTCCTGTATGTCTTCTTTTATGCACTTGTAAAGTATGAGTTTCAGCAAATCCTGCCCCACATACATCACATTTGTAAGGTCTCTCTCCCGTGTGTTTTCTTTTGTGCACCTTCAGATTACCTATCTCAGTAAATCTATTGCCACAAACATCACACTCATAAGCTCTCTAATGTATGTTTTTTGTTGTGCACCTTTAAAGAATGCATTTTAGCAAATTCTTTACCACAAGTATCACACTTGTAAGGTCTCTCTCCTGTATGTTTTCTGTTGTGCCTCTTTACAGAATACATGTTAGCAAATCCTGCACCACAAGTATCACACTTGTAAGGTCTCTCTCCTGTATGATTTATATTGTGCACTTTTAAAGAATGCATTTTAGCAAATCCTTTACCACAAGTATCACACTTGTAAGGTCTTTCTTCTGTATGTCTTCTTTTATGTACTTGTAATTTACAGTTTTTAGTGAATTCTTTTCCACAAATATCACACTTGAAAGGTCTGTGTTCGGCGTGAGTGAATATGTGCTCCTTTAAGACAGAACGTCTAGTAAACCCCTTGTTACAAATATCACACCTGTAAGGCCTCTCTCCTGTGTGCTTTCGTTCATGCTCATGTAACTGAGGAGGCTGTGCAAATCCTTTGCTACATACACTGCATATGTAAGGTCTCTCTCCAGTATGGGTCTGTGTGTGCTGTTTCAATGCACCCTTTGTAACAAATCCTTTGCTACATATGATGCATATATAAGGTCTCTCTTTTGTATGGGTCCTTGTGTGCGATTTCAATTCACCATTTGTAACAAATCCTTTGCTACAATAATCACACTTGAAAGGTTTCTCTCCTGAATGTTTTCTTTTGTGCTCATTTAACTTACTAGGAAAAGCAAATCCTTGATTACAAATATCACATTTGTAACGTTCCTCACCTGTATGTTTTCTTTCATGCTCATTTAACTTACTAGGAAAAGTAAATCCTTGATTACAAATATAACATTTGTAACGTTTCTCTCCTGTATGTTTTCTTTTGTGTTCATTTAACTTACTAAGAAGAGCAAATCCTTGATTACAAGTATCACATTTGTAATATTTTTCTCGTGTATGTTTTCTTTTGTGCTCATTTAGCCAACTAGGAAAAGCAAATCCTTGATTACAAATATCACATTTGTAATGCTTCTCTCCTGTATGTTTTCTTTTGCACACATTTAAATTACCGAGTTCAGCAAATCTTTCATTACAAAAGTCATTAAAATATGATGTCTCACCTGTATGTTTTCTTGTGTGCACCTTTAAATTACTAATCTGAATAAAACCTTCAAAACAATATTCACACCTGTAAGGTCTCTCTCCTGTGTGTGTTCTTGCATGCACCTTTAGAAGGCCTTTTATAATAAATCTTTTACCACAAACCCCACACTCATAAGGTCTCTCTCCTGTATGTCTTCTTTTGTGCACCTGTAAAGTATGAGTTTCAGCAAATCCTACCCCACATATATCACATTTGTAAGGTCTCTCTCCCGTGTGTTTTCTTTTGTGAACCTTCAAATTACCTTTTTCAGTAAATCTGTTGCCACAAACATCACACTCATAATGTCTCTCTTCTCTATGTTTTCTGTTGTGCATCTTTACAGAATACATGTTAGCAAATCCTGCACCACAAGTATCACACTTGTAAGGTCTCTCTCCTGTATGATTTATATTGTGCACCTTTAAAGAATACATTTTAGCAAATCCTTTACCACAAGTACCACACTTGTAAGGTCTTTCTCCTGTATGTCTTCTTTTATGTACTTGTAATTTACAGTTTTTAGTGAATTCTTTGCCACAAATATCACACTTGAAAGGTCTGTGTTCGGCGTGAGTGAATATGTGCTCCTTTAAACCACAACGTCTAGTAAACCCCTTGTTACAAATATCACACCTGTAAGGCCTCTCTCCTGTGTGCTTTCTTTCATGCTCACGTAACTGAGGACGCTGTGAAAACCCTTTGCCACATACACTGCATATGTAAGGTCTCCCTCCCGTATGGGCCCTTGTGTGTGATTTCAACGCAGCATTTCTAACAAATCCTTTGCTACAAAAATCATACTTGAAAGGTTTTTCTCCCGCATGTTTTCTTGTGTGCTCATTCAATTTAGTAATCTGAATAAAACCTTCAAAACAATATTCACACTTGTAAGGTCTCTCTCGTGTATGTTGTCTTTTGTGCACCTTTAGGTGAGAATTACGAATAAATCCTTTACAACAAACATCATATTTGTAAAGTATCTTTCTTGTATGTTTACTTCTTGCATGCATCTTTAGAAAATAATGATTTGTAAATATTTGACCACAAACATCACACATGTAATGTGTCACCGCTGTATGCTTCCTTATGTGCATCTTCAGACAACAACAATGAAAAAATCCTTCACTACAAACATCACACTTGTAAGGTGTCTCTCCTGTATGTTTCATTTTGTGCACTTCTAAATTACAGCTTTCAGCAAATACTTCAGTACAAACATCGCACTTGTACAGTCTCTCTCCTACAAGTTCCATTTCCTGTACATTTTGATTAGTGTTATCACATTCTGTACTACAAACATCATTTTTGTGTAGCTTCTCTGTCAGGTGACTGCTTTCAACTGGGGACCTATCATCATTTGCTTCATTGCCTGAATTATTTCCCCTTTTTTCAGTACTTTTTGTGTATCTGTACACTATTTCAGGTGACTCACTGCTACAGCCTTCATTTTGTAGGAACAGTTTATTGCTACTGTTAGTTTCACTGATGTCCATTCTCCTTTCTTGACAATCTGAAATCTTTAGTGACATTTTTCCTGCAGTCAGTCTTGAATCTTCACAATATTTTATTGCTGTGTCTTCAAAGATACTATCTAAATTGCTGTGTGCTTCTTTACATTCTGTCTTCCTCTCATGTGCTGGCAATGCATCTGATAGTGTTTTGTGATATATAAGCTTTTCATATTTTTCATTGTTCTTCTGTCTCAAATGTCTCTGCAAATGCTCATACTTGGAGAAGGACAGATGGCACCAGGTACAAGAGTATGTTCCTGAAATGTGAGATAATGAAAGACATGTAAAACATCTGGACAATACTTAATACAAGAGTATGTTCCTGAAATGTGAGATAATGAAAGACATGTAAAACATCTGGACAATACTTAATACAAGAGTATGTTCCTGAAATGTGAGATAATGAAAGACATGAAAAACATCTGGACAATACTTAATACAAGAGTATGTTCCTGAAATGTGAGATAATGAAAGACATGTAAAACATCTGGACAATACTTAATACAAGAGTATTGTTGCGTGCATATTTTGACGCATATATTACAAAAATCGATATGGCTATTTAATATGAAAAAAATATAGACATTCATTCATTTGTGTATGAAAATGCTGTCTATGGTAAAAGCGAGAGAATCCATGTTTGATTCACACTTTTGATTATAGGAGTAATCGTTCTTGATATTGATCCGGCGCATGGATTGCTCTTACGTTTGTACTTATTTTTTAGGGCCAGAAAATATATTAATTTGCTTATTATGTTTATGGCCTGAATTCATATGTATTACATATTATTAGTACAAGTAGAATCAGTCCTATATTGTATATTTTGGATGGGTAGGCGGGACTAGATTCTTATTATTCCGGTCTAGCGGAAGTATGAGTTGTCTTGACAAGTCGTGATGAGTTCCGATGTACCGTGATAATGGCGGGTACGCATTTTTCAAAGGGCTGGCAGATTCTTAAGGAAATACGATTCATGGAGTGGTTTTCTTCTAAAGGAGATGGTATCTCTACTATAGTTTATGTTAGAGACTCTCCTAAGGTACGGTACAATGTATAATTCGGACTCCATGTATTGCCAGACCCTATTTTGATGATCTCATGTCGATTCGACCTAGATGGAACATTGTGCTTCGTATCGCTAGGGTCGTGTTTTGTATCGACAAAGATGACAGACTTTCCTACAGCGGTTATGGCTACGTGAATTAACCTGATCATCGTAGAGCTGTATGGGAACATTTATGAAATCATTTATATACCCATTATAAATTAACTCTGGCTTATATTCTCCTTCCTATGAATGAGTGAACGACAACTCAGGGAGGCGGCCATGTTAGATTTCGGTCATCATATGTTTTGATCACTGCCAAGAGAACAGATTATTTATCCTATTATCGGACAGTGACAGGGAGATCTCAATCTTGCTAGAAAACCCCCCTTTCGTGGTTTCATAATATATACTACAAACTATGGACGTCAAGTAACTTTAGTTATTTACCGATCTGCCTTCACTGACGCGTTTAGTCAGATAGGGGGATGCGGCCATAATATATCATGACATTGAACTTTTGATGTACTGCCCATTATTTCTGAATGTGTCATGACTTCAGATCTGCTATGTATACCTACAAATTGATATGTCAACATACCATGATGTACTCGTATGTCCCAGTGTGTACGTCTGAATAAATTGAGTAAACAAAGATTCCAGCAGTCTGCATTGGTGCCTTGTAGACACATGTGTATGAGTGGTTATATTGGTCAGCACACGAACAGTACACCATTCGCGGTAATCACACTCTACACTTCTACTTCATACATACACCATCCTGCGTCGGTTGGAGTGACCAAGTTTAGGGCCTGCTTCCCCTGGAGCCTTTGCCTTCCCTAACTCAGGACTAGGGTGAGTTACCCATTTACAGCTGGGTAGACTGGAGCATGCCTGATCTCAACAACACACCACTCTTCCTTACAGAGCATACAGACTGACACTTCATTAGAGTGGAAAGAAGAAAAGAAACTTTACAGTGGCGAGCCAGATTCCTGGGTCCAGCTTACGCAGTTTTGTGTTGAGAATCACAGTTTACAGCTGAAAGAACATTTGTTTGAACACATCAACACCAGTAGGACAGCTATACAGTCGATGTCAGCTTGACCTGTATTACCGATAGGATGCTGTATCTAGGTCAGCGCTTGTTGACAGTTTTTCGCTGTACAGACAGTATTACACAGGACAGTGGTATCAAGTGTAGAAAATATCTGGAGCAGTATTGTTGACATTTCTCAACGTACAGAAGAATCACAGTGTTGTTGAACATAAAGTGCATAGTTCATCGTTGGATCTTCATATGCTCAAAAGAGAAAAAATTGACAGTGTAATAGTTTAGAATTAAATCTATTACTCAATAAAGTGGCAAGTTATTAGTATTAAAATAAACTGTGCCTGCTTTACAACACTATACCTGCAACACATTCCATTCATGACATAAATTATATTGTATGCTATATGCTATTTATGCTTACATGTTATTTGTTATGTATTAAATTAGTTTATGTTCTGTGTGACTAGTACAAGGTATGCCGAGTGACATTGGTCTGGACTAGTATTCTATAGGTACACATTTTCTTAATTGGAAATTTGTTAGCAACAATTTGCTGCTATTTCTGTTAGTTGTGATGAGGTGTTCTTTTCTTCGTTGTTTTGGTAATAATTTTGTGTTCCTTAGTTTTGTTTGATTTGTTTGTATAATTGTAGGTCTCATCTTTCCTTTCATTTCAGTTTTTTACACCCTTATGTTTATACACTGTGGCGTTATTTGTCTTGTTATCTTATTGCAGTTATCATCACGGTTTCTGTGATCATTTTTTTCATTTCTCCTATTTAATTTAATTTGATCTCTGCAAATGTGTTCATATTGTCTTTTCTTGTTTGTCCTTTGTAATGTCTTTAGTTGACATATGACGTATAGTGGTATACACTGATAGTATAGTACAGATCAGTACTTTATGATTGTTATTGTTATAAAACAAAATGTACAAGACCTTTGTAAGGCTTGTCTCCCAAAGTGATTGGTAAAGGGAAATATTTTTTCCACAGGTACTCAAGTGATCTTTGATTACATTGAGGTATACAAGACCTTTGTAAGGCTTGTCTCCCACAGTATTTGAGATACAGTTATTGTTGTCCACAGGTACTCAAGTTATCATTGGTTATTATAAACCATACAAGTTTGGACTAAGACTAAGTCTATGGTATAGACTTGTCTCTCATTAACGTGAAAGAGGGTAATTTATTTACTTTTTCAGGTTTCTGATTTAAGAAGACAATATGTCTACATTAGATTATTTCATTGCACAAGGAAAATCTCTTGATAAGACTGGAAAAGACTTAGAACAATGGGCTGTTGCTCAATATGACAAAGCATTAGCTGCAGAAGAGAAAAAAATTGCTGCTGCTGCTGAAGAAAGAAAAGCTGCTGCTGAGGAAAAAAAAGCTGCGGCTGAGGAGAGAAAACTTCAAATAGAAGAAAAAAAAGCTCTTGCTGAAGAAAAAAGATTAGAAAGAGAAGCTGCTGCTGAAGAAAAAAAAGCTCTGGCTGAAGAAAAAAGATTAGAAAAAGAAGCTGATACTGCTGCTGAACTAAAGAAATTGCAGATGCAAGTGGAGGAAAGGAGATTTGAGGCAGAACAGAAGAAATTAGAAGCTGATGCAGAGCAGAAAAAATTAGAAGTTGCTGCAGAACAGAAAAAATTAGAAGTTGCTGCAGAACAGAAGAAATTAGAAGCTGCTGCAGAACAGAAAAAATTAGAAGCTGCTGCAGAACAGAAAAAATTAGAAGCTGCTGCAGAACAGAAAAAATTAGAAGTTGCTGCTGCTGCAGAACAGAAAAAAATTAGAAGCTGCTGCAGAACAGAGAAGATTAGATAGAGAAGCTGAAGAGAGAAAAGCAATAAGAGAACATGAGTTTGAATTAGAGAAATTAAAATTGACATGTATGAGTAATGTTAATCAGGCATCTGGTGGTAATGGTAAACCCTTTGTGTACAAGGTCAAGGTACCAGCGTTTAACCCTACCAGTGATGACATAACATTTTGGCTTTCTAGATTTGAACGGGCTTGTCGATCTCATAATGTTGACAAATCACAGTATGTGAATCAGTTGTCTGAAAATCTAAAAGGGGAGTCCCTAAGTAAGTTATATTTTGTTGAAGAGGCCGACAAAGATAATTATGATGCTGTTAGGGCAGCTTTGATAAAGAGATATCAGCTGTCTGAGGAAGGTTACCGTCTTTTGTTTAAAACAATGAGACCTGAGGTAGGTGTAGAATTCTCAGATTTCATCTCAAAAGCACGAATTACACTTTCACGATGGATTGAATTATCCAAAACAGAGAAAACATTTGATGGTCTTACGGATTTATTGCTAAGAGACAAGGTCATGTCTTCTGTAAATAAATCATTCCTAGAGTTCTTACATGAGCGTAAACCTGGTACAATAAAGCAAATGGAAGAATATTGTGACCAGTATGCCACGGCACACCCTGACATGATTCTTAGTAACTCTAACATTAAAGAGAGTATGCCAGTTGCTTCGGCAACAGAATATAATCAGAATTACTCACACAAATTCCAAGGAGCTAAAAATAAATTTGATAAAAAGGTTAATTGGAATAAGTATCAAAACCAAGATAACCACTCAAATCAGGGTTCTTCTTCGAAGAACTGGAATCGGGCTGATAGTCCTCGACACGCGAGGGGTACCCATAATGTTAGAAATTCTCGGAAAGGGAGTAGCTATAGGAACTACCCAAGTGCTTCATGGAGACAAAAGAAACAATATTACAGGGATACTCAATATAATGAGCATGATGATTATGATCATGAATATTATGATTCAAACCCAAATAGGGGTTATAACAGAGGCAATAATAATTATAGAGACAATTATAACCGAGGTAGATCACAACACAAAAGACATGGTAAATCTTATTACCAGGCTAACTCTGCACAACAGGAGTTCCACGACACCGATAATCAGAATAATGATAAAAAAGACTCCAACAGTGTAGCAAATTCCGCTTTCGATTTTGCTAGAGCATCTGAGTGTTCGCAATGCAAAACATTATTCGATCCAACCACAGTGTCTACTTTAAGCTGCGGTCACCCGCTTCCCGCTCTCCATGCGTCAATTGCGCATAATGGAAGGGGTGCTCTTGTCTTTAATAGGGGCCTAATAGATGGTACTCCGGTATCAATTCTTTTCGATTCGGGGTGCACTACCATTGGAGTGAGGCAATCACTCGTAAATCCTTCTCGAGCTACAGGCAATATAGTCAAATGTGTAACATTTGGTGGCACATTGGAGAAGTACTCCACTGCCATTATCAATATTGCTACGCCTTTCTTTACAGGAGAGGTGCAAGCATGTCTCTTGCCGAATCCGATCGCTGATCTTATCATCGGTCGCATTCATGGAGTGAAAGAATGCACTCCACAGCAAATTTCTAATTGGGAAAATGTTAATATGCAATCTGCTAATGCAGTAATCACTAGGGCTCAAGCTCTTAATATGCCACAATCTTCACATTCTGAAGATAATGATGCGCAGATCCAAGATGATCCCTTGGAGATTTCCCACGATTCCTTTATCAAACAGCAGGAAGATGATCCTACTCTAAAGAAATTCTTTACTCTGGCAACAAAAGGTGATCCGAATAAGGATACAAATCGTAAATCTTGGATTACGATGAAGAATGGCGTACTTGTACGTATGGTACAAGACTCCGCTAAGTCCATTCATTCTCAAATCCTTGTGCCTAAAAATATGAGAGTTAAAATCTTACAGCACGCTCATGATTCGCAGTGTGCTGGACATATGGGTTTTTCCCGTACTAAAGCTAGAGTTCTTCAATCTTTCTTTTGGCCTGCTGTGAATAAGGACATACGAATCTATTGTCGATCTTGTAAAGTATGTCAAGAGATTAAATCCAGAGGTCCACGCCATGATGCACCTATTCAGGCTGCAGACATTCCCATTCGGCCATTTCAAAAAATGGCGATAGACATCATTGGTCCATTTAAGATAAAGTCTGCTAGAGGACACCAATTTATTTTGACGTGTGTTGATATGTGCACACGTTGGCCGGAGGCTGTTCCTCTAAAGAGCATAACTACTGCTGATGTCGCAGATGCTCTTTGGTTAATATTTTCTCGTCTGGGGTTTCCAGCAGAAATATTATCCGACCATGGTACCCAACTCATATCGGATACCATGTCTCAAGTAATGTCGACTCTGAAGATAGAGAGATCGCTGAGTAGTATTTATCATCCTATGTCCAATGGGATGGTGGAACGTTTGAATAGAACTCTGAAAAACCTACTAGGTAAGATAACAGAAGATCATCCTCAGGATTGGGATAGGGTTTTACCCGCGGCTCTCTTTGCATATAGAGAGGTCGCCAACGAACATACAGGATTTTCTCCCTTTGAACTTGTCTTTGGCGCGAAACCGCGAGGTCCTATGTCCTTACTTCATGATCTTATAACTGCTGATAATATTGTCGATGACACAAAATCCTCTTATGAATATGTCATCGCACTTAGACACAAGATTATTGAAGCATGCAAATTGGCAACTGCTTCTTCTGAATTTGCGAAACAGAAGGCAAGGGAATTTGCCAATAAAAAGAGATGTTTGCGACAACTTTGTCCAGGTGACAAAGCATTTGTCTTGCTACCTTGTAGGGAAAATAGACTTCTCATTTCTTGGAAAGGTCCGTACGATATAATATCAAAAGTTTCCGATGTTGACTATATCGTCGATATTGACGGGAAGCGTAAAACCTTCCACATCAACATGCTCACGGAATTCCATGAACGTCCTGATTATTTACAACCTGTTTTCCAGGCAACGGACGATTTTCCAGTCCAACATGGACAGTACTCATCTCTGTCAGTAATACAGGATGAGGAAACGAGTTTCTCGGATGTAAATTTACCTTTTCCAATGATTCCTCTTCACTCTAATGAATCATGGAAAGATGTTGCAATTTCTCCAGAATTATCTCCAGGAGAGCAGAAACAAGTTTCTACTATGTTAGAACAATTTCAGGATGTCCTTACTGACATTCCTGGTCAAACTGATGTCATTCAACATGACATTATTCTTACTGACCATAGTCCTATAAGAGTCAGACCGTATCCTATCCCGATACATTTTCAAGCACAGGTAGAGAAAGAGTTAGATGAGATGATAGAGTTAAAAATTATTGAACCATCCACATCAGCATATTCTTCGCCGATGGTTATAGTACGGAAAAAAGACAATAACATACGTCTTTGCGTGGATTATCGCAAATTGAATCAAGTGACTAAATTCGATGCTGAACCTATGCCTTTACTAGAAGAGCTACTTACGAGACTATCGAATTCTCACTTCTTTACTAAACTCGATTTGTCTAAGGGATATTGGCAAGTTCCACTATCCGAACACGCCAAACCGTTTACTGCTTTTTCGACGCCTAGGGGTCTATTCCAATGGAATTTCATGCCTTTCGGTCTTATGAACGCCCCTGCAACATTTGTACGCATGATGCGTCGAATCCTATCTCATCGCTCAGATGTCATTGCGTATCTTGATGACATCTGTCTTTTCAGTGATACTTGGAACGATCACTATAATGGTATAAATGAACTATTGTCTATCTTACGCGAGCATAACCTGACAGCGAAACCATCGAAAGCATGTATTGGTTTTAGCGAAATATCTTTCTTAGGACACCGTGTTGGTCATGGGTTCCTAAAAACAGAAGACCATAATACAAGTAAGATACTTAACATTTCTATTCCTAAGACTAAAAAGCAAGTACGAAGTCTCTTAGGTCTAATACAATTTTATGGACGATTCATCCCGAATCTGTCCTCCATTATGTCACCTCTTTCTTCCTTGCTAAAGAAAGGGTCTCCTAATGTAGTCCATTGGACTCAAGAATGTCAATCCTCTTTGGATAAGGTTAAAACTATGTTTTCTACTTCACCTATCCTAGTATTGCCTTCTAAGGATAAGACATTTATTCTTCGTAGTGACGCTTCATCCACCGGGATTGGAGCTGCACTAATGCAAGAGTACTCTGGAACTCTGCATCCTGTGATGTATATTTCTCGGAAATTAAATGCCGCAGAGAAGAATTACTCGGTCCTAGACCGTGAATTATTGGCTATGGTTTGGTCAATCCTTAAACTGCAAAGATTTCTTCTGGGCGCGCATTTCATTGTGGAAACTGACCAGAAAGCTCTTACGGCTATTCAGAGTAAAAATCTGAAGAGCGCGAGATCAACGCGATACGCGATTGCTCTACAGCCATTTCATTTTTCGGTGCGAGCTATCCGTGGGTCAGAAAATGTGATGGCAGATATTTTGTCTAGATGCCCACATGATTCATAACTGTTATACAACTTTGATACAGTTGTTTCTATGTTGAAATGTGTACACATATGTAATATATCATATATTGATTGTAACACTACTTAGCGGTTCATTGATATTTATTCACCGCTGATCTTTCAATGTTTTTCGTCTTTGATGATCATGATGTTAAGATATCTTAGATGAAATTTATGTATAAACTAATGTGGAAATTGTGTCATTGCTAATATTGTAGTATGCGTTGGTGACACCTCTCTGGAAATATTTATACTTAGAGAAGTACTTTCTCTAAGGTCATAAAACTTATGCTTATCATCTGCGCATTGTTATTGGTGCGTTGTGAGCCTATTGTATGTTGCTCCTAGATGTATTTCAAAAAAAAAAATGTACCATTTTTTTTCCCGAGGGGTGTGGTAATCTGTTGCGTGCATATTTTGACGCCCATATTACAAAAATCGATATGGCTATTTAATAGGGGAAAAATATAGACATTCATTCATTTGTGTATGAAAATGCTGTCTATGGTAAAAGCGAGATAATCCATGTTTGATTCACACTTTTGATTATAGGAGTAATCGTTCTTGATATTGATCCGGCGCATGGATTGCTCTTACGTTTGTACTTATTTTTTAGGGCCAGAAAATATATTAATTTGCTTATTATGTTTATGGCCTGAATTCATATGTATTACATATTATTAGTACAAGTAGAATCAGTCCTATATTGTATATTTTGGATGGGTAGGCGGGACTAGATTCTTGTTATTCCGGTCTAGCGGTAGTATGAGTTGTCTTGACAAGTCGTGATGAGTTCCGATGTACCGTGATAATGGCGGGTACGCATTTTTCAAAGGGCTGGTAGATTCTTAAGGAAATATGATTCATGAAGTGGTTTTCTTCTAAAGGAGATGGTATCTCTACTATAGTTTATGTTAGAGACTCTCCTAAGGTACGGTACAATGTATAATTCGGACTCCATGTATTACCAGACCCTATTTTGATGATCTCATGTCGATTCGACCTAGATGGAACATTGTGCTTCGTATCGCTAGGGTCGTGTTTTGTATCGACGAAGATGACAGACTTTCCTACAGCGGTTATGGCTACGTGAATTAACCTGATCACCGTAGAGCTGTATGGAAACATTTATGAAATCATTTATATACCCATTATAAATTAACTCTGGCTTATATTCTCCTTCCTATGAATGAGTGAACGACAACTCAGGGAGGCGGCCATGTTAGATTTCGGTCATCATATGTTTTGATCACTGCCAAGAGAACAGATTATTTATCCTATTATCGGACAGTGACAGGGAGATCTCAATCTTGCTAGAAACCCCCTTTCGTGGTTTCATAATATATACTACAAACTATGGACGTCAAGTAACTTTAGTTATTTACCGATCTGCCTTCACTGACGCGTTTAGTCAGATAGGGGGATGCGGCCATAATGTATCATGACATTGAACTTTTGATGTACTGCCCATTATTTCTGAATGTGTCATGACTTCAGATCTGCTATGTATACCTACAAATTGATATGTCAACATACCATGATGTACTCGTATGTCCCAGTGTGTACGTCTGAATAAATTGAGTAAACAAAGATTCCAGCAGTCTGCATTGGTGCCTTGTAGACACAAGTGTATGAGTGGTTATATTGGTCAGCACACGAACAGTACACCATTCGCGGTAATCACACTCTACACTTCTACTTCATACATACACCATCCTGCGTCGGTTGAAGTGACCAAGTTTAGGGCCTGCTTCCCCTGGAGCCTTTGCCTTCCCTAACTCAGGACTAGGGTGAGTTACCCATTTACAGCTGGGTAGACTGGAGCATGCCTGATCTCAACAACACACCACTCTTCCTTACAGAGCATACAGACTGACACTTTACAGAGTGGAAAGAAGAAAAGAAACTTTACAT